>OX422212.1:632940867-633540867 GCA_949130495.1 Sambucus nigra | reverse complement strand
AGTGATATTTATAGGTATTCAGGCTTATTGATATTTACATATGGATATAAGATGGTATGTATAAGTATGATGTGTATATATATCTTGTGCGTATGAGATATTATGTGGAACATACCCCTTTAGTGCTATCATGGGAAGTTGCGCGACGTGGGTGAATCCCTTGGCTAGTGAATGCAGGGAGAGTATCGTCCCCAGGTCATAGGCGTCCAGTATTTTTACAGTGTGACTTTTATCTTGGGTGAGACGACTTGGGTATGATACATCTCACTTTCAGGTGAGGAACTATGGCCGCTTCCCATACGTTTGTGCTTTATTTTCCAAGTCGAGGTGAGAATCCGACGGTTGTTACCCCGGGATGGTGTGAATATTCCCTGGAAGATGGTAGCACTTAGAGACTGCATCCAGTGAGATAATGCTCTGAGGGATGGTTAGTATACATATAATGAGTGATATGTATGTGTACTTGATGTGAAATGATAAATCATGTACAATGAGAGTAATATTATACAACTTTAATGATTAATGTGTGAATCACTATGCTTATAACTACTGAAAGTTGTTAGTAAAGAATTGATATATGATCATCGATAATGATATTAAAAGAGGTTATGTTGGTATGATTTAGATACGTGAGTGTAGGTTAATGCATAAGAATGAGGTTGGGTTATCCATCGATGAGCCGGGTATCTTAACTGAGATTTAAAATGCATACGCTAGGTGCGCCCTATAGTTGAGGGGTGAGTATGAGTCTCAAGAGAGGGAGGCACCAACTTAATTATGGAATTTCGCATTCATAACTGTTATGCATTTTAATTCACTTGCTAAAATATTTTTAAACCAGACATTGAACCATATATATATTTTCTTTTTATTTTCCTTTGTTATATCTTTTAGGTGTCTCACCACAAGGATGCCAAGGATGAGTTTCCATTCTAGAGTCTATAGAGTTGCAACATATGTGGAATGTTGCAGTATTTTTGATATAGTCGCATCTCATTTTTGTAATCTAGTTGAGGATCACCGGTCTTAATCGGGTGTGTGTTGCCCAAGTGTTTTGCTAATGTATATACTTTATATTTCAGACATTTGTTATATTGTATGGGTCTGTTAACCGACAGCTTATTGGGTTATTTTTGTTGTGTAGTTTGTTACATGTATATCTGATCATGTTGTAAATTTTGTTAATGGATTTTATTGTTATATGTTATATTATTGGAACTTTTGGCATCTGCTTTATTTTAATTTGGGTGGTTAGTTATATTTTTGTCTATGCGATAGTGATGATTAGAATGAGCCATTTGAGATTCCCATTTCATTTTAGTAGAGGGATGGCCACCCATTATGTTAATAAGGAGGGTGTCACAGATGGTATCAGAGCATCAAGTTCTTGTGTATTTAGGACCTATGCAAACTTTCTACGTTCTACCGTAGCATTTTTTATATATAGCCCTATTATTAGGACTGTTGTGTTCATTGCACATTTATAATCTTCTGCTATGAGAAATTGCATTAACGGTCGTCTGATACAATTTGCTATTGTTTCAGATCCTACTAAGGAGGGGTCTCTCGACTAGGGAAAATAGAGGGGCAGAGAATGTGGAGCCCCAATTATCAGAAGGAACTATGACTGCAGTAGTGTTTACCAATATAGTTGCTCAAGCAGTCAATGCAGCCATGACTGCTATGGCTCAATAGTTTCCTTAGGCTCAGCAGTAGCCAGCAGCACAAGTAGTTCAAACCCACACATGGCCATCTGCATGGGAGAAAGTTCGGGAAGCCTTCTAAAAAGGGAATCCTCCAACATTTTAGGGTTGAGCCGATATTATAGTGGCGAGTCAGTGGAAAAAGGATATCCAGCATCACCTCCATATAGTCGAATTTAGTGATGTTCGGAAGCAAATACTTGCCACCTTCAAGTTAGTAGGTGAGGATCTCCAGTGGTTGGAGTTGGTTACTACTTCGAAGCAGAGGGACACGATGCCCATATTAGAGTTTTAGGTTTGATTTAATCGTAAATATTTTCCTTCTGCGATTCAGATGGAAATGAGAAGGAAACTATTAGATGTGACTCAAGGGGATTAGTCGGTGGCCGAATATGAAGAAGAATTTACCTGACTGGAAAATTTTGTGCCCGACGAGTTAAATACTAGGGAGAAAAGAATATCGAAGTTTATGGGTGGTTGAAATTGGAGGATTCGACAACATTTGTTAGGGAACCCAGTGTTGCTGACATTACTGATGTGATGAATGTTGCATTATTGCACTATCATGATTACCGTCTTCACTTGAAGGGGAATAAGTGACTTGAGGATTCGGGTTAGTCAGGACGAAATGGTATCGGTGGGGCACAACCATTTCAATAGCAGGGTAACTGTCAGAAAGAGCGGGATCTCCATGCGGGGGATTCACCTAAGAGACAACGTCAGGGAGGTTTTATATCTGATAGTAGTGATTTCAGGCAAACCCATCAGGGCTCCCAACAATAGCAGAATATTTTCCAGGGCTAAGTAAGCCAAGGGAACAATGGGGGAGGCCAACAGGGTAGAGGTTTCCAGGGGCAAGGGCAGTTCGAGGCGGCCAATAGGGCCTGAGGCTAGATAATTTTTTGGGATGTTGCTTTCGGTGTGGGGAGGTGGTTCACAGGAACTTAGAGTGCCCACAATAAAATAAGGTACAGTTACCAGGAGCCCATCTGGTACATCAGGCACCTTCACCACCTCCAGCACCTGTTTCAGTTGTCCCATAGTAGCAGGGACAGATGTAGTTTGGGTGAGTTTATAATGTCCAAAATGCAATGTTACCACAGGTGCAACAACCTCCACTAGAAGTTGATGGTATGTTCCCTATCCATGGGCATATGGGTCGGGTGTTATTTGATACGGGAGCATCGCATTCAATCATAGCTGTTCATTCTGCACGTGCGACGGGATCGTTAGAGTCAGCTGATACCCTTTTTATGTGTGTATATTCTCCCTTAGGTAGTGGGGCACCTATCCACTCCATATGTAGAGTGGTGGAGATAGATGTCGAAAGATTGAGTTTAGTAGCCGACTTACTTGTGTTAGACATGATCGGGTATGATGTTATTTTGGGTATGGACTAGTTGGCACAATATCGGGCGATGGTGGATTGTTTTGGGAGATCCATTGTATTTTACATTCTAGGCTAGGAAATGTTTTTAGTTACCATGCGCCTTCCGGAGGGAGGTTAGAGTACTCATTTATATTATATTAAGGAGGAGACCTCGCAGGAAGTAGTTATTTCTTTAGACTCGATTTCGGTTGTCAGGGAGATTTTGAATGTTTTTTAAGAGATAAAATTCTTACCACCTAGTCGAGAGATCGAGTTCGTTATTGATTTAGAGTCCAGGACTAGGCTGATTGGACGAGCGCCATACCGTATGGATCCTTTGGAGACACGGGAGTTACGAGACCAAATTCAGCAACTTCTGGGGCAGGGTTTTATTCAGAGAAGTATGTCACCGTGGGGTACCCCCGTGTTATTTATAAATAAGAGGGACGATTCTCTTCCATTATGTGTGGATTATCGAGAGCTGAATAAGCTGACGATCCGAAATAAATACCCGTTACCTCATATCGACGATCTATTTGATCAATTGAGGGGGTGGCATACTTCTCTAAAGTAGATTTTAGATCAGGGTATCACCAGCTACGTATTACAGAGCAGGATGTCTCTAAAACTTCATTTTTGACCCATTATGGACCTTATGAGTTTTTAGTTATGCCGTTTGGGTTAACCAACGCCCCTACAGTGTTCATGGATCTGATGAACAAGGTCGTTCGGGACTTCTTGAACCGGTTTTTGATTGTGTTCATTGATGATATTCTGGTATATTCTCGAACAGAGAGCGAACATGCTGAGCATTTGCGTTTGGTTTTGTAGACATTATGGGACCATCAATTATACACCAAGTTTGAGAAATGTGGGTTTTTATTGCGTGAAGTGTAGTTTAGGGGTCATATGGTGTCAGAGAAGGGAATTTCAGTGGACCCAGGCAAAGTTAGAGCGGTGGGGGAGTGGGGTCAGCCCATGACACCTACTAAGATCCATAATTTCTTGGGCTTGGCGGGGTATTATTGTCATTTTATTAAGGGATTTCGAAGATTGCAGTCCCTTTGACGAATTTAACCCGAAAGGGAGTGCAGTTTGTGTGGGATGATTACTATCAGTTAGCATTTGATGAGCTAAAAGACAGGTTGATTTCAGCACCCGTACTCGCATTGAATAAAGCAGGAGTGGATTACTGAGTATTTACTGATGCATCCACCCTGGGACTAGGGGTGTGCTACAATAGGAGGATAGGGCTATCGCTTATGCATCTCACAAGATCAAGCCACACGAGAGAAATTATCCCATACATGATTTGGACCTAGCTGCAGTAGTCTTTGCTTTGAGAATATGGAAGCATTATCTCCTGAGCGAGAATTTTAGTCTTTTCACGGATCACAATTCACTGCAGTACTTGTTAACTCAGAAAGATCTCAATATGAGGCAGCGTAGGTGGTTGGAATTCATGAACTATTATCAGTTTGATATCCAATATCACCCGATAAAGGCTAACGTGGTAGCCAATGCATTGAGTTGACGACCCACTGGACAGTTAGTGGAAGTATGGAAAGCCAATTGGAATGAGCTTCACCAAGATGATGCAGTTGTCAGGGCATGCATGGCAGTGTTGACTATCACACTTGAGATTGTGATATGGGTGGTGAAAGCACAAGCTCGAGATAAATATTGGAAGGACCAGGTGCAACAATTATTTACCGAGGGAGAACAATCCTACTCTATTAGTTCTGAGGATGGATTACGCATCAACGGGAGGCTAGTAGTCCCGGATGATGGGGATTTGAGGCGTGCTGATATGTCAGAATCCTATGGGTCGAGATTTTTGGTACATCCCAGTGAGGACAAGATGTACCAGGATATGCGCCAACAGTATAGGTGGGCAGGCATGAAAAGGGACATAGTTAAGTTTGTCTTTAAATGTGCCACTTGTCAGTTAGTGAAAGTGGACTACTAGCAGCCTATCCGAATGTGGCAGCCGTTAGAAATTCTGGTATGGAAATGGGAAAGTATATCAATGGATTTTATTATGGGATTATCGATGTCACAGTGAGGTCATGATTACATTTGGGTTATCCTGGCTCGTTTAACCAAGGCGACACACTTTTTACCAGTGGAGACAGATTTCACGACGGCACAGTATGCCCAACTTTTTATAGCCGAGATTGTGAGGTTATATGGGGTGCCAATTAATATTAAGTCCGACCGAGATAAGATATTTGTGTCCCATTTTTGGCAGAGTTTCTAGGAGGCAATGGGAACTGAGTTGCGATTGAGTGCGGTATATCACCCACAGACTAATGGGCAGACTAAGCGAGTTAATCAAATGTTGGAAGATATGCTCAAAATCTGTATACTTTATTTTAAGGGAGGTTGGGAGCAATACCTTCCGCTAGAAGAATTCGCATATAATAATTATTACTAGCTCACTATAGGTATGGCACCTTACGAGGCATTATATGGTCGACCATGTCATTCGACCGCTTGTTGGTTGGGAGTGGGAGATAATAAACTTCTTGCACCTGAGATAATCCAAGAAACTTCAGTAAAAAATTATCTTATTTGGAATCGCATACGAGTTGCGCAAGATAGACATAAAAGCTATGCCGATGCGGATCGTAGGCATGTGGAACTAAAAGTGAGAGACCAAAGGTTTTTAGGGTTATCCCCTATGAAAGGCATGATGAGATTTGGGAAGAAAGGAAAAATTACACAAAGGTATGTAGGGCCTTTTCCAATTATTGAGAGGATAGGGCATGTGGCATATAGGCTCGCTTTTCCGAAACATTTACAGAGAATTCATGATGTATTTCACGTCTCATCATTGAAGAAGTACAAAAGAAGTGAGATGGATTATTAGCATATTCTGTTGGAAGAAATTGATTTGCAACCCGATATCTCATATGAGGAGCAAACAGTTTCCATTTTAGACCATAGTGAGCGTAAGCTACGGTCGAAGGTAGTGCCCGTGGTTCGAGTCCAAAGGGGGCACCACAACCCCGAAGAGTCGACGTGGGAACGAGAGGACGATATGAGAGACAAGTATCCTTATCTCTTTTTACCAGGTACGCTTGAATTTTGTAGGTCTATGTCTACCATACCTAGCTGAATAACTCTGATGTTTTATGGGTCTATAATTTGGTTTGACCTGCATAAGGTCAAAAGCAATCTTGTGATCTATTAGAGGGGCATTCATGTCTGATCTAACTATTTCCATTAGGAAATTTAAGACAAATATTAATTTTTCTAGAAGAGTTAATATTTATGTGAATTGTATATTTACTAGTGTGATAAAGTAAATAGAATCATAAAGAACGTTATTTTATCGTAGGTGAGTCGAAGCGGAAGGAATTGATTATTTCTCAACCGGGGCATATATGTGTGAGTTATATGAGGTTGGGATAGAAATTTAATTATTAAAATCTCGAATGACAATTTGGGGTGCACGGTTGATCCGGGATGGGTCGAGATAGTCAAAATGAGTGCTCGGGGGTTGTATTTTAGTTTCGGGGTGATTTTGGATAGTTGGACTCGGATTGGGGTATACGAGTCATTTTTCGTGTGTATTATCATTTAAAGTTTGGATAAATAGATATATAGGTTATTAAGTTTATTTATCCAATCTCATAATCAAGAGAGAGGGGGGGGGGAGGGGGTTAGCCAAGAGAGAAAAAAACTAAGAAGAGAAAGAAAAGCAGAAATCTTGGGATTTTCTAGCAAAGTCACAACTACGAAGAGGATTCAGATTCTACAACTTCAAGACAAGTGATTAAACTTGCTAAATAATTTTTCTGTGTGAATTAGTGTATAATAAAATTGTTGGGTTGTTGTGTTTTGGGCATTAAGGGTTCAATCCTGAATTTGTTGCCAAATCTTTAAAGGTGGTATTAGATATATAATTTGGATGGTGGAAATATTGGCGGAGATGGGTTAGAAATGGGTTTTAGAGATTTGGTTAAAATATCATAGGATCCAAAATTGAACAGACCGGACCAGTTTGGTTAGTGGACGTCAGATCGGTTCCTTTTTAAGCAGCAAACGGTTCATTTTTGGAAGTCATCGGTTTGGTTCGCCTCATTTAAGGCAGTGGACCGGTTCATTTTTGGAAACCATCGATTTGGTTCGCATGTCGCATATTTCTAACTCTTATTTGACTCATTTCCAATTGGGTTTAGTGACTGAGAACCCCTCTAATATGAACTGATATTAATGCTTATGATATAAAAAGTGGGATAATGATACTATACGATGGTAGGGTGACATGGGGATGATTATGAAAGTGTATTAGTGAGAGTAATACTCTGGATTCTTCAAAAATGTTTCTTGGGATGATGAATTCATTTAAGATATGGGATACGGGATAGTTAAGAGAAGTCGTGTATCCTGATTTATATCAAAATTGATGATTAATCAAATGTGCGATTGATTATTAAAGCTTAAATGAGTGATTGAGTAATAAAGCAGATTGGGAATATATATGAGGAAGTAGAGGCTAGTGTAATGAGTGATATACATGGGTATCCGAGTTTATTGATAAATACATACGGATATGAGATGGTATGTATAAGTATGATGTGTAGATATATCTTGTGTGTATGATATATTATGTGGAACATACCCTTCTAGTGCTATCATGGTAAGTTGCGGGATGTGGTTGAATCCCATGGCTAGTGAATGCAGGGATGCATGCGATGTCTTGGGTATGATTCATCTCACTTTCAGGTGAGGAACTATGGCCACTTCCCATACGTTTGTTCTTTGTTTTACCTAGTCGGGGTGAGAGTCCAACGGTTGGTACCCTGGGATGGTGTGAATATTCCCTAGAAGATGGTAGCACTTAGAGACTGCATCCAGTGAGCTAATGCTCTTAAGGATTATATAATGATTGATATGTATGAGTACTTGATGTGAAATGATAAATCATGTATATATAATGATTGATATGTATGAGTACTTGATGTGAAATGATAAATCATGTATAATAATGAGTAATATTATACATGCTTTAATGATTAATGTGTGAATCACTATGCTTATAACTAGTGAAAGTTGTTAGTAATGAATAGATATATGATCATTGGGAATGATATTTAAAGTGATTATGTTGATATGAATTAGATACGTGAGTGGGGGTGAACGTGTAAGAATGAGGTTGGGTTATCCATAGATGAGTCGGGTAGCTTAACTAAGATTTAAAATACATACGTTAGGTGCGCGCTATAGTTAAGGGGCGAGTATGAGTCTCAAGAGAGGGTGGCACCAATTTAATTATGGAATTTCTCATTCATAATTGTTATCCATTTTAATTCACTTGCTAAAATATTTGTAAACTCGGCATTGACCCATATATATATATTCTTTTTCTTTTCCTTTGTTATATCTTTTAGGTATCCCACCAAAAGGATGCCAAGGATGAGTTTCCATTCCAGAGTCTATGGACTTGCAGCATATGTGGAATGTTGTAGGATTTTTTATATAGTCGCACCTCATTTTTGTAATCTAGTTGAGCGTCACCAGTCTTAATCGGGAATGTGTTGCCTAAGTGTTTTGCTAATTTGTATACTTTATATTTCAGACATTTGTTATATTGTATGGGTCTGTTAACCGACAGCTTGTTCGGTTATTTATTTTTTTGTTACATGTATATATGATCATGTTGTACATATTGTTAATGGATTTTATTGTTGTATGTTATTTTATTGGAACTGTTGGAATCTGCTTTATTTTAATTTGGGTGGTTAGTTATATTTTGGTCTGTGCGATAGTGATGCTAAGGATGAGCCATTTGAGATTCCTGTTTTATTTTAGTAGAGGGTTGGCCTCCCATTATTTTAATAAGCGGGGTGTCACAATATTAGGTTGATTTTTCTTTTTACTTATTGTCTAGCGTAATTAGTTAAAGTTTTTATTATTCTTTTTTGTTATGCTTGGCTCTAACATGTTTTGTAGAATCAATGGACTTGTGCTATACTAAGATCGTTTTATTTTTGTGTAATATAGTTCTCTCCCTCTCTTTAACTTGTGTTCTTGATTTACATTAAGGATAATGCAATGTTTAGGTTGGGGGTGCAGGATATGCTTCCCATTCATCGGTAGTTTCTTTGATTTGATTACATTTTCTTACCAAGTACGCTTTTTCGTTGAAAAAATCAAAATTAAATTTTTTTAAAATATTTTCTTTCTTTTTTCTCCTTTGTTGGACTTTTTACCCTTATTTTCGATGATAATTCAAATAATTTCTCAATCCAATATATAATTCAACGATGCATGCTCTCGATTTTAAACGTGATTAGATTTTAGTTCGCGAATCATTGATATTATGAAAAACTTCATGAATTAAACTTTAAACCCATGAGCATATGCACTTTTCTTGTTTAAATGAATTAAACTTACACCAACTGAGCATTGTTCTTTTCTTTATTATTACTCTTTCCCCCTTGAATGCTTTAAAGTGATCAGTAATCTCACTATTCTTTCATTGATCGTTGATTAATTGACTTGAGCATGATTTTCAAAGTTATTTTGGCTCGATAATTGCGTAAAATTTAGGATAGAATCATATGCCATGTTTTTATTCCCCTTATATTGACCTTGTCCTCACCTTATATGTTTTCCCTCATCAAACCCTTTGAGCCTAAATATAGCCTTTTGCTTCATAACCCAAAATCCCATAACTAATTCCAACTTAGAGTTTTAACCATACATATCTCCTTTCATACCTTTGTTTGGAATGATACTGGGGATTGGATGTTGTTGTTGTTATGTGGTTGCAATTGAGAATCTGAGAGTGAAAAGAAAAGAAAAAGTGAAAAATAAAACAAAAATATGAGTACAAGAAGAAAATAAGAAAGTAAACAAAAGATAAAGTAGTTTCATATTGTATATAGTGTTTAATGATCTTTTTTATTCTCTAATTTCATATCCAATGCTTGTTATGGACATCATTATCTAGTTTGAAAAGTACCCAAAATTTTCTATTATCCCATGTGTTTCATCTCCAAACACCCTTGAATCCATAAATATTATGTTTCCTTAATAACCTTAACCCCAAATCTACGTTATAACCTATACAAGTTATATGTGATCCTGTGATGAATGTAATTCAAAAGTAATAATAATTGCAATAGTCTGTTAAAGTTCATTTCATCTCATTTAATGAACGATATCATTTCATTGAGATTATAATTTTTGAATATTTATTTAGCGTTCTTCAATATTGGCATGTTTGAGGCCTTGCATCCTTTTAAATTTACTTATTATTCTTGCACATCTCGTGTATGTCACACCCCATTCTTAATGATTTCATTTATTGAGTGTAAACACCAGTGAAGGTTTGATGTCATGCACTCTTTAATGTTTATCCGAATTATCAAAATTTTGCCAAAACATAATTTTTTCTTGTGCTCGTTCTTCTTCCCTCATTCAAGGTTTCAATGGTGATGAATTTATTCTAATAATGTAAATTATTTTGAAGTATTGGGTAAATTCTCATTTGTTATATTAATAACTTGTTGAAATCCTTTTCATTGTTATTAATCATGTCTTGTATTATCGTTTGGGCATACTCTTTTAGAAAACTTAATGTTTCTGGGTTTCATCCCTAATAATTCTCACGAAACAACACTCGTTCAGTAGGGTAACCTAGGGTTTTAAGGGCTTATTGCATATGCTAAATGCAATCGTGTTCCCTATGAAAGTGTCTTTTATTTATTTTATATATATATATATATATATATATATATATATATATATATATATATATATATATATATATATATATATATATATATATATATTCTGGTTGGTCTATCTCTTTTGGTCATTTTCATTCATATTTATTGCTAGGGACTAGTAATATGTAAGTTGGGGATGTGATTAGTCCTGAATATTGTATTTAGTACTCTTTATTTTTTCACATTCTAGTATTCTCGTGTCTTTTAATTTTTATATTTATGCTCATATATTAGATAACCTATATTCTTTCTGTTTATATGTTTTATGAGGTATATTTGAGCTTTTGTAGGTATTATGAATGCATAGTGTGAAGTTGGATGTGTTTCGAGAAAATATCGTCATAGGATTCTACTTTAATAGAAATTTGGTCTTTTCAAACTCCATATTTTGTATGGTGTAAGTGTACCAACATGAACGTGCGTCATTAAGATACCGAACGAGAAAGTTATGAACATTTTTGGAAAGATTTGGCATATTCTTCTACTTGAAGGGTAATTTGGCAATTTCATACTGCACAATTTGGAGGGTTTCAAAATACCAACATGTATATAATTTAATTATCTTCGCTTGGATTGCGGTCGTACCTCATTATGAGTCCATACGATGATTTTCTATCTTTTTTCGTGCAACGTGTTAAGATTGGATCGTTGATCGATGGATGGTTGCTGTTCATTTATGTGATTTTTTTATTTTTGAGTTATTTTTCTTTTTTTGCTTTTTTTTTTTAAATATTTTTTGTATCAATAGAAAGCGAGGGATTTTATTTTAAATATATATCAAATTAGATTAAATAATTTTTGGCTTTGGGAGCTTATCTCATTTTTCTCCCTAAGGTTTCGTGGTATGTCACTATTCATCATATTCTTCATTGTTTTATAGCTTTTTAAGTTGATTTCTTTCTTTGTTACCTAGCCTCGGTCTAATATAACTTCTTTTTATTGGTTAATTTGTTGTTTGTTTTCATTAATTAGTTGTATTAATTATTTTAATCATGCATTGTAACTATTTTATAGGTTGGGATCATATTTCCATCATTGATGGGTGTTGAGCTTTAAAATCTAGGTTTGGGATTGAAACACTTTTGATTGAAACTTTGTGTATTAAAGTTAGAATATTAGGCGTTTAACTTCCTTTGTCATGCGACAATAATATTTATTACGATATTGTGACTTTAATCCATTCGTGATCATATTCAAGGGAAAGTATAATATTTAATTGTTGAATTAAATTTTTTCATACTTGATATTTATAATCAATTGAGTATGCTTGGTTAAGTGTGTTTCGATCCATACATATTTTTGTCATTTAATTTAGTTTCAATATTTGCCTAGTGTTAATTGTATTATAAATTTTTTTTAAAACAAAATCATCTTTTACAACCTTACTTGAGAAGTAATAAATCAATAGAAATCTAGTAACATTTTCTATGGATTTAATACCTGGGCTCTCTAATATACTTGTAATACAGTAAAATTTTAGATTTTTTATGTTTTGGTGGAAAATCAAACAACGAATGTGTCCTTACACGACCATTCGATTTTTTTCCAATCACACCTCATGTTGATCCACGGTGAGTAGACATTCTAAAAGTAAAGACAGATTATTATGAACTGACTAAATTATTGAACTAACTAACTAAAGGAATCATAATAAAACACTTCATCACTCTCGTAAAAATTAAAAGGATCATATGATTTGATACCAAGTTCTAACATCCTGACTCGAATTTAGGTAATCCATTTAGACTAACTTGCACCGACACTGAGGTGTTAGGGGATGTAAAACCTTTAAGAACGAGTGGGAATTACACATAGCACTCTAACCCAAAATGTCATCTTTAAATTGCAATTCCATCCAATTATTATTTGCAAAACTTGTGGCTGCTTGCATACTATTTAGTCATCCAATTAAATTATTTAGGAAAAAATTTAAGAGAATATAACGGAATCATAGGAAACCATTAATTTAATCTAATTGTTACAACTTAATTGCATAATTATACAAAATTCCAACAAAATAAATATAGAATAATTTATGAATGGATGACCAAATTGTGGTATGACTGATAATCAAAGATTTTCTAAATCCCACTTCTCTTATCCTTTCCCACGTCCTTACCTAATGTATCCCCCCCCCTTCTCCGTGGAGGGGGGGGGGGGGGGGGGGGTGAGGAAGAAAAAGAGAGAAATGAGAAAAGGACCAATTGGGAGAATAACAACAAAGAATACTAATATAAGAAAATACATATACATATATAATGAATTTTAATTATGAAAGCGTTTCATTTGATTAATTCTTTCAAATTCATCTACGACACATGGTAATTAAACTCTTGGCTATTTGCCAAAATCACACTTAATTTCCTTTTAAACTGACACCTATTCGAGTCCTATTGATTTACCCCATTTTACTCTATCATTTATCAATTGTGATCGCAAACTCCCTACTTTATGATTTATCTTATTTATGGAGTTCACCGATCCCATTTATTTTTATGGACTTACACTGTCCGCAATAAATATCGCAGTCATTGCTTTACTAGACAATTATTTTAGGTCTGAGCTGTATCAGCACCCTAGGGCTCAGGGACCTTCTTAAATTCCCAGTTGTTCCGATTATATTTCTTTCAGTCATTAGTAACATCATTAAACAATTTTATATTTTTACCTGGGCGATGATGCCAAACCATCCAAGGTATACTCTACCTTATATTTTCTTTCTTTATTTAATTAAACACTTTGAATAAATCTAACTTTAAAGGTTCTTATATTCAAAATTGTTTAACACTAGATTTAAAGTTTTAGACTAGCTTTACAATTATTTGCAATATAAAGGTCAACTTCTCAATATTCAAGTTTAAGGATCATTAGCTTCAGGGGAAAAGGTAAATATAGTAAAATTATGGTACCATTTAAGGGGTTGTTTTGCAATATGCTTAACTTATGGGCTATTTTGTAATATTCTTTACTTAGGTTTTTTTTTGCAATTTTAGCAAACTTATACCAAATAATCACAGTTTATAACTTTAAACACACACATTATATAGTTTTAATGTCCATTATTTAGTATTTTACCCATTCAAATCTAAATTTTAAACAACATTTATTCTCATTTTTATAACATATTATGATTTCGCAAGTCCTAAATATGTAATACAATCTGAAAATATCCCATCCAATTTCCAAATCACTCACTTCTAAGTTGTTATTTTGGATGAAATTTATGATCTCTTCATTATGGAGATCATGTATACCAAATTTGGTTAAAAATATAATTTTATTTACCATTTTTAAAAATGAGTATGTTCAAGTCCTAAATATGTTAGATAGCCAGGTTGTATACACACACACACACACACACACACCCTTAACATACAGTGTATTTTATTTACTAAAAATATATAATATAAAACCCCTTACCTTAAGTTTGTAGAAACCTTTGTTATGGGGTTAAAATAACTCACTAGCTACTCTCAGATCCTTGAAATAATACTCCTAAGTTTCCTCTAAACTAATCCAATAAAATACTTCAAACACCCAAAGCTTACTAACTCACTCATGAATATATTTTTGGATGTGAAAATGGTGAGAATACAGTGTTCTTGTGGGATGTTTTATAGAGGAAGTATTTTTATTTTGGCTCTGTGTAAAGACGAAAGTGGTCGTATGAGTTAAGACAAAATATAATAAATATTAGGAAAAAATGGGTAAACCACTAAGGCCCTCTTTGGTTGCACAAATTGTTTGATTATGTAAATTGGCTCATTGTGGATTAGTAATTGTATATTAGTGGATTTGAAATGACTTTAAATCCAATTTTTTTGCAATGTATAGTAATCAGAAATTGATGTTCAGGTTCTATGAGAAAAAAAGATAAAAACAAATTAAGAGAGAGGGTGAGGGGGAGGAAGGAAGGGAGTCACATAAAATCCAGACATTTTGAATGACACCTATTTCAAATGAATGCATTTCGCATTTTTTGTGAAATGATCTAATTCTAGATTTTACACATGAGCTATAATGGAGCAATTAATGAATCATTTCATTAATGAAACCAAACATAATTAATAGATCAATTTATAAATTGATAAATTTATTAATAAACCACTTTATAATTTTGGAAGAACCAAACGGAGCCTAAGGGTTTGACGACATACAAGAATGATTTGAAATGTGTTTGAGATGCTGGGAGGAGTTGGTTGGATGTTTGGTATATGAGTAAAAATATGCCAAATGGAAGAGACTAAAACCATAAAAATTCTGATAACACATAAGTGTAAGGAAATAGACATGTGTGTGGAACTGAAAAGGATGAATCCCTATTTTGACCAGATTTGTAACCACTAAAACGGTGTAAAAACAATTCCTCCATACTCGTTTTGTCACCAAAATAGCTAACAATGATGAGCCTTGCCACCATAATGGTCGGACCCCCACCCTAGCGGCTTGGTGGTTCGCCCTAGAGCTCGGGGCACCCCTGCCATGGTTGTGTAACACGCTGCCTCTTTTTTAATTTCCTTACATGAGAAAGAAATAAATGGTGTATTCCTTATTAATTTCTTTAGTAGCTAAAAATATTTAATTAATGCTTCTATATTTCCTTATATATCAAATAAGGTTTAACTAACCATTTATTATTTAAGTGACCTTTATCACACCCAACTAAATGTAAAACTATTTTTAAGAACAACATAATATTAATCAAGAAAACATTAATTTGATTAAATTTTCACATACAAATGTTCTTCATAAAAGGATATTGGATGTTCATGATTATCACATTTAAACATTATGCGGAACATAAAATGGTATTAAAATAATATACCTCCATAATTGCCACAACTAGAAAGATTGATGGAGCAGTTAATCTTAACGATGTCCGATCGGACTGAATTTCAGAACATGGCTTCATATTTTATATGGAAAGAACATACTCCAATTTCAACGCATTCCAACGTTTAAATCTCCCAGTATGTCAAAACACTATTTTGAAATTTACTTTCATTGAAAATTTAGATTTCTCTCCCTTTCCTATAATTTCATTATGTTGTCTTTCTAGAGTTTTTGAATGATGGAAACCAGTAAGTTCTTTATAGGTAGGGACATTACCTAAATCTCAAACAGCCACTTAATATCAACCGTCCATCAAGGTAGATTCCCAAAAGTCCTTTTGACTCTTGTTATTCGGAGTACCCTTTCATTAACCAAAGTGACTCTTAGAATTAATATAATTATAAAGCACATAATGGAGAATTATAAAAATAATTCCAATAGTCTCCCACTTGATCCATAATTATCATAAAGTGCACAATAATCCTTGAGTCATCCTTAAATGGTTTTCATCAAACAACTCATCAATGCGAGTCATGACGATCGCATACTAATTCAAGAGCATGATCGCTTCCACGTACCACAACATTAACAACTCATCCAATAAGGCCTATAATGTCTTTGTAAAAGAGTATTTCTATCACATTCTCTCATTCACATGCATGTGTACAGTAACGACATAAATAAATGATTCTGAAATAGTTATGATATCATATGGTAGTGTCAAAATTAGCATTAAAAATCCACCACATCAAGATTCTATCGGCTATACTTTAAGACTCGTATCTTAAGCATGCTTCATTAATATCAATCATGATAACCCAATTATGTGGATTTTCCTTGTTAACACTTGTACAAATGTGTTAAATGACACTTGTTTGAGAATTTCTTCTTTAAAAGGTATTTACATTCAATGTGCTTAGTTACTCTCCATACTTAACTTAAATGCAATTCAATGAGATATCGTAATCGAGTAAGTTTAGTACTTATGATTTATGAAAATAAAATCAAATATTTATTTATCCTTACCAAATTCATATTCATATAGATACACCACATAATCATTTAGAATAGTAGACTCTATTTGGGATCTTCTTAATACTATTCTTTATGATTTTATCTACATTTGTCTCACAGTGACAATACCATGATTTAGTGGTTGATCATTTATTTGTTCTTTATTGCTTAAACAATCAAACAACTAAAAGAATTAGACATTCGATTTTCAACTCCCACTAATTTCACCATTCATAATGAATTTGACATTCGATTTTCATTTATGAAAGTACATGTAAATGATGAGTATATGATCTATGTAGGTCCACTATAAGGGAATTTCTCGTAATCTCCCACTTGGGCCACATAGATTATCCTTATATTAGATATTTTAATACCTTAAGGGCATAACTCGATTATCCATATTGATAAGAGATATTATAAAAATCTTGTTCAAAAAATTATCAAAAGGAGTCAAGATTTAAATTGGTACAAGATTAAAGTGTTTGATCAATAATACTTTGATTATGATGTGGGATCAAAATAATATTAAAAAGAAATATATCCAAACATTATTTTATACAAAACATCAAAAGAACACCATAACCTTTGACAAGGACTGAAAGATTCTGTTATTGAAAATTTACTTTGTCCCTAATTAAATAATTATATTAGTATAATTAATATATTTTTTTGGATATATTGATTTTGATGATTCCAAACAATTCTTTATTTTAATAGTATGTAAATTTTTCTAAAAATTTATATCACTTGTCATAATATTTGTTATATACATATATATCATAAATATCATTGTTTATAAGAGCAAAATTGAGCTACATTTACTATTCTTTTGCTTTTATAAATTTGGATCATATTATATTATCTCTTATATAAAGATAAATTTTTTAACGTTTTTTTTATATATAAATATATATACAACTATTATATTATCTCTTATATAAACACTTATTATATTCGGTAACAGATACTCTTTTGCTTTTAACGTTTTTTTATATAAATATGTATTATGTTTGCACGGCACCTCTTGCATAAATGTCTGCTACTGAAGTGACTGCTCACTGCCTAAGTCTACTACCCCTACACGTTTAATTGATGAGAACAGCGTCCTTTTCAAGGATTCACTGCAAATAGATCTGGCCTTATATCTTTTGTTCAGATCTCATAGGACACCATCCTTACCGAAGTAGGGCTTCCATCTGACTTAGCGTTTAGCTCAAGAAATGTACCACATTTTCCAACATCTCAATACACGTGCCTTGTTCAAACTTTTGTCCATCAGTATTGTATTGGTCTGATGTGGTACGGCTGGTATTATGACCACTGCTACACGCCATTTTTTTTTCTTCTTGACTGTATGTCCATCATTTTTGTCCGAGATAATTAAGTTGGATTCCTTGTCTATATGTGTACGAACTGTATTTATATATCTTATATATATATATATATATATTCTTTGATCCCTCTCACTTATATTATCTGTATGACATGTGCGTTGAAAATGTCTTTGCCATCCACTCACTCAGACTAGCCTTAAGGCTACGACATGGCTACGACATCATTAGGAGTATGAATTGATGAGACTCATTTATGTACTCCAAAATCTGTTTCAAGTCCGAATTGTTTTTAACGTTTATATTTGTTCGGAAATCCATTAATATATATATTTCAGTCCAAATTTTTTTTATATATCTGTTCGGGAAATATTTTTTTTGTACAATATATATATGAGCACCTTTATATATATATATATATATATATATATATATTTACATATATACTTCTATGCAAACCTATGACTGAGTTGAACATGTACTTACTCTGTCTCATTTATTTTCCTGACAGAAAAATGTATTTTAATCTATATATCCTTTACATATTAGATGTTTCTATTTGCATGTGGACTAATATTTTTGCAGATCCAAATATACACAAATAAGGATACTGAGAAGATAAAAAATGAATATCTGTATATCAGACTTGGAAATCATTTAATGCGCCTCACCATCTCAGCAAATCAGATGCATTTAATGTGCCTCACCATCTCAGCAATTCAGGTGCATTTAATGCTGAAAATGATCGTGTCTAACAGCTAGTTTTTCACAAGAGATACTTAAAGCTTTGAAGTAATGCATTAAAGTTCAGCGAAAAACAGAGACAGAAAAAGAGCAAGAACCACACAGATTTTTAAGGGCACTGAATCTATTATTCAGCTATCTTCTACGCTATCAAGAGAGCCATAAATTGTTGTTAAGTGCTCAAGCATTAAACAAGGAGACTAGTGCCAAAAATCATATTTATTGAGAAGTCTCACTCAAGAAGAAACTCAGATTAATTTGTATTTTAGAGAGTTTCAACATTCAAACTTTGTACTCAAAACTCAAGTTTTATTTTGAAGCTCGGTGATTAGCTTCGGTTGTACTTGGAGCCGGTATTTGCTTCAAGTGTCTGTAAATGGTGGTTTGATCCTACCGTACAAGTGGATCAGGACTAGTGAAGCGCGGGAGACGGAAGCTTGCTCTTGGCGCGTGGACGTAGGCCGGGTTTTGGCTGAACCACGTTAAAAATATGGTGTCATTTATTTTCAGCATTTAAATTTATTTATATGCTTGTGATTGATTAATTTTATTTTTTTTGCACATTACTTGCAAGATATTTAAATCTGAAAATTTGATAAATTTTATTTTAAGATTAAAATAATTATTTTCGTAATAATTATTAATTCCAAAATATTAATTTTTATTAACTACGAAAATCATTTATAAATTTATTGGGTTTTATAATCTTGAAATATAACTTGTTTAATCATTTGTGAAGTATATATTATTTGATAATCTTGTGTGAATCACTTTAGATTAAATCCAGAATATAAAATACTAAAACTGATAATTTATTTATTGTGTGTTTCAATCTCTGATTTAAATTGTTTAAATAAATCAGTAACTTTTATTTAATCATTATTGGTTTAACCTTTTAAGATTTAATTAATCTAAAATTTGTATTAAGTAATTTTAAATTAAATATTTTCTGAAATATTAATTTAACCCGAAAAGTTTGTAGAAACTCAATTCACCCCCCTCTTGAGTATCTTTTTGGGCAACAATTGGTATCAGAGCTAGTGCTCTTCTTATTTTTAGATTTAACAATCTTAGAGTTAAAGATCAATGGCATATGTTACTACATCTCTTGGTGAAGGTCAATCCATTTTTAAACCTCCTCTATTTTCTGGAAAAGATTATAGTTATTGGAAAAATAGAATTAAATATTTTATTCAGCCACATGATTATGAAGTTTGGAAAGTTGTCATGAATGGTCCCTATACTCCTACTAAAATAGTAAATAATGCTTCTGTTCCTAAAGAAGAAAATGAATGGAATGATGTTGATATTAAAAAAATTCAAATAAATGCTAAAGCCATGAATATTTTGCATTATGCACTTGATGTAAATGAGTACAACAGAATCTGTTGTTGTGAATCTGCTAAAGAAATTTCGGATCGACTAGAAGTTACATATGAAGGAACTAGTCAAGCCAAGGAGAATAAAATTAGCATGCTTGTTCATAACTATGAACTTTTTAAAATGAAAACAGATGAAACTATATCTGATATGTTTACTAGATTTTCAAATATTATAAATGGTTTGAAGTCTCTTGGAACATCCTATACTGGTTCTGAATTACTGAGTAAGATTCTCAGGTCACTACCATCCCCGTATATGACAAAGAAGCTAGCAATCAAAGAAGCTATACGAGAAAGACCTATTTCTCTTGATGAACTGTTGGGCTCTTTAATTACTCATGAAATGGAACTCAAAGAACTTGCTGAAGATGAGAAGCCCAAGGCAAGCAAAACTATTGCTTTCAAATCCATTGAGGAAGAAGAAGATAGTGAGGAAACTGATGATGATGAAGATGGTAACATAGCTCTTCTTACAAGAAAATTCAAAAAATTTCTTGCCAAAAAGAAGGGACTGTCTGGAAAATACAAAAAATTCTCTTCAAAGAAGGCACATGAAGGAAAGTCATCCTCCAAGTTTGAACCAAAATGTTATAACTGCAAAGAGTTGGGACATATTCGACCTAACTGTCCCAAGGACAAAGAAGAGAAGAATGGCAGAAAAGAGAAAAGAAATGAAAAATACAAAAAGGCCATGAAAGCTACTACTTGGAGTGATAGTGATGGAAGTAGCAACGATGAGGATTCAAGTGATAAAGAAGTTGCAAATCTTTGCCTTATGGCAATTGATGATGAGGTATCTTCTAATCTTAATTCAGATAGTGAATATGAAACTTCAAATGATCATGATGAACTTCAAAATGCTTTTGATGAACTTTTTTACAATTTTGATGAAATTAAAACTAAATATATTAATCTTAAAAAGATACATTCCTCTTTATCACATAAATATGATTCTCTCCTTGAAAATATAGAAATAATAAAATCCGAAAATAAGTCTTTAAAATCTGAAATGGCAAAAATAAAAATTAATGAATCATCTAGTCAAACTTCTGAAAATGAACAATTAAAACTTGAAGTTAAGGATTTAACTTGGTGTCTTGAAAACTTTGTAAATGGAGAAAAAAAATTTGAATTTGCTACTTGGAAACCAAAGGTGGATGTATGATAAGGCGGGAATTGGATATAATGAAAAAGAAAATGAGAAAAGTTTTGAAAATTACTCTAAAAATATTGGAAAGTCATTATGCACATATAGTGGAAGACATACCCATTTCTCAAATTTCTGCAAGTATAGATTTTCTACCAAAGTGGCATGGATTCCTAAAGAGACTCCCATTTTTGCTAACCCATATGGACCCAACACATTTTGGGTACCAAAAGAAAAGTTATTTAAATGTTGATTGTAGGTTTGTTTTGAAGCTAGTTCGATCAAAACAAAGTGGTTCTTAGACAGCTGGTGTTCAAGACACATGACGGGTGACAAAAGTAAGTTTTCAAGCTTAATTGCCAAAGATGGAGGTCTAGTCACATTCGGAGATAATTCCAAAGGCAAAATCATTGGCATAGGTAATGTTGGTAAGGATCCCTCTCCTTGTATTGAAAATGTTCTTCTAGTTGATGGTCTTAAACACAATTTAATTAGTATTAGCCAATTGTGTGATAAAGGTTTTAATGTGCTATTTAAAGAAGGTTATTGTCTAATAAAAAATGCTAAAGATAATAATGTTGTGTTTGTTGCTTCTAGACATGAAAATGTTTATACTCTCGATTTTGATAACTTGTCACAACAAGACGTAAAGTGTTTAGCTGTCCTAAATGATACTTGTTGGTTATGGCATAGGAGATTAGGTCATTCCAACATGGAACAATTTAATATTTTGTCCAAAAATGAGTTAGTTAGAGGGCTGCCCAAAATAAAGTTTGTTAAAGATAAGTTGTGTAATGCATGCCAGTTTGGAAAGCAAACTAAAACTTCATTTAAAAAGAAAAGAGACATTTCAACAAATAGGCCTTTAGAATTATTACACTTATACTTATTCGGACCTAACAAAGTTGCTAGTTTAGGTGGAAAATATTATGCCCTTGTTATTGTTGATGACTATTCTCGATTTACTTGGGTTTTCTTTCTTGCTCATAAAAGTGATACACAATCTGTTTTTGCCAAATTTTGTAAGAAAATTCAAAATGAAAAAGGGTGCAATATTGTGTTCATAAAAAGTGATAGAGGAAGAGAATTTGATAACAAAGATGTTGAATTATTTTGTGATGAAAATGGTTTTGAACATAACTTTTCAGCACCAAGAACACCTCAACAAAATGGTGTGGTAGAAAGAAAGAATAGATCATTACAAGAAATGGCAAGAACTATGCTAAATGAACATAACCTACTGAAATATTTTTGGGCGGAAGTTGTTAATACATCTTGCTATGTAATAAATAGAACTATTGTTCGAAAAGGTTTAGACAAAACTCCTTATGAAATATTGAAAAATAAAAGACCAAATATTGGTTATTTCAAAGTTTTCGGAAGCAAATGTTTCATTTTAAATGACAAAGATATTTTGGGAAAATTTGATGCAGAATCTTATGAGGGTATTTTTCTTGGTTATGCACTTCATAGTAAAGCATATAGAGTTTTTAATAAAAGGACTCTAGTTGTTCAAGAATCAATACATGTATCTTTTGATGAATCAATTTCTCTTTCTAAAAATTTCAACGATGATAATGAGGCTCTAGACCTAAATAAGCCTATTAATGAAGAAAATCCTACTTCTAATATTGATATTTCTAAAAATAATGAAAGCACTCCACATAAAGATAAAAATAATAATGACTCTAGTTTACCTAAAAGTTGGAAATTTGTTAATAATCATCCTTTTGAAAATATTTTAGGAGAACCTTCTAGTGGTATTCTTACGAGATCCTCCTTAAAGAATGTTTGTAATAACTTAGCTTTTGTGTCAGAAATTGAACCAAAAGACATAAAAGAAGCTGAAAAGGACGAGTTTTGGTTATTACTTATGCAAGAAGAATTGTTACAATTTGAGCGAAACAAAGTTTGGTCACTTATTCCCACACCCAAAGACAAAACTATAATTGGAACTAAATGGGTTTTTAGAAATAAAAAGGATGATGGCGGATTGATTACAAGAAATAAAGCTAGACTAGTTGCAAAAGGCTACAACCAACAAGAGGGTATTGATTTTGACGAAACTTATGCCCCTGTAGCTAGATTAGAAGCTATTCGCATGTTACTAGCATATGCATGTTATAAAAAATTTAAATTATTTCAAATGGATGTGAAAAGCGCTTTTTTAAATGGCTTTATTAGTGAGGATATTTATGTTAAGAAACCTCCCGATTTTGAAAATCACAAGTTTCCAAATCATGTTTATAAACTAAATAAAGCTCTATATGGTTTAAAACAAGCTCTTAGGGCTTGGTATGATAGATTAAGTGGATTCTTACTTGAAAATGATTTTGTGAGAGGAAAAATGGATTCCACTTTATTTATAAAACTTCATAACAATGATATGCTTCTTGTACAAGTATATGTTGATGATATTATTTTTGGATCCACCAATGAAAATTTATGTAAGGATTTTTCAGAATTCATGAAAAAAGAATTTGAAATGAGTATGATGGGTGAGCTAAAATTCTTTTTAGGCTTACAAATCAAGCAAACCAAAAATGGGGTCTTTATCAATCAATCTAAATATATTAAAGATCTTCTGGTAAAATATGGTTTAGAGCATGGTAAAGCTCTTGGTACACCAATGAGCACCTCTATTAAGATAGATATTGAAGAAAAAGAAAAATCTGTTAATACTACCTTATATCGTGGTATGATTAGTAGTCTATTATATTTTACCGCTAGTAGACCCGATATCATGTTTAGTGTATGTTTATGTGCTCGTTTTCAAGCCAATCCTAAAGAATCCCACCTGTGTGCCGTAAAACGCATATTTAGATATTTAATTGGTACTAAAGATTTAGGATTATGGTATCCTAAAAGCACCTCTTTCGAACTAGTAAGTTATTCCGATGCTGATTTTGCGGGTTGTAGAATTAATAGAAAGAGCAGTAGTGGCACATGTCATATCTTAGGACACGCACTAGTCTCTTGGTTTAGTAAAAAGCAAAATTCTATTGCACTTTCCACGGCTGAGGCAGAATATATTGCCGCCGGTAGCAGTTGTGCTCAAACATTATACATGAAACAACAATTAGAAGACTTTAAAATATTCTTTCACAATACTCCTATTTTTTGTGATAATACAAGCGCTATATGTTTGTCAAAAAATCCAATTTTGCACTCTAGAACAAAGCATATCGAAATTAGACATCTTTTCTTACGTGATCATGTTCAAAAAGGCGATGTACGCATAGAATTTATTTCTACGGATCTTCAATTAGCCGATATTTTTACAAAACCTTTATCTGAAGATCGTTTTACCTTTATCCGTCGTGAACTTGGTATGGCATGCTTAAATGACTTAAAATTATAATTATTTCTCACATCCTTTCAAAAAAAGGGGTGGACCCACTTTTATATTCTTCTACCCCAAGCTGTCACTTACCATTCCCTTATAAATACATATGCGGACTTCTCCTCCTCATTCATATACCATGAAGTCATTTTATGTAGTATGGGTTGGAAAATTTCCGGGAATCTACACTACTTGGGGAGAGTGTGAATCTCAAATTAAGGGAGTTAGCGGCTCTCAATATAAAAAATACTCTTCTTTTGATGCCGCCATGCTTGCCATTCGCTCATCTCCTCCGCATGCTCCTTGGGTGAAACCGCCTTCTTGGCCCTTTGTTTTGCCTCCACATACACACACACATGCTTCTACACCAACTCATGAAAATGTTGCAAGTTCATCTTCTCAAGACAATACTGAAAATTCTATCAAAGTTGTTGTTGAGAAAATCACGATTGAGGGAAACTCTAAAGATGTGTGTCATTTTGTTAACAATCTTAAGATGTAATTTTCTATGAATATGCTATTCTCTCTAAATGTTATTCCTCCTTGATTATGTTGAATATGTGCTTAATGAAAATTCCAGGTTTTCACATATGTCCCTTACCAAACTCTTTACCCGTGCTTATATTACTTTTGCTAGGGGGAGCTTTGCATATTACCCATAACACTCAATTTATAAGGAATATTTTTTGATAATGTCAAAGGGAGAGAAATTATGATGATTCACTCATTATGCTTAATTTAATCATCTTATGAATATATGTGACTCATTGTTTGTTATCATCAAAAAGGGGGAGATTGTTATTGAAAATTTACTTTGTCCCTAATTAAATAATTATATTAGTATAATTAATATATTTTTTTGGATATATTGATTTTGATGATTCCAAACAATTCTTTATTTTAATAGTATGTAAATTTTTCTAAAAATTTATATCACTTGTCATAATATTTGTTATATACATATATATCATAAATATCATTGTTTATAAGAGTAAAATTGAGCTACATTTACTATTCTTTTGCTTTTATAAATTTGAATCATATTATATTATCTCTTATATACAGATAAATTTTTTAACGTTTTTTTATATATAAATATATATACAGCTATTATATTATCTCTTATATAAACACTTATTATATTCGGTAACAGATACTCTTTTGCTTTTAACGTTTTCTTTATATAAATATGTATTACGGCACCTCTTGCACAAATGTCTGCTACCGAAGTGACTGCTCATTGCCTAAGTCTACTACCCCTACACGTTTAATTGATGAGAACAGCGTCCTTTTCAAGGATTCACTGCAAATAGATCTGGCCTTATATCTTTTGTTCATATCTCATAGGACACCGCCCTTACCGAAGTAGGGGTTCCATCTGACTTAGCGTTTAGCTCAAGAAATGTACCACATTTTCCAACATCTCAATACACGTGCCTTGTTCAAACTTTTGTCCATCAGTATTGTATTGGTCTGATGTGGTACGGCTGGTATTATGACCACTGCTACACGTCATTTTTTTTCTTCTTGGCCGTATGTCCATCATTTTTGGCCGAGATAATTAAGTTGGATTCCTTGTCTATATGTGTATGAACTGTATTTATATATCTTTTATATATATATTCTTTGATCCCTCTCACTTATATTATCTGTATGACATGTGCGTTGAAAATGTCTTTGCCATCCACTCACTCAGACTAGCCTTAAGGCTTCGACATGGCTACGACATCATTAGGAGTATGAATTGATGAGACTCGTTTATGTACTCCAAAATCTGTTTCAAGTCCGAATTGTTTTTAACGTTTATATTTGTTCGGAAATCCATTAATATATATATTTCAGTCCAAATTTTTTTTATATATCTGTTCGGGAAATATTTTTTTTGTACAATATATATATGAGCACCTTTTATATATATATATATATATTTACATATATACTTCTATGCAAACCTATGACTGAGTTGAACATGTACTTACTCTGTCTCATTTATTTTCCTGACAGAAAAATGTATTTTAATCTATATGTCCTTTACATATTAGATGTTTCTATTTGCATGTGGACTAATATTTTTGCATATCCAAATATACACAAATAAGGATACTGAGAAGATAAAAAATGAATATCTGTATATCAGACATGGAAATCATTTAATGCGCCTCACCATCTCAGCAAATTAGGTGCATTTAATGCGCCTCACCATCTCAGCAATTCAGGTGCATTTAAAGCTGAAAATGATCGTGTCTAACAACTAGTTTTTCACAAGAGATACTTAAAGCTTTGAAGTAATGCATTAAAGTTCAGCGAAAAACAGAGACAGAAAAAGAGCAAGAACCACACAGATTTTTAAGGGCACTGAATCTATTATTCATCTATCTTCTACGCTATCAAGAGAGCCATAAATTGTTGTTAACTGCTCAAGCATTAAACAAGGAGACTAGTGCCAAAAATCAAATTTATTGAGAAGTCTCACTCAAGAAGAAACTCAGATTAATTTGTATTTTAGAGAGTTTTAACATTCAAACTTTGTACTCAAAACTCAAGTTTTATTTTGAAGCTCGGTGATTAGCTTCGGTTGTACTTGGAGCCGGT
Organism: Sambucus nigra; assembly: GCA_949130495.1. Taxonomy (NCBI): domain Eukaryota; kingdom Viridiplantae; phylum Streptophyta; class Magnoliopsida; order Dipsacales; family Adoxaceae; genus Sambucus; species Sambucus nigra. The sequence goes on along the minus strand of OX422212.1, from coordinate 633,513,661 downwards.
ATTTGCTTCAAGTGTCTGTAAATGGTGGTTTGATCCTACCGTATAAGTGGATCAGGACTAGTGAAGTGCGGGAGACGGAAGCTTGCTCTTGGCGCGTGGACGTAGGCCGGGTTTTGGCCGAACCACGTTAAAAATACGGTGTCATTTATTTTCAGCATTTAAATTTATTTATATGCTTGTGATTGATTAATTTTATTTTTTTTGCACATTACTTGCAAGATATTTAAATCTGAAAATTTGATAAATTTTATTTTAAGATTAAAATAATTATTTTCGTAATAATTATTAATTCCAAAATATCAATTTTTATTAACTACGAAAATCATTTATAAATTTATTGGGTTTTATAATCTTGAAATATAACTTGTTTAATCATTTGTGAAGTATACATTATTTGATATTCTTGTGTGAATCACTTTAGATTAAATCCAGAATATAAAATACTAAAATTGATAATTTATTTATTGTGTGTTTCAATCTCTGATTTAAATTGTTTAAATAAATCAGTAACTTTTATTTAATCATTATTGATTTAACCTTTTAAGATTTAATTAATCTAAAATTTGTATTAAGTGATTTTAAATTAAATATTTTCTGAAATATTAATTTAACCCGAAAAGTTTGTAAAAACTCAATTCACCCTCGTCTTGAGTATCTTTCTGGGCAACAGATTCTTTTAAAAATTATCCCTCACAATCAAGTCTAGACAAATATTTTTCAAGAAAATTGGAAGCATTGAATGTTTTATGAAAAACAAATGGCTTGATTCCCCAAGAATAAAAGAGAAGGAATGTTATCTGCATTTCTAGTTTGTTTTGTAAAAAATTATTGCATCGAAAGTAAATACTTTCTGTAACACAGTAAGTTTAACTTGCAAACTCTACTAAGATGAACACTTGTTACAAACCATAAAATATACATATTATCTCTATCATTATTACTCCGAGTGTTCAACGTGTAACAAACTTAATTTGTTTAATTTCTTCAAACTTTATATGAAGTGTTCCACACAATATTGATCATCAATAGTTCACTACAAAAATAAATCCAATATAATAATCAAGAGAAACAAAATCATACCATAACATGTTAAAGATATGAGATAAATGTTCACTACATTAATGCTTTGATTTGACAACACATATGTTAATATCACTTTAATATCGAATGTGCATTTTATATTTCTCTATAGTAACCATAGATTAGCAAGTATATGATGCTTGTAGATTTTGGAGTATTAAATATAAATGATATATACTTGAATAATGTATATGATGTATAAAGTTCATTCAATCAGCTCCCTGGAAGGAACAATCTTGTTTGATGATCAAACTTAATGTACACCACAATTATAAGCATCATATGTTACTACTGCTATCATCTTTATATTTAATATTCATTTTTATTATAGTTTGGTCACTGCCAGCCTACCAAATATTGCATAATATGAATATTACATTAAGTAAAGACTTACATACACAAGTCAATAAATTTTCACTTTATGTTCATTAAATATCGTATGAGCAGTGAACTAATCTATTCATGTTTGATTTTTATAAACTTAATTGGTGATATCATTATGAAAGAAACAATGACATCTGCATTTGATGACCATTATTACCTTCCCAAAATAAATATCACCACTTAATTTTGCTCAATAATTGTAATTGGACCTATAGGCTACCGAATCACAATAATTGAATAAACGATAATATGCTTGCAATATCATAAATCTTAGCATTCAATATCTCACATGGATCGGTATACAACCAAAATATGCGTGATATGAAAGCATTAGTCCAATATTTATATGTTATGGAATGGGGTACTTTAACAATTCTTCAATCATTACATTATATAAATATTAAAGATAAGACTACATGTGTAAAATACCCATAATACATGAATAAATTAAATAACTGTCTATTTCTTAAGTTGAAATTCATGAAAAAATAGACATAATGTGAAAATCAAATAGACAAGGAGTTTGTATGAGATATTACATGAATAATAGTAAATGGAAAACATGAATCATTTACTTTCACTTCATCACTTATGTATGAGTAAAAAATCATAAATATTGACTCAAATCATTCATGGTCATACTAATGCACATTACGGGCAACTTAAGAGGAGTACTAACAATAATTATGATATTCAACTACACCAATCGTTGGCCTGTATTTGGCATGAGACTCATTAAAACAAGAATATCATAATATTCAATAATACGAATCGTTGGCCCGTGTTTGGCATGAGGCTCATTAAAACATGAATATTAAGAATAACATAATATTCAATCATATGAATCGTTGGCCTGTCTTTGGCACGAGACTCATCAAAATATGAATATTAAAAATAACATTATATTCAATAATATGAATCATTGGCCTGTGTTTGGCACGAGACTTATCAGAATATGAATATTAACAATAATATTCAATAATATGAATCGTTGGCATGTGTTTGGCACAAGACTCATCAAAATATGAATATTAACAATAACATAATATTCAATAATATGAACCTTTGTCTTGTGTTTGGCAAAAGATTCATCAAAATATTAATATTAACTATAAAATAATATTCAATAATATGCATCGTTGGCCTATGTTTGGCACGAGATTCATGTTGAAATATGAATATTAACTATAACATAGTATTCAATAATATGAATCGTTGACCTGTGTTTGGCATGAGATCCATCAAAATATGAATATTAACAATAACACAGGTCTAATATCCTACCATATGAAATATGTTGACTCGTGTTTAGCATTTTAATGCACATAAGACAAGAATATTAGTCTCAAAAATATATTTATATATTCAATATTCACGAAATGATCATAAAATGTGTTTGGTTTCTAATTCGACATAAAAAAAATTCATGAATAAATAAAACAATTCCCATAGTGAAAACACATGCATAATATTTGACAAAATCGTAACTTTTGCAAAAAAAAAAAATTAGCTAAAACTATAGGGATGTAGATAATTTCCCTAAAATCTCAAAATAAATTGCAGAATTTAATTAATTTTATGGAATGAGATATTTTCATAAACATTATTTATGTAAAATCAATGCCCCAAAAAATATTACACTCGAAACTTATTGTATAATTAAGGGTCCAAATATAGATGAATACATAATAATCTAATATTTACAATTATAGATTAAGACACCTTAATGTCTTCCCCAACTAACATTATATAAATATTAGTGTCGAAACATTAATTACATTAGAACCTTTGGGCTACCAAATATAAATTATGCACAATAATATAATTTTACCGAAATGTTATGGTCAAACACATAATCATACATCTAATATTCAAAATTTTATATTGAACCTTTTGGTTAGTACAAATAATATATAACATGAATATTGGAACAACTATTTAATAAAAAAAATATGTAGTGATTTAAACCATTAAATATGGAAAAATAATTTATTTTTTCCAAAATGGAAAGTTTTGAGTTATCACTACAATAACATAAATAATCTTTTCAGGATCACTCTCCAATTTTCATAATCGTAAAATCAAATTTTAAACGAGAGTTATAAGCGTTGGCATTACCAAAAATGGCAAATACGCATTTTTAAAGGTCTAAACGACGTCAAAACGCAAAACTGGGGTGGGGACAATAGTAAACATTGGGTTTTATTTGTTTCGACGTTTTCATTTGACGATGTGAGTTTCAGAAAATTCCGATCAAGTTTTGACTTTTCACTTTCCGACTAGTGAGTACAAGCGACAAAAGAAAAATGTCACAAAAAAAAATTCACAGGCACACATAAAAATTGATTTAATGTAGACTCCATTATAGGGAAACACTAATAAAAGAAAATCATGAGATCTTAAACTTTAGCTCTGATACTACATGTAAAACTATTTTTAAGAACATCATAATATTAATTAAGAAAACATTCATTTGATTAAATTTTCACATACAAATGTTCTTCATAAAAGGATCTTGGATCTTCATGATTATCACATTTAAACATTTTGTGGAACATAAAAGGTATTAAAATAACATACCTCCATAATTGTTGCAACTAGAAAGATTGATGGAGCAGTCAACCTTAACGATGTCCGATCGAACTGAATTTCGAAAAATGACTTCATCTTTTTTATGACAAGAACATACTCGAATTTCAACGCATTCCAACGGTTAGATTTCTCAGTATGGCAAAACGCTGTTTTAAAATTGACTTTCATTGAGAATTTAGATTTCTCTCCCCTTTTTATAATTTCATTATGTTGTCTTTCTAGAGTGTCTGAATAATGGAAATCTATCACTTTTTTATAGGCAGGGACACGACCTGAATCTCCAACGGTTACTTAATATCGACCATCCATCAAGGTAGATGCCCAAAAGTCCTGTTGACTCTTGCTATTTGGAGTACCCGTTCATTAACCAAAGTGACTCTTATAATTAATATAATTATGGAGCAGATATTGAAGAATTATAAAAAATAAACCTAACACTAAAATTACAATTTAGTTATTCAACTTACTAATTAATTACCTAACTAAAAATTAAATTCGTCACATATAAATATTACTAGCTAATTAATAAAGTTAATTATTTAAAAACTTCAACTCTTAACTTAATAATACTCGATAACTATCTTCTACTAATAAAGGTATACTTTAAAACTATTCTCAAGGTTTTAAACATAGCTTGAACATTTCGATTAAATAGTCCAATTTAATTAAACATGCACACTAATACACAATAAGTTAATCAAATTAAATTCCAAAATGAAAAAAACTAACATGGTTTTTTCCCATAAATACCAGGATATTATTAAAATTTTAGGTTATCACAATAAGGCGGAGAGAAGTACAATGTCGGTGCTCCCTAATTGAGAAATTTTTTAAATAATGAACATACATACATACATATATGATCTACTATTCAGATATGTATATGCATATTTTCATATATTTGAGAATTTATGGAGGCGGTGGTTATGGGCCATGGGGATGGATTCGCGCGTGTGCTCGCATGTGTATGTGTGTGTGTGTGTGTGTGTGTGTGTGTGTGTGTGAGAGAGAGAGAGAGAGAGAGAGAGAGAGAGAGAGAGAGAGATAAGTGTTGCATGAGAGTGCACAAACTATAGTGAAAAGGGTGGGGTGAGAGCAAGAGCAAGTCAATGAGAGAGAGAGAAAGAGGAATGCAAGAAAACATGATGTGTGTGTGTGTATATGAGAAAGAGAGAAAATGGCGATATACTTTTATTTTTTCCAATAAAATAATAAACATCATTTGACGGTCAAAATAAGATAACCAAAGGATTCGTCACGAATGTGTATCGAATCCCCCAATAAGCTTATATTCGGGGTGGGGGCAAACCAGGGTGGGGGGCAATCAATGTATAAACAATACAAATTTAAGAGGACTAAAGCTACAGACCCTAAAAATGACCGAGTAAACTATTTAATAACTTTCAAGACAAAAATTATAAGGTTAATTACACTAAGCCCCCCTTAACTTTGCCCCTATTTTCACTTTTCACCCCAATCTTTCATTTTTCCAATTCCCCCCACCCCCAAACCACCCCCACTACTTTTAAAACGACTACAAGTAGCCCTTGCCGTCTAACTTCGTTAATTTTTGACAAAAATCGTTAGTCATGTGCGTGGCACATGACCTTAGGTAAGGACATTTTTGTCCAAACCTAAATATATTTGGAAAAAATCTTTAAATAACAGTAAAAACATTTAACAGTTAAGAAAATACCAAAAAATATTAAAAAAATTATGGAAAAGATTTACAAATTTTTTGAAACGTTTGAAAAATATGAATATGTATTTAAAATACTAAAAAAAAGTTTAAAATCTGCAAATTTCTAAAAGAGAATTACTAAAATATTATATCCCACAAAAAGATAATATTTCCAAGAATAAAAAATGGAAAAAAAGTACAAATTTTTAAAAGATTTATAAAATACGAATGTATATTTAAAAATATAGAAGAATACAGAAAAATACCAAATTATTTATAGCCAAATAAAAAATGGTTTCCATAAATAAAAAATTGTTTTCCCATGATACAAAATTATTTACAGCAAATAAAAAAAGTTTCCAGAAATAAAAAAAAAAATCCAGTAATGAAAAATTATTTAAACAATTAAAAAATGATTTCCAACAATAAGAAAATAATTTCCATCAATTAAAAATTATTTTCAGTCATTAAAAAATTATTTTTAACGAACAAAAAATGGTTACAATAAACAAAAAAAATGGTTTTCCCCATAAAAAAAATTATTTCCAACAAATAAATACAGTTTTTAGCAATAAAAAATAGGGTTTGCAACAAAGAAAAATTATTTTAAAAAATCAGGAAATATTAGAAGAAAGAAAACCATATGGCTAACAAAAAAATAAAGAGATTTTGGGAAAAAAATTATTTCCAACAAAATTCATATATCCCGAATAAAACATATTTTCAGAAAAAATAAACCCTTATTCAAAGAAAAATTATATCTCCAGCAAAAATATTAGCAATAAAAACATATTTCTAACAAAAATAAACCCCTGGTCTTTGACATCAACGAATCCATGCCAACAACCATTTTTTTGTGTCACTGAATCCCCAATAGCCCCGCCCCCTGCCCCCCTCCTCCGCCCCAGATCTATTCTCCCCCCACCCATCCAATAGGCCCGGCCCCCTGCCTCCCCTCCGCCCTCGATCTGCTCTTGCCCACCCCAGATCTGTTCGTGGGTGAGAGTGTGTGTGTGTGTGTGTGTTCGTGGGTGAGTATGTGTGTTTATGTGTGTGAGAGAGAGATGGGGAGAGAGGAAGAAGAGATAGAGAGAGAAAGATAGTTTAGGGGTTTGTGATCGTGTGTGTAGGGTTTTAAAAAAAAATATTCACACTTAAATTATCAACGTACCCTCACTTAAAATCCACATGCAACTCACGTAATCTATCTTCCACCAAAAAATAGATGGCAGTCATGTTTTGGGACAACTTGAACTGTCAGTGAAACTATAGGGTGTAAATTAAAAAAATTAAAAGAATGGGGCGAAAAGTACAAATAGGGGCAAAGTGTAGGGGACCTAAATGTAATTAACCCAAAAGTATATATCGTATCTCTTATATAAAAATAGTCTTCAATATGTTTGAATATCAACTTGTGACCCATTTTGAGAGGTAAAAATTAATGTTATATATCGTATCTCTTATATAAGTGTCTTTGGTCACAACAAGTATGTCATATACCGTTACATTTGGCACGTCAACACGATCATCCATGACGGCCTTGATTCGAATCTGAAGCTTCATGCATCCATCATCTTCATACATGCGTAGTGCAACGTCATCGAGCAACGTGCAACGTGCTTCTTCAACTGTTCCCACGAACTATCCTCGCTAAATATGGTAAAAGGTTTAATTTAGAGTTTTTTAATGTTTTCGTATTTATTTGGGAATTTTTCAAAAATATTTTTTTATCTAAAAAGTTGGGTTATCTAAGATAAAATTATTTTCTAAAAAACTAAAGGCAATCTTAGAAAATGACGCCTCAGTCGTTCAAGCGACTAAGCCATGTTGTTCAAACGACAGGCTAATGTCACTTGATGTGTCGTGCAAAGAAGGATCAAACGACATTTAATGTCATTCGAGCGACATCAATTGGTTGTTTGAGTAAGCGCGCCGACTTAATTTTATATATAAATACCTTCTTCTGCATTCAGGTTTTTCAAGTCTTTACAACTCCATTTTCTGCAGAACAACTCTGATTTTAAGACTTCATTTTCAGAGTTTTAAACCTCTTTTCATTCACCAAATTGTCCATATATATATATATATATATATATGTGTGTGTGTGTGTGTGTGTGTGTGTGTGTGTGTGTGTGTGTGTGAATCATTCTAAACCCTAGATTACTCATTCTACTCATCTGTAGTACACTTGTGGAGAAGAAGGATGTTTCTCCATTGCTGAACCGACCCCGCGGGTATTCATGTGTCAAGCTGTATTTCTCGGTATTTGCAGTCGTTATACAATATAGTGAAATAAAAAGTTTTTTCCCCTTTGGGAGATTTTTTTCTTAAATTTGTTATTGTGTGCATGCTTCATTTCGTATATTCTGTCAATCACAATTATTTACAAGAGTTGGGGTTTTAATTAATAATTGGGCATAAAATTAGAATTTAATTAAACAAGTTTTTTCGTTGATTTTTGGTGCACTCTCAAATTGGTATCAGAGCCAATTACATAAATATACCGTGTAATGTTTCAGCAAAATTTTTCTGGATATCAATTTTTGGTCTAAAAATTGATTTTTGAAAAAAGCGCAAATTCAATGGAAAACTTGTATAATCGGGTGCTAATTTTTTTACGGGACAAACTATGTTTATTGGAAAGCCCATATGAAATCCCATTTAAAGGCCATTGATGAACGGGTTTGGGTTATATGTGAAAGAGGGTGGACTCCTCCCACTGTCACTGCTAATAGTGTCATGAATCTTAAACTTGTGACTGACTGGATTGAGGATGAATTTAAATGGAGCACATATAACTCACATGGCCTTATTGTAATTTTTGGAGCCGTCACACCTGATGAGTTCCGACGCATCATGACGTGTACCACGTCTAAAGAAGCATGGGAAGTTTTTCAACTTAACCATGAAGGCACTAATGCAGTGAAAGAATCTAAATTGCAAAATTTAAATACATAATTTGAAATAATCACCATGCTTGAATCTGAGTGTTTGATAAAATCTATGCACGCTTATCTGAGATTGTTAATACTAGTTTCAATCTTGGTATACACATTCCTGATGCTTGAGTAGTTAAAAAGATTTTGAGATCACTGCCTAAGCGTTTTATCCAAAAAGTCACTATGCTAAATTCTAAAGGAAATTTCAGTAGTCTGAAATTAGAAGAATTGTTAGGAGACCTACAAACTTATGAAATTGACATGTTTCCTAATACGATAAAATCAAAAGATAAAGGGGTGTCACTTAAAGCCAATGCTAGAAAAAGTGAGGGGTCAGCAAGAAAGAGGGGTGAGTCGTCTAAGAGAAAAGAGGAGGAGACATCAGATATGGAGTTTGATTTTGATTTCGACGATTTGACTTTGTTTGCAAAAAATTTCAAGAAATTTCTCAAATTGAAAAATAATGGCAATTTCAAAAATAAATCTAAAAAGAAAAATGATAAAGATAAAAAGGACACGCCTAAAAAGGATGGAGATAGATGTTATGAGTGTGACGGTAGAGGTCATAAGGCTTTTGAGTGTCCAACTAGGTTGAAACATCAAGGCAAAGGCAAAATTGCTTTAAATGCCTCCCTTAGTGACGATAGTGAGGTCGAGTCGGTGGATTCTGGAGTGAGTTACCGCATGAATGTAACTTCACCGCATTCATGGCTAGTCATGTGAGTAATGAAAGTGCACCTCACCACGATGAGGAAGCTACTTCACAGGTACACCTTGATAGTGAAAGCGATGCCAGTGAGGGGGAGGATGTTGCAAGTGACAGAAATAGTAATCTATGATGCGCCTACACCGATTTGTATGTTGATTTATTTAAAACTACAAAGTGTAATACAGCCTTAGCCTTTAGGATCATCGCCTTAGAGAAATATTTGGGAGCAACAAGAGAGAGAGATTCCTCAATTATCACTGCCTTGAGAGAGATATAGGTTATTTGTATTGAGAGAGAGAGAGAGAGTCAGTTTAGAGAGAGAGATTGTTCGGGGAGAGAGAGAGAGAGAGAGAGAGCAGTTTAGAGAAAGAGAAAGTGGAATTGACCAAGCAAGTGGCTAGTATTACGAATGAGATCCATTCCTCCGTGGAGGCTCGAAAGAAACTTGAAGCCCTTGTAATCCAATTCACTCATGACCTTGAGAGAGCCTGGGAGTTCAAGGTAAAGATAGAGGACAGATTTGAAAAGATGGGAAAGAAGCTCCTCGTTCCTGCTTTAGGGTTTGGTGAAAGGCAGGGAATAGGTTTTGATGGTGTTTCCACGTCTCATGTGACATCGGAACCAATTCCTGAGTTTACTACAAATCCATATGGCCATAATCCAAAACCCTAAAGAAGAGTTCGACCATAAAAAGCAAACCAAGGTCGGCCTAAGATTGTGTATTTTTGTACTTACTGCAAAAGAAAAGGCCATCTTAGGGAGTTTTGCTTTAGTTTGGATCGGACACGACGTACATTCGCTCCACCATGTGCCACTAGCGATCTTTCTAACCTCAGTGAGCAGGATAAGTTTCTAGTCGCCACGTCTCAGAGTTTAATGGAAGATTTCTAACGGCTGTCTTTTCTGTTAGTGGATACTTCCAAAATTTTGGCTAGAACCAAAAATGACAAGGGAAAACATAACGTTTCCACTTCGTGGGTACCTAAGCGCGATGCAAAATCCCTTACTGTTCATGTTAATATTAAAGTATATAATACCTCTCAATGGTATTTTGATAGTGGGTGCTCCGGGCACATGATAGGTGATGTTTCATTTTTTACCTACCTAGAGGATCGTAAGAAAGGTAAAGTCACCTTTGGAGATGGGAGAAAGTCTAGTATGGTTGGATGAGGTACAGTAGAGATCCCAGGATTTCCCAAGCTAGAGAATATTTTCTACGTCAAGGGTTTGAAAGTGAACCTTCTCATTATTAGACAAATGTGTGACGCTGACTTTGCAGTAAAGTTTGACCGGAACGAGTACAATGTTTATGATCAAACCGGTAAACTTATATTACAAGGGGTGAGGACTGAAGATAATTGCTATGGAATTGTGCCCAAGTCCTCACCTGTCTGCAACAACGCCGTGATCACTCCTATGGATTTGTGGCATCAATGTCTAGGTCATGTGAATTTTAGAGATTTGGAGAGATTAGCTAAAAGGAACCTAGTACATGGCTTTCCGTCACTTGGATAGACAACTTTCACGGTTTGTGAACCCTTTCAGTTGGGAAAGAAAGTCCGTATCCCCCATAGAAAGTTAAATTCCATTACCACTTCACGAGTTCTTGAGTTGATACACGTGGATCTTATGGGTCCTACTCATACTGAGAGTTTGGGTGGTAATAGGTATATCCTCGTGATGGTAGATGATTTCTCTCGTTACTCGATAGTAGGTTTTCTGATAGAGAAATCTGATGCTGTGAAATTTCTTATGACCAAGTGTCGTGTCCTGCAAAATCAACATGGTGTCACTATCAATAGAATGCGTAGTGACAACAACACTAAATTTAAGGAAGCTAAAGTGGATCTTTACTGTGATAGCCTCGGATTAAACATGAATTTTTTGCCGTGAAAAATCCTTAACAAAATGGGATTATTGAGAGGAAGAATTGAACGATTCAAGAGGTGGATAGATCTTTGCTTCAAGGTCGTAGAGTTGCTAGGAGATTTTGGACAGAGGCTGTATCTATCGCATGCCACACGGTGAATAGGGTTTACCTTCATTTACACACACTACAGACTCCTTATGAATTGTGGACTGGAAAGAAGCCCAACCTTTCATATTTCTCTATCTTTGGGAGCAAATGTTACATCCTACGGGATATAAAGCAATTAGGAAGTTCGACTCCTGGAGAGATAAAGGAAATTTTTTAGGATATTCATCAACAAGTAGAGCATAAAAAGTGTGTTTAACCTGAGGAGCTCTAAGGTTATGGATTTAATAAATGTTACCATGTAAGATGACGAACCGCTTACGGTTGTTGATTCTAACCTTTCATGTGAGAATGACGCACTTCCAGATGATGATCCCATAGTCCTTCACACACCTAGGGTGGACCCTATTCATAACATAGGGGACACACTTCCTTGGGTTCATAAGAGTAATGACCCTAATGCAATTCTATGAGATCCCACTTTAGGAGTCAAGACTCGTGCTCATATAGAGAACGTGGTTAGATTTCTACGTTACACGTCCAAAGTCTATCCCAAGAACATCAAAGAAGCACTCAAAGATGAACACTGGATATCTTCTATTCAGGATGAGTTGCGTGAGTATAGAAAGAATGATGTTTGGGAACTTGTCCCCCGACCTAGTGAGAAAAATGTGATTGGTATCAAGTGGATCCACAAGAACAAGATGGATAATAATGGTACCATTATCATAAATAAGGCTAGGTTGGTTCTTAGGGCTACACACAGATAAAGGGTGTAGACTTTGAGGAGACATTTTTTCCTATTGCGAGGCTTGAGTCTGTCCGTTTACTACTCGCCATCGCATGTCATTTGCGCTTAAAGTTATACTAGATGGATGTCAAGAGTGCCTTTCTAATTGGCATTCTATAGGAGGATGTTTACGTGGAACAACTAAAAGGGTTTGAAGACCCTAAGCACCCTAATCATGTCTATTTCTTGAGAAAATCCCTACATGGTTTGAAGAAAGCACCTTGTACTTGGTACGAGAGGCATACTTTCTATCTCTTAGCCCGTGGATTTATGAAACGGGGAGTTGATAAGACGTTGTTTCTTACGAGAGGAGATTGTGCTATTTTGGTTGTCCAGGTCTATGTGGATGACATAGTCTTTAGATCCACGTGCTACCGACATGCTCACAACTTTGAGGAGGAGGTGAAAACTGAGTTTGAGATGATCATGGTTGGTGAACTTACATTCTTCCTTAATCTCTAGGTTCGTCAGTTAGAGGATGTGATGTTCATCTCCGAATCCAAGTATGATAGAGACCTTGTGAAAAAATTTGATCTAGACTCCGCTAAGCACTCACGTACCCCGATGAGTACCTCGACTAAGCTTAGCAAGTACACTTCAGGTAAGGACGTAGAGCAAACCTTATATCGGAGTATAATAGGTAGTCTTATCTACTTGATTGCCAGTCATCCCGACATAGCCTTTAGCGTTGGAATCTGTGCACGATATCAGGCTTCCCCGAAATAGTTTCACTTACTTGCTCTTAAACATATTATCAAATACGTGAGTGGGACTATCGCATTCGGCATTTGGTATTCCTTTGATACTGATGACTGTTATCCGCCTATTCCTATGTCAATTGGCTCGAGGATACATATGGATGAAGGAGCCCTTCTGGTGGGTGTTTCATCTCAGGTTCTACTCTTGTCTCTTAGTTGAGCAAGAAGCAAAACTCCATCTCTTTGTCCACTGCAGAGGCTGAGTACATAGCCACCGGGAGTTGTTGCACGCAACTTCTGTGGATGAAGAAGATGCTGAAGGATTATGGGATATCACACGAAACTATGACTATTTCCTGTGATAACACGAGCGCGATACACAAATCCCATAATCCAGTCCAGCATTTGCGCACAAAGAATATTAGGATACGCGAGCACTTTATCCGTGAGCTAGTCGAAGAAAAGGTCGTATCCTTGAGTTTTGTGTCTACCGACCTCCAGTTAGCTGATATTTTCAAGAAGCCTTTAGAAGCCCTTAGATTCGAGAGTCTTAGGAAGTCTTTTGGAATTTGCACAGTTGACTAAGGGGAGGTTACCATGTCTAGAATAGGATGCATTTTTCATATTCAGATCATATGATTCCTATTTCTAGACTGTATCATTTTTGTATTATTTTTTATGTTTTTTATATTTTTAGAAAAATACAAAAAGATTTTCTATTTTTTGAAAAATTAAAAAATCCAAAAAGATTTTGTATTTGATAAATTTTTGAAAAAGAGAAAAATATTTTCTTCTTATAATTTTTTTTAAAAAAACAAAAAAATAATTTTGTAATTTTCTTATGTCGTTTTTGGATGAACAATTAAGATATCCATAGTCAAAACTTCATTTCCATATTTCACGCGCCTATTTAATAGTGATTTGAGATGCTACATCATTTTATCCATGTTCTTTATAATGTATGGAGTCATTGCGATGTGATTAGTGATATCTTTCTACATGTTTGGCTTTTTATCTCCTTTAATGCTGAGATGCACGATTTTATTTGAATTTTGTACTTGTCTATCACATGCTATTTTGAGTGTTTCCATCTCGATTCTGCCTATAAAACAAACCAAATGTGATCAAACTTGACAATAAAAGTAGTGCATATAAGAACCGTTGCCAGTGATAAATTTGTTTAAAAAATTATGAGTGAACACAGGAAAGGGCTATGAGTGAATAATAATCACGTCGTGAAAGCCACCGGTTGAAAAGATCCCAAAACAATTAAGGCAATAAAAAGATAAATATACCAAATAGGGGCCATTTAGTTTAGATCACCTCAATTGAAAATAAAGATTTATTATTTATGAGGGAGATTGGATGGAAATAATCAACGGGTTTACATGTCCTGACAAAGTCTTGAAAAATCATTAAATAGTTTTGGCCGTTATTGGTGTGGAAATCACTTTGAACTTTGATTTGATGATTAGATTGAGTCGATTTCTTATAATTCCACGCTTTTTACACTTAAGTAAGATATTGAGTTCATTCGTTAGGAATATCCAAAATTCATCGCGCACATATGTTATGTTTGTTTGCATTGATTTTCCAAATCGAATTTGTTCACATCCCTTCATTTACGTCATCACCGACTTGGGAATTTCGTGTTCTTTTATGGTGTGATTCTTTGTTGTATATTTTAGTGAGAAAAAATTTGAAAAATTCAAAAAGAAAAAGTTTATTACCTTATGAAAATCTCTATATACTTTGTGTTTAGGCACAAATTCTTCCGATTCATCCCCTTAATTTATAGGCTTTTATCAACTCGTACGATATAAACAACATTGATTTATCTCATATTTTTGCTACCAACAATTCCTATATAGTGCATCGACCTTTGTGTATTTCTCTTACATTTTGCAGGAAATTCATTCAAGAGAAGAAAAGAGAAAACTCAAATTCAAGAAAGAAAGACAAAATGCGAGAGAAAGAAAGTCAAGGGCAAATAAGTAATTTTACACCTGGAATTCAAATGCGGAAGCCAAGAAGAAGTTGAATTTCGTGGGTCCATGAGCGTGTAAAAAGAAAAGGTATCCAAATTTGAGATTCGAGTGAAAAGTTATGAAGGTTCAAAGTTGGGAAGAAATCATGGAAAAAGAAGGAAACAAGAAGAAAAAGACTTAGAAAAATTTCAGCTTGACTTTTCGCTTCAATACTGGAAATCTGAACCGGTTCGGCCCAGTGAAGAACAAAAATAGCGAACCGATTCGGCGTGCGGAATGTCCAAATTTTTTTATTTTAAAAATAGAGTTGTGCATGGTTCAATCACTTAATATAACGTTATATACTTAGTTGAGATTTTCTTTTCATAGTAGGGTTTACTTTTTTCAACAATATTTAAGTTTTTATGCATGAATTCAAGGTTTTCTTCCATAAAATTTGTGTTCATATCTACTCTTCAAGGTTAATAATTCTTTGCATGCTTTACATATTTTCTGGGATTCCAAGTGTTTCTTACATGCTTAGGTATAATTTCTTTATGATTATGATTACATGCACCTTAGATAATATTTTTTTCATTAGCAAAATCATGCCTAGCTAGGTTTTTAAGGGTTGGGAAGCATGAACCCAACCCGATGTAGTTTACATGTATAGAAAATAGGTTTCAAATTAACTATTGATTGAATCGTGTTGTGTAGTGAACACAATCGTCGTAGGTCTTTTAACCACGTTTGCCCTAGGTAATCGGGATGTTTTAGGATGCGATGTGCATGTTGGATACTACAGCACCGCTTTATTCTTGCCCTTGATTACGTATAATGTGGTCTAGTACCCTCATATATGTAATGCTTGGGATTAATAAAGACTGGATTTAATCCACTATCTCATTCAAAAGATAGTTTTCTATCCGGTAAATGTGATAGGGTTTGGGGGATTGTATCCTAACCTGGTTTTACTCATTCATAGTTAATCACCTTTAGTAGTTTTAATTTTGTGCACTTAGTTTAGGTAATAATTTTAATTTTTGTTTGAATTTAGATAGTAGCCTTTCATCTTAAAGTTAAATCACCTTTTCGATTTTCTTCTCGAATCAGTTTAGGGTTAGTCTCTTTTCCTTCTTCGTTACGAGCAATCATCCTAATTCCCTGAGGATCGATCCCGTCTTACCGGGTTTATTACTTACGCGATAGGCTTGCACTTGAGCCTGTATAATCACGCACTTTAGACACTTCTGTGGTCGCGTCAAGTTTTTAGCACTGTTGCTGGGGAGTTAGGTAGACTTTTAGGTTAGGTTGATTTAATACAAAAATTGATTCCAAATCTTAAAAATTCAAAAAAATAAAAAATAAAAATAAAAAATCCAAAAACATTTAGAAAATTGAAAAGAAAAAAAATATAACACCTCTCAAAGTCCTTTCATGCAAAATCCTGAACAAACGCCTCAAAATACTCCAACAAGAATCCACGAAAATCCCATCGTTGAGTATAATCCTGATAGCCCACATACCCCTCACGTTCTACAGTTTTGGGTTCCACCGCCTAATTCCATCACGAGTCACCCTTTGAGTCATACTTCTAGGGCACCGAGTGAGGACTTCGAGTCTATTAGAGAGAGTGTGATGTCTGACCACACTAGTTTCGGTACAGGTGAGGTAGATTTACCATATCGTCCCATGAAAGAACTCTTATTTCCCGAGTGACCTATCACCCCTAGGGTGAATTCTACTTCCATACAATACCGGACAGTTCAACTTTCGTAATGGGATGATACAAATTCTTCCCACATTTCACAGCCTGGATTCGGAGAAACCATACCTACACATCCGTGAGTTCGAAGAGGCATGCGACACATTTAGTGATCAATTTTGCAAGAAATACGTCATTCTCCTAATACTTTTTTCTTTTTCCTTAAGGATAAAGAAAAGATCAGACTTTGGTCTGTACCACCGAACGCCATTATATCATGGAAGGATATGCAATCCAAGTTTCTCTCGAAATTCTTTCCACAAAATAAAACCAACTCTGTCAAGGCTCAAATTCAGGCCTTTAAACAACAAGATAATGAGTCATTTGATCGGTGTTGGGAACGCTTCCAAGAATTAGTCAACACTTTCCCACATCATGGATCTGAGAAGCATCACCTTATCTCTTTATTCCATCAAGGGCTAACAATTGCGTTTAAACAACTTGTTCAAACTATATGTGAAATATGATTTTAGGAGTTAGATACGAGCGATGCCGATGCTCATCTTAAGTATGTCACCGAGACTACTCAAGCATAGGACACATCCGATCCCAATGCCCAAAATTGACATCGAAAAATGTCCACCACTCCTTCTGCGTCCGATATGTACCAATTGGACAAAGATACCTTGTTAGACTGTCGAATTGATCAATTTGAGAAAAGTATCAGAGACATACTCGGGGCACGAATAAGGGAAACATGTGGCTCCCATCAAATGAGAGAGAAGGTGTGCGCTATTTGTGAGGCGGGACATTCACCCGAGGAATGACTGACGATACCCGCCTACAAAATCATGCTTTAAGAACAACTAAATGAGGTAGGAGAGTTTAAGGGTAACTTCAATGCCCCTCATGGGAACTCTTGCAACCCTTCATGGAGAAACCATCCTGGTTTCAGCTACAGGAAACAACAAGCTGCGTTGAATCCTACTTCACATGTTGCCCCACCTACACCACCTCCCCAATTTCAACAAGTGCCGCCTATGACAACACATATGCAAGTACCACCTCTCGCACAGTATGTCACCCACCGCGAAGAACTCTCGAGGATAGTTTAAATCAATTCATCCAATCTCAAAATGTGACTAATGCTAAGTTTGAGCTCATCTTCACTAAGATGAATACAAGTATCTCTTGGTTGCAAGCATCCTTAAGTATCCAATAAAAAGGACAAGTTTTCAGCCCAAGGCCAAAGACCTCCTCAAGGTCAACCTAGTGTTAGCTCTACATCCAATGCAAATCAAGAGCAATGTGGTGCAATTACCACTCTTCGCAGTGAAAGGGTTATTGACTTGGGACCTCTTTCACGCGATGAGCAAAATGAAAAGGAGATTTCACCCAGCACGAAAGAGGCTGAAGATGTTCCGTTGAAAAAGAGTGGTAATGACGGCACCGATGGGCCGGAAGTTATTTTTAAACCTCCCAGTACAACCCCATACCCTCAAAGGTTGGTTTCTCAATCCAAAGAGACCTATAAAGATGATGTCGTAGACGTTCTTAATCAAGTAAAGATAAATTTACCTTTTCTCAAGACTATCAAGCAATTCCCCCGTACGCTAAGTTCCTTAAGGACATACTCACGGTGAAACGAAGGCTAAAGATAAAGAAAAATGTGTTTTTAACACAGAACGTCAGCTTAGTATTATTGAGTGATCTTCCACTAAAATATGAAGATCCGGGTGCACCCACCATTTCGTGCATCTTGGGGAAGAACCGAATCGAAAGAGCTCTAATACATTTAGGGGAGAGTGTTAACATTATGCCCTATTCCATCTATAAACAACTAGAATCCGGGGCCCTTAAGCCCATGAATATGACTCTCCAACTCACAGATAGCTTGTTGAAGATGCCTCGGGAAATTGTCGAAGATGTGATCGTCCAAATTGACGCTTTCTACTTCCCGGTGGATTTTGTCATTTAGGATGAGGAGCCATCCATTCATCCAAGCAATAATGTTCCAATTATCCTTGCCTGCCCATTCTTAGATACTGCTAATGCACTTATTAAGACTCAAAATAGGCAAATGCAAAAAACATTTGCTGACATGACCCGTGAGACAAACATCTTTAACAACACCGAGATAGAGGGTGATGAAAACGAACCGCGAGAGACGGATCTTATAGAGGAAGTATATGAGCAAGAGGAGATTCACCTGAGATAGCCGTTAGGGGTAGGGCTCATTTCACGAAGTGAGAACGGTAATTGTGACATTGATCAAAAAGTAAGGGAGGTATGTTTATTGACAGCGATTGAGAGTGAGAGCGAGCGCGTAGGCGTGAGCGGGACCGAAAGATTAGAGGGGAGCGAGACAAGCTACTCGGAAAGTAATCATGAGAGAGAGTTAGGCGATATGAGTCTAGAGGACTTTGAGAACGAATTCGGGCCGATGGATGAGAACCTTAATGTAGAAGTCCAACCTTTATTGGTCTCATTTAGTGACTTAGAAGAAAGCGAATGGAAAGATAAGGTAGATAAATTCCTTCTTTGTGACCACCCATCCATACCACTTGAGTCCTTTAATGTGATAGAGGATAAGACTCAAGTATCGTCCTATTTAGAGCATGCACTCCAGAAACTAAAAGAAACCGAGATGTCCCCTCCCAGTCGGTGCACTTAGGCAAAGATTCGATTAGGCACCACGAGGATTCCTTCCCAGTGAGTCAGAGACCGAGGGTCTCTCCCTTATCTATAGGACTGGGTCGAACTTGTTCCAACTATTTACTTATGACATGAATACGGGGGAGAATATGAGAGCAACAAACCCCGTACAAGGGGTCAGGAGAGTTTGTGGAGAGATGAGAGGTCGTCACACCCCCGACGCATGTGGGGTATTTTTGTTGTATTTTTAAGTCATGTGTTAGTGTCATTTAGTGTCTTTTTGGATTTTAAATATTTTCTTTTTTATTTGCCACACTTGTTGTTTGCTCTTCTTTAGATTTTAGTCCTTTTGATTGAGAACAATGCAAAAGTCTAAGTTAGGGGGGGTGACGAGTGCGACTTTCTAAAAACTTTTCAAATTTTTTAAAATTCCAAAAGAAAATTTGAAAATTTCAACAATTTAAAAAAATTAAAATTTCCAAAAAGCCAAAAATATGTTCATCAAAATAAATAAAGATTAGAATTTAAATTTTTCAAAAATATCACAATTCTTTGAGTCTCGAATTGAAAATTTTCAAAGGCACAAAGCCGAAATTGACCAAAGATGGAAATTGAGCGAAGATTTATGACTTTACGAATAAGTGTGGAGATTAACTAAACCGGTGAGATTTCGAGCCTATTTATTTTTCTGAGTTTTTAAATCAATCTGAGTTAATGGTTAACTCAAAGTTCTTTTCAACATTTTAATAAGTCGATAAAGATCTCAATACCCTTGTTTTGATTGGTTACGGGAAATGTGAGTCATGTTGTCTTGAAAAATGAGCTAACAAATCTCTAAACTAAATTAATCCCGATACGCATATGGTAATATACTTAGTAATTCGGACAATGAAGTAGGCCATCGTTTGTAACCAGAAAATATTAGCTATAAAAATTTGTGAATTTTTTTCCCTTTGGAACCCAATTTGAGCCTAATAAAATGTTTTCCCTTTTCGTTTGGTAACCAGAATAACCCATTTAGCTTGGAATTGTGAAATTTTGAAAAAGTCATAATTTAAGTCCAATTTGTGTGATAAAAAGGGCCAAGAAAAACAGCGACATGCTCAATAAAAATAGCAAGAAAAGAAAAGGAAAAAGTGAAAAATAGAAAAAAAAAATAGTAAAAGAAAAAAAATTGAGTAATAGCTTGAAACAGTACTAATGGACATCATAATAAGCTTTTCCAATTTTGAACTTTTCGACCATTTCCAATGATCATCGATAACACCTTATAGCCCAAAAAATTCCTAACCGAGTTCGAAGTTCGAAACTGATTACCGCGTGGAGAGCTTAATACATAAAAAGATAATAAGAGAGATTAAATTGTGTGTATAAGAGATGATGTTTCTCGTTTCTCAATGATAGTATTCCGATGAAGAGATCTTTTCACCATAAATAATTTTCATCATTTGGATTTTTATGTGTGACCTTGTGTCCATTGCATTTACTATTAAAATCACGCACACTGAGAGAAATAGCCACATTCCGAGTGATTCGTTTGTGAGATCATCCCGTGAGCATTTGAATCAAAACGAATTTCCAAAAACTAACTTAATGATCAATCGATGGAATTTTGCGGTTAAATTTTTGGCTTCGCACACACACACACTACAAATTGAGACTTGTGAATATAAATTTATGGTGATTAGTTTTAGAAAAGTTTGAATTGTATAATTTTTAGGTATTTTGATTTTTCTTTGAGTCAAAAATTAATTTTGTGGATATATTCATAGCAAACCCTCACGAGACAGAACTCGTCCTACTAGGGTAACATAGGGGTTTAAAGTCTTGTTGCATACACTAAATGAAATCGTTTGCCCCACGAAAGTGGTATTCTACCCCTATCAACTGTTTGTTAAGTAATTGAACATGCTTCGATTCTTTTATATTGCTCGAGACGACCAAAGTTCTAAGTTAGGGGGGTTTGACTAGGTATAAATTCTTTCGATTTATTCCCTTAATTTAGAGGTTTTTACCACCCCGTACGATGTAAACGGCGTTGATTTATCTCATATTTTTGCTATTAATATTTTCTATATAGTGCATCGAGTTTTGTGGATTTTTCTTACATTTTGCTGGAAATTCATTTAAGAGAAGAAAAGAGAAAATTCAAATTCAAGAAAGAAAGAAAAAATGTAAGAGAAAGAAAGTCAAGGTCAAATAAGTAATTTTACACCCAAAATTTAGACGCGGAAGCCAGAAGAAGTTGAAGTTCGTGGGTCCACGAGCGCGTAAAAAGAAAAGGCATCCAAATTCTTGATTCGAATAAAAAGTTATGAAGGTTCAAAGTTGCGAAGAAGTCATGGCAAAAGAAGGAAACAAGAAGAAAAAGACTTAGAAAATTTTGAGCTCAACTTTTCGCTTCAATATTGGAAATCCGAACCGGTTTGGCCAGTGAAGAACAAAAATAGCGAACCGGTTCGGCATGCGAAATATCAAATTTTTTTATTTAAAAAATAGATTTGTGCATGGTTGAATCACTTAATATAGCGTGATGTACTTAGTTGTTTTTTATACCAAACGGGGGGGGGTGATTTTTTTTCATAGTTATAGAGGGCTCTTGCACCCAAGAATACTAGGGTTTACTTTCTTCAACAATATTTAAGTTCTTATGCATGAATCCAGGGTTTTCTTCCATAAAGTTTGTGTTCTTCATCTCTACTCTTCAAGGTTAATAATTATTTGCATGCTTTAGATATTTTCTGGGATTCCAAATGTTTCTTACTTGCTTAGGAATAATTTCTTTATAATTATGATTACATGCACCTTAGATAATTTATTTTTCATTTGCAAAATCATGTCTAGCTAGGTTTTTAAGGGTTGGGATACATGAACCCAACCCGATGTAGTTTACATGTATAGAAAAGAGGTTTCAAATAAAATATTAGTTGAATCGTGTTGTGTAGTGAACAAAACCGTCGTTGGTCTTTTAACCTCGTTTGCCCTAGCTAATCTGGGTGTTTAAGGATGCGATGTGGGTGTTGGCTACTGCAGCACCGCTTTATTCTTTCCCTTGATTACGAATGATGTGGGCTAGTACGCTCATATATGTAATGCTTAGGATCAATAAAGACTGGATTTAATCAACTATCTAATTCAAAAGATAGTTTTCTATCCAGTAAATGTGCTAGGGTTTGGGGGATTGTATCCTAACCTGCTTTTCTTCATTCATAGTTAATCACCTACAGTTGTTTTAATTTTGCGCACTTAGTTTAGGTAATAATTTTAATTTTAGTTTGCATTTAGATAGTAGACTTTCATATTAAAGCAAAATCACCTTTTCATTTTCTTCTCGAATCGATTTAGGATTAGTCTCATTTCCTTCGTCGCTACGATCAATCATCCTAATTCCCTGAGGATCGATCCCGTCTTACCGGGTTTTTAACTTACGCGACAGGCTTGCATTTGTGCCTATATAAGCGCACACTTTAAACACTTTTGTGGTCGTGTCAAGTTTGTGACACTGTTGCTGGGGTGTTAGGTAGACTTTTAGGTTAGGTTGATTTAATCCAAAAATTGATTCCAAATCTTCAAAAGCCAAAAAAATCAAAAACAATTTTAAAAATCCAAAAAATATCAGAAAATTGAAAAGCAAAAAAATGTAACATCTCTCAAGGTCCTTTCATGTAAAATCCTGAACAAAATCCTCAAAATACTCCATCAAGAATCCACAAAAATCCCATCATTGAGTATAATCCCGATAGCCCACATACCCCTCACGTTTCGCAGTTTTGGGTTCCACCTCCTAATTCCATCACGAGTCACACTTTGAGTCACACTTCTAGTGCACCCAATGAGGACTTGGACTCTATTGGAGAGAGCGCGTTGTCTGACCACACTAGTTTCGGTATGGGTGAGGGAGATTTACCATATCATACCATGAAAGAACACTTATTTCCCCAGTGAACTATCACCCCAAGGTGCATTTTACTTCCATACAATGAAGGACAATTCCACTTTCGTAATGGGATGATATAAATTCTTCCCACATTTCATGGCCTGGATTCGAAGAAACCATACCTCCACATCCGTGAGTTTGAAGAGGCATGCGACACAATTAGTGATCAAGTTTGCATGCATGATGTCGTTCGCCTAAAACTTTTTCCATTTTCCTTAAAAGATATTACCACCGAACTCCATTATATCATTGAAGGATATGCAATCCAAGTTTCTCTCGAAATTATTTCCACAACATAAAACTAACTCCGTCAAGGCTCAAATTCAAGCCTTTAGACAATAAGATAATGAGTCATTTGATCGGTGTTGGGAACGCTTCCAAGAGTTAGTTAACGCTTGCCCACATCATGGATTTGAGAAGCATTGCCTTATCTCTTTATTCCAAAAAGGGCTAACTATAGCGTCTAAACAACTTGTTCAAACGATGTGTGAAAGACCGTTTCAGGACTTAGATGCAACCGATGTCGATGCTCATTTTAAGTATGTCACCGAGAGACTACTCAAGCATATGGCACATACGATCCCAACGACCAAAATCGACCTCGATAAATGTCCACCACTCCTTCTACGTCCGGTCTGTACTAATTGGACAAAGATACCTTGTTAGACCGTGCCCTTGATCAATTTGAGAAAAGTATCAGAGACATACTCGAGTTATGAATAAGGGAAATAAGTGGATCCCGTCAAACAATAGAGAAGGAGTCCGATATTTGTGAGGATGGACATTCCACTGAGGAATGCCGACGATACTCAGTTACAAAATCATGCTTTAAGAACAACTAAATGAGGTGGGAGAGTTTAAGGGTAACTTCAGTGCCCCTCATGGGAACTCTTACAACCCTTCGTGGAGAAACCATCCTGGTTTTAGCAACAGGCAACAAAAAGTTGTGTTGAACCTTACTTCACATGTTGCCCTACCTCCACCTCCTCCCCAATTTCAACAAGCACCACGTATGCCAGCACATGTGCAAGTACCACCTCTCGCACCGTATGTCACCCCACCACGGAGAACTCTCGAGGATAGTTTAAATCAACTCATCTAATCTCAAAATGCAACCAATGCCAAGTTTGAGAGCATGTTCACTGTGATGAATACAAGTATCTCTAGGTTGCAAGCATCCTTAAGTATCTAAGAACAGGGCAAGTTTCTGGCCCAAGGGCAAAGACCTCCTCAAGGTCAACCTAGTGTTAGCTCTACATCCAATGAAAATCAAGAGGAATGTAGTGCAATTACCACTCTACGTAGTGGAAGGGTTGTTGAGTTATCACCTCCTCTACGTGATGAGCAAAATGAAAAGGAGATTTCACCCAGCATGAATGAGGACGAAGATGTCCCATTGAAAAAGAGTGGTAATGATCGCATAGGTGGGCCGAAAGTGGTTGTGAAACCTCCTCGTACAGCCCCATACCCTCAAAAGTTGGTCTCTCACTCCAAAGATACCTATCAGGACGATGTCCTAGACGTTCTTAATCAAGTAAAGATCAATTTACCTTTTCTCGAGACTATCAAGTAATTCTCGCTTACGCTAAGTTCCTTAAGGACTTACTCATGGTGAAACGTAGGCTAAAGGTAAAGAAAAATGTGTTTTTAACACAGAACGTTAGCTTAGAATTATTGAGTGATCTTCCATTAAAATATGAAGATACGGGTGCATTCACCATTTCATGCATCATGGGGAAGAACCGAATAAAAAGAGCGTTAATAGATTTAGGGGCGAGTGTTAACATTATCCCCTATTCCATCTATAAGCAACTAGACTCGGGGGCCCTTAAGCCTATGAATATGACTCTCCAACTCGCGGATCGCTTGGTGAAGATGCCTCTGGTAATTGTCAAAGATGTGATTGTCCAAATTGACACTTTCTACTTCTCGGTGGATTTTGTCATTTGGGATGAGGAGCCATCCATTCTCCCGAGCAATCATGTTCCTGTCATCCTTGGCCACCCATTCTTAGCTACTGCTAATGCACTTATTAATAATCAAAATAGGCAAATGCAACTAAGATTTGGGGACATGATCCTTGAGATAAACATCTTTAACAACACCGAGCTCGAGGGTGATGAAAACAAACCTTGAGAGACGGATCTTATAGAGGAAGTACATGAGCACGAGGGGATTCACCTGAGAGAGCCATTAGGGGTAGGCCTTGTTGAACAAATGAGAACGGTAATTGTGACATTGAGCAAGAAGTAGGGGAGGTGTATTTAGTGACCGCAATTGAGAGCGAGAGCGAGCGCATAGATGTGAGTGGGACAGAAAGATTAGAGGATAGTGAGAAAAATGTAATACCCCGTATTTTTATGCTATATTAATTTGGGGATTTATTAAATTTAACGCGAGTTAATTATTTAATAAAAATCCGGAAATTAATTATGTTATAATTATTAACGTAACGAGAGTTAGAAATTATGGAAAATTTGTTGAATATTACTAATGAGCAAAGTAATATATTATATTGGTTATATTGAATGTCATGAGTGAGTTAAATGACAATTTCGGAAATTTAAGTCGGGACGTGCTCGTGTCGCGTCAGGACTAAATTTTGATAAATAAAAAAAAATTAATATTTTATAAGTTGCCCGTATGGTCGTTTTGAGTGCGCCAACGCGTCCGGAAGGGTCGAGATAGTCAGAAAAGTGTACCCGTGGGTGTAGTTTGGGTCTCGGGGCATTTTTAGGCCTAATTAGTAACCCGGGAGGGCGTTTTGGTCATTTTACATTTTGGGGTAATTAAACCCACGAAAATTAGAGGGGCTATATCTGATATTGAGGTTGTCACCTAGGGTTAGAATACCCAAAACTTAGAATGGCTCTTCCCGCCATTTCCATTTCCCTTTTGTCCTTGATGACTCTGAGGCACTTTTTGTTACTGTGGCGGTATTTTCCCTTTGTTGCTAACTTTAGCAACGTCATGTTGATCAACTTCTCTCATTATTTTGTCGCCTACAAGATGCACGCTGCTACTTTGTGTAATACCCCGTAATTTTATTGATTTTTATTTAATGGATTAATTAATTAAATGAGAATTAATTAGAAATTAATTCGGATTTAAATAATAGCGAGACGTGAGTTGGTATATGATTACGATGATAATAGTGAATATTACTGGGTATATATGGTAATATATGAGTATTGAAAGTATTAAAATTGTCAAGAGATATAAATATGACAATTTGGGAAATTAAGTTGGGAGTGTGTGTCAGTCGCGTTAGAGATTAATTTAATTTGATTTAAAAAGTAAATTATATTTTTATCAACCGTATGGTCATTTTGAGTGTGCCAACGCGTCCAGAAGGGTCGAGATAGTCAAACACTAGCTGGGGGTTTAGTTAGGGTCCCGGGCATTTTTAGGCCAAACCGGTAACCCGGAAGGGTATTTTGGTAGTTTTAAAAATTAAGGAATTAAGACCCACGAATTTTAGAGCTTATTTATATATTTTTAGAAAAGCCATTAAGGCCATTATCAGCAAAAAAAAATAGAGTGGGCTATGGGAGTTAGAGAGAAGTTCCAAAATGGTTCCAAACCAAAACCACCACCCACCACCACCATTTTGTACGGAATTATGACCGGAAAGAAGAGAGAACCAGCCCTTGAACACCAGCAACAACTCAGAACATCAAAATTTAGGCAAGTGATTTGGTTTCATTAGTTCAATGAATATTTCATCCATGTTTAGTGTAGAAATTAATGATTTTCTTAAAAGATTGGATGAAAAACCCAATGAATTTGATGTACACTCCTAAACTTTGGTTAGGAATTATATGTAGATCGGTTCTGGATGAATTCAGTACCCCAAACATAAATTTTAATGATTTAAAAATGAATTAAAGAAGAGATTTATCATTGTTCTTGAAGAAAATAGAAAATTAGGATTTTTATTGAAGTTTTGATCCATATAAGGAAAATGATTGATGATTAAAAGGTTTTGGAACGTTAACAATGATGTATTTTGGTTGTATGATGATTAAAAGATTTTCATACATTGTAATGAAATTTTGGGATGAATTTTGGATTGAAAAACGAAGCAGGCCATAGCTTATATGGTGCCTTCGATCGATCGACACTCCAGGGTCGATCGATCGACCACCATCGATCGATCGACACTCCCAGGTCGATCGATCGACCTTCCCAGAATCGGTTATATTTTTCCTTTGTTGGATTTTTAACAATTTCGACCCTAGAGAATTATTGGTGGGGACTTTGTGAATACTCTTAGATTCAAGGAAGACCAGTAGGCATATTTGTGAGATTCGAATTATAATTAAAAGTCAAATTGGAAATTATATTAAACTTAATAAGGCTCGATGAGTGTGATACTATTTGAGATTGAGAGTTGATGAGTAAGCTTTAGATAGTTGGATAATATAAGGTTAGTGCAGAAATGAGGACCTTAAGAATAGTGAATTTAATTGTGAAAATAATAGGAGACTTGGTAACCTTTGTGGGTTAGGCTTTAGGTACTTGAAACTACGACGTGAGATATGTCGGCGGTCTATAGTATATATTATTCGGAGACTTAAAGATGTACAAATTAGAATAACGGTATAGGAATGTAGAATATACTTCATTTTATATTTTAAGATATCTAAGTGGTGTGATTTCTTAGTATATGGACTTATGTGTATAACATACCTACCATACTTGCTATCGCCGGAGGTCGGCTTTCGAACTGGGCATTTAATCCTTGTGTGCCTACGGGGGGATTTAAATTGGTACCTTAAGTACATAGGGCTGTGAATGACTTATTTGTGAGTTAATAAGTCAGTTGACCGTGGGAGCGTAGGTATGTGCGTGACCCATGGATGTGTGAACTATGTTCGCCTCCATTATGTGTGAATTTGCTTATTGAGACGGTTCCTAAGAGACTCAGAATACGTGGTCCTTATGTACGTGATGTATCGGGATTTGATAGCAGAGTATGTATGCACCTCAGCTTAGCCTAGGGGTGCCCTAATTGTATATTTATGATGAGATTAATATACTTGTAATTGAAATGAACTCTTTATTTAAGTGTAAGCATGAATACTCGTGACATTTTTAGCAGAGATAAAAATGGGAATTTCACATAATAATTATTGTAAGGAAACCTGAGAATGTAAAAAGGAAGACACGCACATGATATATTAGAATGTCTTATTTTGAATCTCATATTATAACTTAAAGTCAGGTTGTGAATTAAATTAGCAAGTTAGAGGCATAACTAGAACGGGTTACGGATACGCTAGGTGTGCACAATCAGTTGAGAGGTGAGGAACTCATGTGAGTGCACGCAACTAACATGTATTTTATATTCACTGTTTAATGTTATTAAACACTTGCTATATTTTAAACTGTTTTCACAATCGGGCTCTGACCCGTTTGCTTTGAAATTTATTTTCTTGTAAAAACCTTTTAGGTGCCCAGCCACAGGGACGCTAAGCTTAGGAGTTCCATTTCGGTGACGTGCTGTAGCTGCTGTGGAAGTTACAAGATCTCGATTGTAGATGCCTCCACATTCTACTTTGACTCTATTTCGGATTTATTCCTCTGTTAGGGAATGTCGCCCCTTTCCTTTTAGAGACAGTTTTATCATACTCAGTTTTATTTCAGTTTTTGGATTAATTAATCATTCAGACTTTGTATTTGGTTTTATTCGGTATTTGGATTGTTCAGGGGAGTGTTACTCCAGACTTAATTTTATTCCAATATTTTACATTGTTAACGTAATGTGATTGTGATGTCTTTAGTTGATAATTTATTTGGATGCATGTTAATTTAATTTAATTAAAATTGACAACTCACTTTTTAAATATTAGGTGGCTAGTAATGACTTAAAATGTTTTCGACAGTGATGCTATGAACTGAACCAACTTGACATTTTGTTTTAATTTGTATAAAGGAGTAGATACTTGGTATTTAATTAGACGGGGTGTTACAGGTGGTATCACAGCATCAGTTTCTAGTGTCCATAGGATCTGTACAGCTTGTTATGTTTCCGCGTAGCGTTCTTTGATATAAAGCCCTATATTTTAGGATTGTTGTACTATTTTGTGTATCTTTCGCTTTTCAGGTATTTGAGATAATAACTGTGAACTTATAAAATTTCTCTCTCATTTCAGATGCCTCCACGACGTGCATAGAGAGTTCCCAGGGATGCTCAGCCCAAGCCACACCCTGCACCAGTTCAGGGTTCCATGAATGCCGCAGAGGTTCTCGCCATTGTAGCCTAAGTGATAAATGCCGCCTTAGCAGTTGTGCAGTAGGCACCACCTCAGGCGCCGGTGGTAGACCCAGTCCAGGCTCATGCATTCCCATCTGCTTGGGAACGTGTTAGTGATGCCTTTCAGAAGGCACACCCTCCAAAGTTTGCAGGTAGCTCCGACGTCGTTATGTCCAGTCAGTGGAAGAATGACATCCAAATACACTTGAGGATGTATGAGTTTACGGATGTACAGAGACATATATTAGCGACTTTTAAGCTGGTAGGGTCAGTGTTGCAATGGTGGGAGTCCATTACCACTGCGGGGGAGAGAGATGTTCTTACCATTCAGGAGTTCAGGGTGCGGTTTGACCGCAAGTACTTTCCCTCAGTAGTTCATACCGAGATTAGGAGAAAGTTGATGAACCTCAAGCAGGAGGGGAAGACAGTGGCAGAGTATGAGGCCGAGTTCACCAATCTTCTGAACATCGTTCCCGGTGAGATTTCAATTGAAGAGAAGAAGATACATAAATTCATGGATGGGTTGACTTGGAGGATCCGTCAGCACTTGGTAGGATATCTCTCGTTGGACACTTATTCTGACGTGGTTAACGCAGCACTGCTTAACTGCCAGGACCATTGCTTTCACTTATCAGAGGGTAAGGGATCAGGAGAGTCCAGCCATCAGGGCAGGACAGGGGGGAATGGCGCCAGCGGGGCACAGTCAGCTCAGGATCAGCACAGGTAGAGTGATCAAAGTTACCAGCAGGGGGTTTCTAAGAGATTTTGATCAAGAGGTTTTAGAAACGATAGGTTTTCGTCAGGGCCAGCAGGGTCATCACGGTCATCAGGGTCAGCATGGCCAGCATGGCCAACAACAGCAGTTTCAGCAGGTCCAACATGACCAGGGGAGGAATGGAAACGGCCACCAGGGCCGTGGGCAGCAGGGTCAGAGAGGGGGAAACTTTGCAGGGAATTGTTTTGTTTATGGCAAGATTGGCCACAAATTCCAGGAGTGTCCTGAAAGGGGAAAGGCCCCACAGCAGCAGCAGCAGGGTGCTCGACACGAGCCCCAGAGACCTATGTTTCCCACCGCCCTCCCAGCACCACCACAGATGCCAGCTTTACCACCCATCCCAGCAGTCCCAGTCCAGCAGGGACAGCTTCAGTACGGGTGAGTTTATCAGCTCCAATAGGCCGCAGTCCCATAGGATCCACCTGCTATTGAGGGTATATTCTCTATTCAGGGGACTATGGGGCGTATTTTATTTGATACGGGGGCCACACACTGTTTTATTATCACGAGAATTTCACTCAGTATGGGGTTGTTAGACACTGCAGAGAGCACGATTACTTGCGTAGATTCACCATCGAGTAGAGATTTTGTGATTTCCCTTATATGTAGAGGTGTGGATATCGAGATCGGGAAGTTTACTTTACCTACTGATATGTTAGTGTTAGATATGACTGAGTACGATGCTATCGTTAGCATGGATTGGCTAGTTTCTTATCGAGCAATGATTGATTATTTCGATAGGAGTATTATTTTTTCCATACCCGGGAAAGATATGTTCCTAGTGGTGATGCCTCGTCCTTAGGGAGGATCGTCCACTCATTTGTACTATATAGAGGAGGAGACCTCTAAGGAAGTGGTGATACCACTCGATTCAATTCCAGTTGTTAGGGAGTTTACTGATGTATTCCAGGATATTCCAAGATTACCTCCTAGTAAAGAGATAGACTTTGTTATCGATTTGACACCGGGCACTCGACCTATAGCTCGCGCACCTTACTGTATGGCTCCAACGGAGATGAGAGAGATACGGGATCAGAGAGAGCAGCTGTTGGGTCAGGGGTTTATCCGTAGGAGTACTTCGCCATGGGGTGCCCCCGTGCTGTTCGTAAAGAAGAGGGATGGATCTTTGAGGTTGTGTGTAGATTATCGGGAGTTGAATAAAGTCACAATACGGAATAAGTATCCATTGCCCCGAATTGATGACTTATTCGACCAGTTGATAAGAGCTTACTTCTTCTCAAAGATTGACTTGCGATCGGGATACCATCAGTTGCGTATCAGGGAACAAGACATCTCGAAGACTGCTTTCTTGATGAGATATGGTTCCTATGAGTTTCGGGTTATGCCTTTTGGCCTAACCAATGCTCCAGCCGTGTTTATGGACTTGATGAATATGGTATTCAGAGAGTTCATAGACCAATTCGTTATTGGCTTCATTGATGACATTCTGTTTTACTCCCAGATAGAGGAGGAGCACACCGAGCACTTGAGGCAGGTTTTGCAGACGCTGCGTTAGAACGAGCTATATGCAAAGTATTAGAAGTGTGGGTATTAGCTGAAGGAGGTTCAGTTTTTAGGGCACATCATTTCAGACAGGGGGATATCTGTTGATCCGGGGAAGGTATCCGCGGTGAGGGAGTGGGGACAGCCCACGACACCAACTGAGATCCGTAGTTTCTTGGGCCTAGCAGGATACTACAGGAGGTTTATTCGGCGTTTCTCAAAGATAGCGGGTCCTTTGACACATCTGACTTGCAAAGGTGTGCCATTCATCTGGAGCAGTGTCTGTCAGTTGGCATTCGATGAGTTGAAGGACAAGTTGACCTCAGCGCCGGTGTTAGCAATGCCCAGACCGGGAGTTGAGTATCTAGCCTACACCGATGAGTCCTTATAAGGACTTGGAGGTGTACTGCAATAGGAGAGTCAGGCCATAGCTTATGCTTCCCGTAAGCTTAAGCCTCACGAGAATAATTACCCCACCCACGACTTGGAGTTAGCAGCAATTGTATTTTCTCTTCGGATTTGGAGACATTATCTCCTGGGGGAGAAATTCCGTTTATTTATGGACCATAAGTCCCTATAGTACCTCTTCACGCAGAAAGAATTAAATATGCGTCAACGTAGGTGGCTTGAGTTCGTGAAGGATTATCAGTTCGATATCCAATACCACCCGGGAAAGGCTAACGTGGTAGCAGACGCATTGAGCCGTAGGCCAGTAGGTGAGGTGGCCAAAGTGTGGAGAGAAAAGTGGAAGGAGTTGGGACACCAGGATGTAGTGGCCCGATCATTCATGTCGGTAATGACCGTTACGCTCCAGATTTTTACGAGAGTGATACAGGCCCAGGCAAAAGACTCATTTTTGTCAAGAGCAGATAGTTCGTTTACTAGAAGAGGGAGCCGAGTCCTATACCATTGGTTCATATGGGGGCTTACGCTTTAATGGGAGATTGGTTGTTCCTGAAGGGGAAGACTTGCAACATGAGGTTATAACAGATTCGCACGGTTCATGGTTCACGGTTCGCGGTACATCCTGATGGGGATAAGATGTACCGGGATTTGAGGCGACAGTACTGGTGGAGCGGGATGAATAGAGATATTATTGAGTTCGTTTCTAAATGTGTCACTTGTCAACTAGTAAAGGTAGACCATCAATGACCGGTAGGACTGCTACAGCTGTTAGAGGTTCCTATATGGAAATGGGAGAGCATTTCCATGGACTTTATCATGGGGTTACCTACTTCACAGAGGGGTCACAACTCCATATGGGTAATCGTGGATAGGTTGACCAAAGTTGTTCATTTTCTGCCAGCCCGGACAGACTACACTACAGGACAGTATGCTCAGATTTTCATAGCGGAGATAATGAGACTTCACGGGGCGCCTCTCAATATCGTGTCTGATCGAGAAAAGATATTTATTTCACGATTTTGGGAGAGTTTCCAGGAAGCCATGGGTACGGAGTTGCGGTTGAGTACGGCATATCACCCGTAGACAGATGGGCAAACCGAGCGGACGAATCAGATGTTAGAGGATATGTTGCGTATGTGCATATTAGACTTTGGAGGTGATTGGGAGCAATACCTTCCACTGGTGGAGTTTGCTTATAATAACTCCTACCAGTTCACTATTGGCATGGCCCCATTCGAGGCGTTATATGGTAGACCTTGTCGTTCCCCAGCATGTTGGCTAGAGGTGGGGGATAACAAGCTTCTTGGGCCGGAGGTGATTCAGGATACCTTGGCGAGGATATAAATGATACGAAGCCGTATTCGGGTAGCTCAGGACCGACAGAAGAGTTATGTCGATGCCAAAAGATTCTTTAGAGAGTTCAAGATGGGAGACCAGGTGCTACTCAGAGTATCTCCGATGAAGGGGATTATGCGTTTCGGGAAGAAAGAGAAATTATCACCTAAATACATGGGCCCATTTCCTATCATCGAGCGAATTAGGCCAGTAACGTATAAACTTGGGTTACCGGAACACTTGCATAGGATTCATGACGTGTTCCATATTTTCTCGCTAAGGAGATATATTAAGGAGGATTTGGCCCATACCCATATTTATTTAGAGGACATCAATCTTTAGCCTGATAGTTCCTACGAGGAGGGGTCGATTGCTATCCTGGACCACAACAAGAGGAAACTGAGGTCGAAGATAGTACCATTAATACATATTCAATGGCGGCATCATAATGCCGAGGAGTCCACATGGGAGCATGAGGATGAGATGCGCGAGCGTTATCCAGAGTTATTTTTGCCAGGTATACTTTAGTTTCGAATTTCGGGACAAAATTTTGTTATTAGGGGAGGAAGTATGTAATACCCCATAATTTTAATGATTTTTATTTAATGGATTAATTAATTAAATGAGAATTAATTAGAAATTAATCCAGATTTAAATACTAGCGAGACGTGAGTTGGTATATGATTATGATGATAATAGTGAATATTACTGGGTATATATGGTAATATATGAGTATTGAAAGTATTAAAATTGTCAAGAGATATAAATATGACAATTTGGAAAATTAAGTTGGGAGCGCGTGTCAGTCGTGTCAGAGATTAATTTAATTTGATTTAAAAAGTAAATTATATTTTTATCAACCATATGGTCATTTTGAGTGTGCCAACGCGTCCAGAAGGGTCGAGATAGTCAAACACTAGCTGGGGGTTTAGTTAGGGTCCCGGGGCATTTTTAGGCCAAACCGATAACCCGGAAGGGTATTTTGGTAGTTTTAAAAATTAAGGAATTAAGACCCATGAATTTTAGAGCTTATTTATATATTATTAAAAAATCCATTAAGGCCATTATCAGCCAAAAAAAATAGAGTGGGCTACGGGAGTTAGAGAGAAGTTCCAAAAGGGTTCCAAACCAAAACCACCACCCACCACCACCGTTTTGTACGAAATTGTGACCGGAAAGAAGAGAGAACCAGCCCTTGAACACCAGCAACAACTCAGAACATCAAACTTAAGGCAAGTGATTTGGTTTCATTAGTTCAATGAATATTTCCTCCATGCTTAGTGTAGAAATTAATGATTTCCTTAAAAGATTTGATGAAAAACCCAATGAATTTGATGTACAACTCTAAACTTTGGTTAGGAATTATATGTAGATCAGTTCTGGATAAATTCCGTACCCCAAACATAACTTTTGATGATTTAAAAATGAATTAAAGAAGAGATTTATCATTGTTCTTGAAGACAATAGAAAACTAAGGTTTTTATTGAATTTTTGATCCATAAAAGGCAAATGATTGATGATTAAAAGGTTTTGGAACGTTAACAATGATGTATTTTGGTTGTATGATGATCCTATAACGTTATATTAGATTTTCATACATTGTAATGAAGTTTTGGGATGAATTTTGGATTGAAAAACGAAGCAGGCCGTAGCCTATCGGGTGCGTTCGATCGATCGACACTCCAGGGTCGATTGATCGACCACCATCGATCGATCGACACTCCCAGGTCGATCGATCGACCTCCCAGAATCGGTTATATTTTTCCTTTGTTGGATTTTTAGCAATTTCGACCCTAGAGAATAATTGGTGGGGACTTTGTGAATACTCTTAGATTCAAGGAAGACCAGTAGGCATATTTGTGAGACTCGAATTATAATTAAAAATCAAATTGGAAATTATATTAAACTTAATAAGGCTCGATGAGTGTGATACTATTTGAGATTGAGAGTTGATGAGTAAGCTTTAGATAGTTGGATAATGTAAGGTTAGTGTAGAAATGAGGACCTTAAGAATAGTGAATTTAATTGTGAAAATAATAGGAGACTTGGTAACCTTTATGGGTTAGGCTTTAGGTACTTGAAACTACGACGTGAGATGTGTCGGTGGTCTATAGTATATATTATTCGAAGACTTAAATATGTACAAATTAGAATAACGGTATAGGAATGTAGAATATACCTCATTTGATATTTTAAGATATCTAAGTTCGTGACCATGGGAGCGTAGGTATGTGCGTGACCCATGAATATGTGAACTATGTTCACCTCCATTATGTGTGAATTTTCTTATTGAGACGATTCTTAAGAGATTCGGAATACGTGGTCCTTATGTACGTGATGTACCGGGATTTGATAGCAGACGGTTCTTAAGAGATTCGAAATGAACTCTTTATTTAAGTGTAAGTATAATACTCGTGACATTTTTAGTAGAGATAAAAATGGGAATTTCACATAATAATTATTGTAAGGAAACTTGAGAATGTAAAAAGGAAGACACGCACAGGATATATTAGAATGTCTTGTTTTGACTCTCGTATTATAACATAAAGTCAGGTTGTGAATTAAATTAGTTAGTTAGCGGCATAACTAGAACGGGTTACGGATATGTTAGGTGTGCACAATCAGTTTAGAGGTGAGGAACTCATGTGAGTGCACGCAACTAACATGTATTTTTTATTCACTATTCAATCTTATTAAACACTTGCTATATTTTAAACTGTTTTCACAATCGGGCTCTGACCCGTTTGCTTTGAAATCTATTTTCTTGTAAAAACTTTTAGGTGCCCAGTCACAGGGACGCCAAGCTTAGGAGTTCCATTTCGGTGACGTGTTGTAGCTGCTGTGGAAGTTACAAGATCTCGATT
The DNA here is from genome assembly GCA_949130495.1 of Sambucus nigra. Taxonomy (NCBI): domain Eukaryota; kingdom Viridiplantae; phylum Streptophyta; class Magnoliopsida; order Dipsacales; family Adoxaceae; genus Sambucus; species Sambucus nigra. The sequence goes on along the minus strand of OX422212.1, from coordinate 633,477,408 downwards.
GTAGACGCCTCCACATTCTACTTTGACTCTATTTCAGATTTATTCCTCTGTTAGGGCATGTCTCCCCTTTCCTTTTAGAGACAGTTTTATCATACTCAGTTTTATTTCAGTTTTTGGATTAATTAATCATTCAGACTTTGTATTTGGTTTTATTCGGTATTTGGATTGTTCACGGGAGTGTTACTCCAGAATAAATTTTATTCCAGTATTTTACATTGTTATTGTAATGTGATTGTGATGTCTTTAGTTGATAATTTATTTGGATGCATGTTAATTTAATTTAATTAAAATTGACAACTCACTTTTTAAATATTAGGTGGCTAGTAATGACTTAAAATGTTTTTGACAGTGATGATATGAACTGAACCAACTTGACATTTTGTTTTAATTTGAATAAAGGAGTAGCTACCCGGTATTTAATTAGACGAGGTGTTACACTTTGGTACTGCAATATTGCAATAGTCACTGCTTGTGCTACGATATTCGCTATCTCAGTGATTTCGGTACTTTCTTGGTTTACCTGAGGTACTCGTTGGTCTTGACCTGCATTTGTTCCCTCAGTAGTGTTGGTTTGTACCTCCTTCATGAGAGACATCTCAAAATTTCAAATGAATTATATTAGTCCATTGACCATACATAACATTGTAGAAGAAGAACGTAGTCTGCAAAATGTAATCAAGGAGTGCAACAGTCCTAATAATAGGGATCTATATCAAAAGATGCTAAGCGAAAACATAACAAGCCGTACAGATCCTAAGGACGCTAGAACCTGATGCTCTGATACCACCTATGACACTCCGACTAATTAAATATTGGGTAGCAATCCTTTATGAAATTAATTCAGAATATCAAGTTGGTTCAGTCTTAGCATTACCGTCGAAAAACATTTAATTTTATTACTAGCCACCTAATATTTAAAAAGAGAGATGCCAAATTTTCTTAAATTAAATTAACATGTAACCAATTAAATTATTAGCTAATGATACTACAATCACATCACAGTCACAACAGAATAATAATGGAATAATAAATGAGCCCGGAGTAACACTCCTCTGAATAATCCAAATACTGAATAAAACTAAATACAGAGTCTGAGTAATTAATTAATTTTCTCCAAAACTGAAATGAAACTGAAAGTATGATAAGGTTGTCTCTAAAATAAAAGGGGCGACCAGCCCTAACAGATGAATGAATCCGAAATTGAATCAACGTAGAATGTGGAGGCGTCTACTATCGAGATCCTATAACTTCCACAACAGCTACAACACGTCACTGAAATGGAACTCATATGCTTGGCGTCCCTCTGGCTGGGCACCTAAAAGGTTTTTACAAGAAAATAGATTTGAAAGAAAACGGGTGAGAGCCCTATGTGAAAAAAGTTTAAAATATAGCAAGTGTTTAATTGCGTGAAACAGTGAATATTAAATACATGTTAGTTACGTACTTTCACATGAGTTTCTTACCTCTCAGCTAGTGTTCACACCTAACGTATATCCGTAACCCATCCTAGTTATGTCGTTAACTATCTAGTCTATACCACTTCTTGTCCTCACATTCTAATATAGGAGTTTATTCAAAACGTTCTAACATAACCTGCGTGTATCTCACCTTTTTATTTCCCAGATTAATTTATAATAATAATTATAGGAAATTCTCATTTTTAATCCTTCTCAAAATGTCTCAAGTATTCACATTCACTTTAACAAATAATCTGTTATAATTACAAATATATTAAGCTCAAAATAAATATACAATTAGGGCACCCCTAGGCTAAGCTGCAGTGCACACATACTCTGCCATCGAATCCCGGTACATCACGTACATAAGGACTAGGTGTTTCGAATCTCTCAAGAACCGTTTCAATAAGTAAAATCACACATATTGGAGACAAACATTGTTTACATATCCATGGATCACGCAAATACCTACGCTCCCATGGTCAGCTAACTTATTAACTCACAAATAAGTCATTCACAGCCCTATGTCCTTAAGGTACCAATCTAACCCCCCCCCCCCCCCCCCCCCCCCGTAGACAATTACTCATCGGACACTCGAGAATTCAATGCGACAATTCAACCCAATTCTAATGTATTTTGGTTTTCAAATATAATACCCTACTGGTCTTTGTCAAGTCCTAATGCATTCACATAATCCCCAACTACAACATTCGACGACCGAAAAACACTAAAAATCAAAAAGGGAAAAATCACCCTTTCTGGGGGGATCGATCGATCGATCCTGATCGTCAATCGATCGATCGACCTATGAATGTCGATCGTTTGATCATACCAGATGAGGCTAAGGACTTCTTCGTTTTTCAGTCTCAGATTTGTCCCAAAACCTCATTACAAGATGTGAAATTTTAATAGTAGTATATAGGATCATTGTAAAACCTAAATACATGATTTTTAACGTCCCAAAACCTTTCAACCATCAACAATTAGTCATTACTTGGATCAAATCTTCATAAAAAGTCTAGTTTCCTATTTTATTCAAGAACCATAATATTTCTCTCCTTAAATCCATTTTTAGTTCATCGAGGTTTATGTTTTGGTTACTGAATTTTGTCCAGACTAATCTACATGCAATTCCTATCCAATATTTAGGGTTCTACTCCGAATTTCCTGAGTTTTCATCATCTTTCAAGGCTGTTAGCAAATCCTACACTAGCATGGAAGAATTATTCACTGAAAATTAATGAAATGAAATCAAATCACTTGCCTTAGGATTGATGTTCAGATCTGCTGGTGATGTAAAAGGCTAGTTCTTTCCTTCTCTCCGATCACAATTCCATCGAAAGTGGTGGTGGTGGGTGGTGGTTATGGTTTGTAATCCTCCTGTAACCTCTCCTCTATCTCACGTAGCCCACTTCTTACTTTTTGGCTGATAATGGCCCTAATGACCGTCACAATAACAATTAAATAAACCCTAAAATTCGTGGGTCTAATTTACTTAAAATTTAAAATGACTAAAATACCCTCCCGAGTTGCCGGTTTGGCCTAAAAATGACCCGAGACGCAAATTAAACCCCCAGGTAGTATTTTTTGACTATATCGACCTCTACGGACACGTTGGCGCACTCAAAATAACCATACGAATGATAAAATTATAATTTACTTTTTAATCTAATTAACCTGACGCGACTGACACGCGCGTCCCAACTTAATTTCCTGAATTATCGTATTTATGACTCGCGATAATTTTCATAATTTCAATAATCATGTATTACCATATATAATCTGTAATACTCAATATTATCATCGTAATCAAATACAACCTCACGTCTCGCTAGTATTTTAATCCGGATTAATTTCTAATTAGTTCTTATTTAATTAATCCCATTAAATAAAATCAATAAAATTATGGGGTATTACAGACACCTTACATGATCATTGATTGGTTTTATATCATATATTAATAATTTTTACATGAAATCACACCTAATTCATAATCAATTCATAAGAACACAAGTTCTTCCTAAATTATGGGGGGGGGGAGGGGGGGGGGGAGGGTGATTCCTAGTTTTCAAGATCCATTCCTTTCCATATATTTGTGACAAGAAATAATCTTTTTCAGGGGTATTCATTAGATCTACACTATCACCATATAATATCACAAGATCTATCTCTAAACCATCTATATTGTTTTTTCGGGTTTCCTAACCAATCTTTCAATTCTATAATTTTCTAATCATCAAAGTGAGATCCTCTACATACATATGGGGAAAACTACTCCCCAATATTAATTACAAATCAAAATCTAGAAATCTACATGGGAGCCCACACAATTAAATTAATAAATAACTTGAAAATCAAATTAAGCCAGAAAATTCTTGCTTTAGAATGAAAGTGAAAGTTCCTCTTTTTGAATCGCCTTCTTGAATCTATAATCTCCTCCTTTTTTGACTTTTGTATCTCTTCTCCAGGGGGGGGGGGGGGAGGGGGTTGCTAGGGTTTTCTAAGGTGGGTAAAATGAGTTTATTAATCTACTTAATTAGCTTATAAATGCCATAATCCCAACTTAGTCCTTTATCCTCACTTTTAGGGCTCCAAATAAGTCTGAATCCCTAACTATAATGGTCCAATAGCCTCTCCACTAATATACATATACCCCAAGCACATTTTTAAAGGTATAAAACAGCAAAACGAGCTCGTAAAACCTTTTGAACCGTGTTCCAATATTATTTATTCAACATAGACATTTTTATTGTGTTTAAATGACACGCAACAATAAATTAAATACTATTCAAATTATTTTACGTGGGTGATCCATCTTGCCCCATTTGAATCGTAATAATGATATCATGAATAAACATTTGTTCTAAAAAATTTTACGTAATTGAATTTTAATCCCTTCGATTTAATTTATTCCTGAATTTCATACGAAATTACTAAATTAATTTTCGTCATAATATTTTATTCCAAAAACACGAGGTATTACAATTGTTGGCACATGTCCTTATAAAAGTTGTATAGAGAATGCAACCATTTTCTTCACTTGAAATACAAATGTGTGAACCCATTTGAGTAGGCGTGTAATGACTGAAATACCCTTCCTGGTGCATTCTATGCTTTCTAAACTTTCTGGTGAAATTTGGTCGAGCCTACGAGGGTACGAGGCTGATCCATTTTTCTCCAAGGGTAAAAAATATTTACATCCTTGAGATGAGATCATTTCTAGGATCATCATTTATTATGTCTCTATTTAAGTTCATTTATCTCATTGAAGGGTGTCGATCTGCCTGAGAGGGCATTGCGTGTACTCGAAACCAAGGTGATAGAGAACACCCAAATTTCAATTTCTCCTTATTAAAGAGGAAAATTTCATTTTAATTCCTTTAAGGAACAAATATGATAGCGTAGGTTAATGTGATAAATTTTTTACCAATTAAATTGCATCAAATTTTCTATTCAAAATTAGTAGAATAATCTAAATGCGAAATATGGTAAAACAATCACACTACACCACGTCATACGAGAAAAAATTCACAACGATAAAAGTCCTCATGCCAAAAGAAATGGAAAATTAACTATGGTAGAGACTTATAGAGAAAAATAGCAGCTTACAATCACACAACACACTACTTTCACTAACTTTATCTCGTACAATATCTTTTGAATAAGGCACTAATAATTGAAGATAGTTTGTCAATCGCAACATCTTTTTAGTTGTGACAAATGTCTTTCAATCTTCATCACAAAATCAAAATCTCATTTTTGAAGTTAAAAATGACCATGTTGAGTAGCCAACAAATATTTGGATACCATTTTCAAGGATTTGAGTTTTCGTAAAGGTTTAAAAATTTTTTAAATAATATTTTAGTTTGCTCAAATCACACATTGTATTTTTGAAATATGGTAAAAAGTCTCTCAAGAACAAAGATATAAATATATTTTTTAAAGAATAAAAGGTAGAAGTTTTTAATCATCAATAGTATTTTTTTATTAGATTTTGTAAACTAACATCTAAAAAATTCAAAAAGAGATAAGGAGAAGAAAAAAAATGATTTTTTTCTTTAGAATTTATAACTCAAAAACTTCTCTATTAAAAATTCATCTTGAACTAAAAAGAGAAATGGGGACAAAGAGTAGAATTAGGAAGTATCTTACAACCAAGATTATGGTACTTGAGTACAACGACAGAAAGCCTTTACACGAATTCTCATAAGAAGTGAAAATACATTTCTTTTGAGTCAGGTCATAACAAGAGTGTATGCAAAGTTACTTGTAGCTAGGGAGTTCACGAAAAAAAAGTTATGGTCCAATTCATGGCTAGAAAAGTAAGGCCTTCGCTTAAGTAAATCTTTATTCTCTGAAGCGACCAAAAGCAAAAACCCCAGATTTAGTAAAGGAAAATAAAAAAGCTATGAATTTTTAAAACTTAAAAAAAATTACATATGATATATTTATGCAATGTTTCTTAAAATAGATTCGTATATAAAATATACATTTTCATACTTATATCACTAATACCAAAACAACTATACCATTATACAAATTACTTTTCCACTATATGAAAAAGTTAATTTGAATATTAAAAAAGTGTTTAAGTTGTGTATGTCCTTTTACCACAGCCTAAAGTGACATCCCAATACTATGAGCATGAATGATGTGGGGACGTAGTTGGCGAAGATTTTCGGAGAATGTCTCGGTGTGAAGTTTTTCCATAACGACCTCAAGGACGAAACACATAGTTTATTTTGGAATCAAAATAAGACAATGCATATAATATGGGTCACATGAGTATACATATAGTCTTAAAATATCGCCCTCTTTATCCATTTTATGATAAAATATACAAAAAATAAGATTACACAGAAAGTAACCAAATCAACCTATGACATATGAGAAAACCTGAACAAAGGGGCCAATAAACCCAATATGTATAACCTCGACAACATCAAATCACAAAATGAGAATTTGTTCCTGTTAAGCTGTTTTACAATAGCAATCAAGATACTAATTGGGTAAGGTTGTTGGAGAGGGGATAGAATGAGTTTTGATGATTTTATGGGGTTGTTTTGAATGGCCCTATATTGTAAATGAAATAAAATATTCACTAATAAAAACATAGGATGATTCTTAATGAGATTTAAGGAATATATATAAACGTAAAAGAGAAGAATCATAAATTAAAAAGTGGGATAGAGTCTCTAACCAATGTGCAACACACTAAGGTTGTTATTGGCTCAAAAAAGACCATTTAAACTAAAATATTTAGCATGATCGTCTTAAAATACACATTCGTAGAGGCTCATCTTCACCTTCTTGGGTCACGCAACCATTGCTGATAAGAAGTCTCATCTTCGCGGTCATGCCAAGGACCGCAGACTTTGAATTTTCTATATAAAGGAGAAATTCACAAAATACTACGCGACCATGTATAATAAGGTCCATTTATAAAGAAATGATTAATGATCAGAATGTACTTTTTTAAACATCATAAACAAGGTATAACGTCGTAGCGTATACACCGAATGGAAATGAACTAGCTTATGAAGACTTAATACATTTTTAAGGTCAATTAAATATAAGGTGAATTGGATATAACTCATGTGAAAGAACAAAAGTGAACATATTTGATCCCGAAATGATGAAATCAAAATTAAAGTTCATTGAAAAACACTCTTTTGGAAATATACTTTGATGTTTATCATGAAAAGGTATCACTTTCCTTGGAAATATAAAAATTTTAACTAACCTTTTTTCTTCCTTAAATTAAAAAATTTTGATAAAAATATATTGCTTTCATATTATTGGTGTTACCCAATTCTGGATAGATGAAAATCTTTGAAGCATCATTTTTTTAACTTCTTTTTTAAGTTGTTAATAACACTCTTTATGAAAAAAAAGGCGGGAAACTATTTATGATTTTCAAAGGTAAGCATCCCAATAGCTTCAAGTTGTATTTCCAATCACTTCGCCACTCATGATTTTTTAAAGATATCATTTTTTTAACTCCAACCACGATCATCGTTACAGAGATGAGACAAAAATGACACTACTTTTTCAAATCAGATCCATTTCAAGAAATCATAAAGCATGAATCAGATTGTTTTGTTTAATATTTCGTTCACAAAATGCTCAAAAATATTTTATGGCATCAAGTGCGTTGAGTCATAACATATACTTGATATCAACGAAGCTTAATAATTCTAAGACTTTAAAGCTTTAAATTTATATTCCGAGAGTATATAGTCATAAATGAAACCAAGATATATATTATATGCACGAGTTCATGCATTCATCTTCACCCATAGGTAGACACAATTCATTTTCATTTAAAGAAATGAGCAATTCATCTCTTTACTTTGTCAAGGTGTAAACCCATTCATCTTCAACAATAGGTAACTATTTATACTTTAGAAAATCATCAAGAAACTCTAAGATTTCATAAAAGTATAAATTAAGATATTTGATTATAAGGTGTTGATGTAAAAAACTAGATTTGATCTAATTAATTAATCACGGATGAAAAGAATGAAGAAAATAAGACAATGGATTTTTAAAGTGGCTCAGCCCAATTAGAATGACCTACGTCCACTGTTCTTGTATTGCCAATGTGTGCCTTAATCTCGATGTTGATTAATAGAGATTCAAGTTGCCTGCCTATGGGGAGTGTTACAATGTATTTATAACCTTGGGGCTATTAGTATGAATAGACAAGATGCATTCATTTAATAGACATATACATCTGTATAATAAGAAAGTTCATTAAATCCAATGTTTATTGAATGTGCAGTCATCAGTTGATCTTCCTGTCCAGATGTTGTGCATGCTGAGTAGGTCAAAACGTTGAGTAGGTCGGCGTGCTATGTTCCTCGGGGTGATGTGTAACTCGGAGCTTTAAGTCATTTTCCACGTAAGATGATACATGTCTTCATATAGTTGGTCCATGTCAGCTGACTAATTTTCGCATCAACAGAAGCCCCTAATGTTTGACAGTTGAGTTTTGATATGAGAATGTGAAATATTTTACTCGAAAGTTGCTCGAGCACCTTTGTACGTCTTGATTACTTACAGATCTCCAACACTTAGTATTTTTACCCCTAGTCTCGTCACTTGAGAGCGAAATGGAAAATTTGTAAATATTTTGAATCTGCGCCAGTCGCTTGGGTATTTGCGTCTTTTTCATCATTTAATCGCCGAAAATGCAATCGTCTTTTCTAGTAATCATTTCTTTTCCTACTTCCCGAGGCAAGTCATTTAAAAGCGATAGTAAAAGAATTGTCATCTACTTTTCACTCCTAGATTTCTAAACTCTGTGTTTTCTCGTTCCATTTTCATATTATCGTTCTTTCCATTGTCCGCCATTAGCAGATTTCTAAATTCTTTGTAAGAATTTCTTATTTTTTTGCTTTAGTCATCATGGTTTATCTTGTTGAATATTTAGGTAAATTTTGAGCCGATTTTGCAATTCCCTCCTAGGTTATTCTAGAAAACCTCCTTCTCCATCTGATTTATTTGCTTCGGCTGAGGGGCACTAGTACCCCTCACTTTTCATAGCTGAATGTGGATTTTCTTTTTCGGCTAATCCTTTATGTTTGGAGTTTTGCCAATATTTCGATATTGTGCCTACAAGAGTAGCTCTAAATACATGGAGGGTAGTGCGTACATAGGTCAAACCAAATTCATGGGACTCGTTTAGGGATCCCTAAAATTATGTTTTGTTATAAATGGGTTACTAGCGATACCAAATTTTATTTAAAAACTAGGTTTTCCAATAGAGCTTTAGTAGTCAATCTTCCTGATGCTAATAGGGACTATTTTGATCATGGGGTTGTGATGAAAATTTGGCAACACCCTTATTAAAAGGAAAAGATGTGCACAAATGTCCCAGATGTCCACTTTATGGAAATGGGATAGGTTATTTTCAATGATTCAATTTAGCTCTGTTTACGTTTGATCAAATGTGTCACTAATACTGATGTTTGTTTTTGCAGTTTATAACAAAAGAAGTCCCCCAAAAGAGATCGACATCAATACAAAAGGTTTAAAACTTATCTAAGGCTTGCACCAATTAATTGCTAGGGAGCATATTAGAGTTGCTTCCTATTTGCTGAGATACAAAAATACCACCTCTTCCTTCATTGCTCATCCTCTTGCCCCTCCAGTGGTAATTGAACTTGATCAAGTACCCACACATCGAGCAAACATAGAAGAATCTTCCTCTAATTTGGGTAGATCTATTGCTAATTTAATGACGAGGAAGAGAAGAATGCCCGCATTCTTTGCCAAGGATGCTCCTGATACTGAAGGGGCAAAGAAGAGCAAAGGAGATGTCCCAATTGAAGGGACAAAGAAAATCGATGGTACTTCCTCCAAAGGAACAATCTCACATGTCGAGGAAGTCGACTGGAAACCTCCTGCTGTCCTAAAAGAGGCAGCACCTTTGATTGAAGGTGCTGCTATTGCCCAAGAAGAGGAAGCATCTTTGATTGAAGATGCTCCTTTAAGTAGATTGAGGAGAGGTCTCGCAGAAATACTTGTAGAAACTATTACTCGACCTTCTGACCTTGGTGGTCCTTCCTCGGGAGCTAGTGCTCCAGCTTTTATTACCCCGATTTCGGCCAGGGGTTTGATCAAGTCTTGGACCATTTCAGATTATCGAGCTGTTGATTCCTTTTCAGAGGAGAAGGTTGTTGATTTTGCGGCCCAATATATCACATCAGTACACTACACCAAATCTACCTAATTATCATGGTCATTGACCATGACAAGTTCAACTTGTCAAGGTCAATGACCGTGACAATTCGGGGTGAGACAACGTTTTTTTTCACGGACGTGTCACGATCATTGACCATGACAAGTTTGTTAGAATTGTCACGATCCTGTCACGGTCTCTGACCGTGACAAGTTTAGTCACGATTAATAACCGTGATAGAGTCTTGGCCCTTTTTAAAAAATTTATCACGGTCAATGACCGTGACAATTCTAGGCAGAATTTAAAAAAAAATCTACTGGGCAGTATGGCCACTGCCACTGCCCAGCAGTATATTTGTACCTGTTATAGCAACGTTGTACCTGTTCAAACATCATATATCCAAATAAACTAGAGATAATGCAAATATACATTCAAAATAGAAACTATTTAAGAAGAAACAACATCGCTATCAATTATCTCAAATCCACAAACTATTTAGCTGGAAAAGAGATTTTGTACTGTGACGCTCGGGGACACCTCCTTATCCTTCATTTCTCGTCCAAGAGCCACATAAGTATCGAGCCTATGTGGCCTACCCCTAGGGCCACTCCCTGTCCCCTGAAATAAAATAAAGTAAAATTAGTATCCGCTAACTTGAAATATAAATCTAAATCAAAATTGAAGTATTCATATAAATATAAATATAAATACATTGCCTGTAGTGCAACGCAAATAACTAACTTGAGCTCATATGGCACCTGCATTCAACTAATGTACCCCGAGTAATCGTGTCAAATATAATTCCCTGCATATCTTAACACTAAGAAATACCATAATCCTATGGAGTTATGCTCTGCAAATTCCTTCCAACCGTTGTGTAGCCAAAAATCGCAAGTTGAAGTTGTCAATTCCACCTTCCATATTTTCCCATGTTTTGCTAGAGGTTTCATGTGGTGGAATTGACAACTTCAACTGGTTATGTTTGTCTACACAACAGTTGGAAGGAATTTGCAGAGCATCACTCCATAGGATTATGGCATTTCTTAGTGTTCGGATAGACGAAGAGATTCAGTCTCCTCTCCACAAATAGGACACCCCAAATAACTATGTACTAATCACCTATTAAAGGTAAGAAGCGTATATTCATGGATTAGTATAAACAAAACTTAGATGTAGTTGTAATATTTATGTATTAATCTCCTCTCCACACACGCACACTACACAAGAGTGAAAATGATAAAGTGAAAATCAATTAAAAGCATTAAAAATGGATGTTTCGGTACAAATTGGAATATTTATTACAAATTGAAAATTGTTTCAAATTCGGGTTATCATAAAAAATGGATTGATATTCGGTAGGAGCAGCCAAGTCATCCACACTACTATTTAGACTCTTTGGCGCATGGCTCGTTGTTGATATACTCCGAGTAAAACACTTGCTTAACCTTTTGAAATGCACAAACAAACGGCTCATCGCTCACATGATCGTTGCTCTTCAACTTGGACAAGTCAACCATGATCAAATTGGTGACAGGATCAACTTTACAAGCATTTTTATCCTCAACTCTTACCCATTCACAGTAAAATACAACCTCTTTGAAGCTTATATAATCCAATTCAAATATATTTTGGATTACACATAATAAGTCATTTCAGCTTCAACAAGGTTTTTATCTTTTGTGCTCGCTCGAAAGAAACTAAGAGCCTTGTATGAAATTCCCTAGTTCTGTACATTTGTACTTTTTTCGTACACTTTAGCGCCTAAAATGTAACCGTTCAATCGATACTTTTTGTACTCTTGTGTCACGAACAACGGTCCAGTGGCTAGACGAGCAAGCCTTGATGTCGCATCACCGGTCTTTAGGAGCTGATAATATAGATAAATTAATTATATTAATGGTAAAATTTGAGTGTAATGTAACATTATACGACTATTTTCATTATAATTACCTCTTGTGTCAACCACATCCTAAATTCGTTGTCTGATTGTACCATTATTTTTCGTCTTTTATTGTTCTCACAGGTTTCATATTTTCTGCATATTACAAAATTAATCATGTATAAAATATTCTAAAATAATGTTAAACATTATAATAATCGAAACTTACATTTTCCATTCTTCGACATCTTCATGTGTGTCAAATAGATAACGAGCTACTTGTTCATGTTGCAAACTCGTTACAGTTGTTTGATATTTCTCACAGCCAGAGCATAACGGTTGGGTTGCCTTAAATTTTAAACTTTGGTAGTCATCATCAAGTTTTATCGTGTTATCTTCGTGAGCACTTGAATCTACTACATCATCAGTAACCTCATTCTCCTCTGCTTCATAAACTCCGTACGCATCATCAACTAAATCCTCTAACATATTATGATCTACGTCGTCCCCTTCTACATCTATTCTACTTGTTGAAGGTTCTTGTGAAGGTTGGTCGGGGGCAAAAGGAACTTTCAATTCACAGTGAAAACTCCAAAATCGATAACTATCTTGCATACCCGATCTTAACAAATGTAGTTGAACTGTTTTCCACTCAAACACCTTACCATTCTTACACCTAGCACACGGACACGAAAACTCTTCATCATTATGACATCTCTTTGTATATTTCACAAATTCGTTAGCACATCTGCGAAACACATCCCCCATTCTATTTGTCTCACCCATCCACTCTTTGTATTTCGGATATCCCATCACAGCTACCACAACTAATCACCTAGTAAAGGTAAATAAAATTTACATTTATAGTATGTTTCATTTAATTATGTCTTATTTATATTCAAATTCAATTTATAATAAAATTTCTATTTCCTCCATTGATTCGTATCGAATATTGTATATTTCCACCTGTTATCCTTATGCATTCTAGCGCTTTTACGGTCCTAAATGCCTATAATTATGCTCATTAACCAGACAACCTTGGAGTTGGATAGATATATGTTTTGCAGGGGTTATTTGTGCTTTTGTAGGTATTGGAACGCTAAAAGTGAGGATCCGTTGCATTTCGGAGAAGTTTCGTCGATGGACGCTACTTCAAGGGCATTTTAGTCAATTCACATTTCTTATTCGGCTCTTGGAAATTCCACGGATGCGTAGTTCATTGAGTTAGCATCGCGTGGCCGCAAACGGTGCGTCGTTTGGAGTTCGGACGAAGAAGCTAGGCTCGTTTCCGTAATGGACCTTTTCTCCCTCATCATGGACCAAATGCAGCCTGAAAACAGAGTACCGGTCGACCGCGTACACGGGACCGGTCGACCGCGGTTTCAACTTTTGCCATGGGAAGGAGACAATATGCTTTGGCTTAAGGGACCGGTCGACCGCGCCCCTGCGACCGGTCGACCGGTAGTGCCTGATATTTTGGGCTCTTTCCTCTTTCTTTCCTTTTTCCCTTATCTTTTCCCACTTACTATATAAATGTTTTTTTTTGTAATAATCAAAGAATTCAGTAGATATACACGATTTTAGGTTAGTTTAGCTTAGGGTTTGGGTTTTTGCTTGGTTCTTCTTCATTTCTCTTTGGTTTGACACCCCATTTGGATTGTAAGTTGACTATTCATCTCCCCTACCATTTGAATATAGTTGTATTTCTTCATTTCTTGCTTTCTAGATAATTTACAAGCTTTCTAATTTAGGTTTTCTTGCTTTATTTACATGCTTTGATTTACAGGCTTTCTAGTATAGATTTACCGCGTTTATTTACCGCTTTCCATTTATCGCGTTTTTAACATGCTTTCTAGGTAATTTAAATTAGGTTGTGTTTGAATTGAACTCACTCGGGTTGACGCGTTGCTTTGCTTTGGTGATGGAGTTTACGGGTCTATTTCGAGTGTGTTGTCCTAGTTATTACGCCTAGGAGATTTGACGGGGCATATCATGTATGTCCCGTGCTTACGACCTTTCGCGCGTAATTTCCGGGATATTTGTTGACGCCAAAATCTTATTAGGCTTTTATGACGATTTAGGGCGTAACAACCCTTGATTTAATTAACTGTCGAAACGAGATGCACTTGTAATAACTCGTCGACCCATGTAACCATTTTATACTAATTAACTCGGGTGAGGGATATTCGATGCAACCTATAGTTTTACTCGCTTTCATAATCTAGTTTCAATACCATTGCCTAGAATAATCTTTCCCTTTATGCATCTTTTCTTTTAGTTTGTAATCATCTTTTACACTTTTATTTTAGGAGTATTAAATCACTTAAATTCTAACAACTTGTCCCTGTGGATTCTCGATACCCGACTTACCGTTGTGCTTGCCTCGCAAGTGTAGTAGTAACTTAGGTTTTTGTATTGAGTTGGCGAAACGAAAACAACGACTGTGCACTTTACACGCGCACACTTTTCGCGCTTGATCATCCATCTCCTCTAAAGGGTGAGTGGTCATATCCCATTCAAGACCGCATTTTTTTGTAATATACTTAACAGCTCATGCACATTGTTATGAATTGAAAAAAATTCGACAGCATATCCCCGTAGTTCTCCAAGTACACGACGTCGATTGACAAGTGTGAGTGTTATTTTAATTGATCAATTGAAATAACAGTCACACTTGTCAATCTAGTATGTAACCAGAGAACATTAAGATACGACTGCAGAACTTCCTCCAAAAGTAACAACTTTAATCCACTAAGAATATTATACAGAAATTATACATGCTCAAATGTCCAAACGGGACAATTCGAGAGATCTCATTACAGGGGTAATGACTCTCGAACGGGTCTAAAAGCTATTGAATGCGTACGCATAAGAACTAGTGTAACAACCCGCCCTTTTAAAGACGATTAAATTCCGTAATTAAAAATAAATTGGAATTTGGGAAATTTTCTTAAATAGCAATTTTTAAGATTTTCGAGGATTAAATGAGTTTCGAAGGATGTTGTGATTATTTTTGGGACTGTATAGGTCGAAATATTTTAATTATATGTCGTCGTGGACAAAAGCGACACGAGGTAAGATTTTTAATTAGAAAAACCGCATTTATTTATTTTGGGTTGGAATAGTGATTTGCGGTCAAGTACCTCGGATGGTAATTTCGAATGCGTCATGATTCTCAGAATGGTCGAGATAGTCAGAAAAGAGTGTCCGATAGTCGAAAATGAGTTTCGGGTAATTTTAGAGGTAAAAGTAACTCGTAATTGGGTAAACGAGTCGTTTTTGGTTTTTAAGAGGTTAAACCCTTTTCTTTATATATAAAGAGAGGGAGAGGGAGAAAAATAGAAAGAAAGAAGAGAAAAGAGAGAGAAAAGAGAGAGGAAGAAGAAAAGAGGAAGAAAAGGGGAGATTCCGACCTACCTCCGCGGGATTCGGCTCGAGGTCGTCGGATTATATCCACGAGGTAAGTGTTTACTTGCTTTATTTATCTTTTTGCATAAATATCTCATACCGTAGTTTGGTATAAACAAACCCTAAAGCTTTTGGGGTGGATTATCGTGGATAAAACGGGTTTTTGGAAGTTAAAACAATTAAACCCCAATAATATTTCAATTTGTGGAACTTAGATTTTAACCTAAATTAATTGGTGGTTTTGGGTTCTAGGATGTTTAGAACCCTTAATACATGTGTATTTGTAGTTGGTTGAGGTTGTAGGACGTTGGGTGAGGCGACAAAAGCTTGGGAGAACCTTTAATGGCCGAAACCTTCTTAAAGAAGGTGATGAATAGTAACCCCGTAACATTGTGGGGCCATTTTGGACAGGAAAAGAATTGATTTAGCTTTCGTCCAAAACAAAAAAGTTGTAGATCTTTTCGATACAGTCGCGTGGGCGCTGACCGCGTATTTTTCTGATTTTTCTATGATTTGATATGATTTTTACAAGATGGCAGCTCTGGGTTGAAATCATCAACTCGGAAATCAAATCGGGAATTGGAAAATTACGGCTAGAATTAATTGCGTAGATGTTCGGGATAATTTTTGGGGTAGTTTAGAAACCCCGATAATGAATTTGGGTTGTTGGAAAATGAATTTGAGGAATTTAGTTTGGGAGACCTGGTGTGACCGGTTGACCGCGTCAAGAAGAAATGGCCTACTGCTTTGTTTCGTAGACTTATTTGCAACCCGCGGTCGACCGGGGGTCCAGGACCAGTCGATCGGTGCCCTGTTTTCAGCCCAAGATTTTGGAGATTAGGATTATTTCTCCTTTTTTATTCTAAGGTTTAAAGGCCCTCTAAATTAGAGTATTATAGAGGGTTATGTCCTAAAGGACTTGAGGAATTGGGATTATATATATGTGTATATTCACTTAGAGTGAATTAGTATAATTGGAGATATCCAAATGAATTCGTAGATGGGATTTTGGTGTATATATATATATTACTTGTTAAAGTAAGGAAATACTTTGGGTTTAATATCGTGCTTATATGAATGCATGATTAGGATTCTTGAGAGAATCTTTGGGATTAAGGGTCATCGATAGATGGTTTGGCAAATATGGCCATTTTTATATATATTCAGGTAGGAATATATGGTATATATATACTATGTGATTAAAGTATATATATGAATTAAGATAAATGACTTTTGAAAATGTAAATATAAATGTTTTCAAAAAGGAAAGATAAATGATTTTCTTAATTAATAAAAATGAGGATACACACCTCTCTAAATCGCTATCATAAGGGAAGTTTGCGTACGTATGGTGAAGCCCCCTTGCTAATGAATGCAGGGTGGATATAGTCCTATAGGCCATATGAGCGTTTGTTGTATTTTTCTGCGCTGGTTAGGAGATTCCGGGTGTGGTCTTGACTATCCCGCAGGCATATGGCCGCTTCCCGACGTCTTGCGATATAGGATCCCAGGTTGTCTTATGATAGGCCCTGGAAGATGATAGCCATTTAGGGGCGCGCACGGTGGGGAAACCCGGACGGGCGGTCTTAGAACGCGTTTTATGTTAAAGCAATTTATGATAATAAATTGGCTTTAATTTACATTTCCTGGATGGAAGAATGGAAATGGGATAAATGTTTTGGCTTCGGTAACACCTCCCGGATGGAAGAAGGGATGTGGAAGCATATGATATGATCAAAGCATTTTTATGATAATGAAAATGGCTTTGAATACATTTCCTGAATATAAAAAGGGAAATGGGATATTTTGAAATGGAAAAGCATTTTTATGATAATAAAATTGACTTTTAAAAAAGTATATGATTTGTTAAAGCAATTCATGATAATGAATTGGCTTTTAAATACATTTCCTAGATATGAGAAGGGAAATTGGAGGTTTTGAGATAAAAATGATAAGTATTGATAAATACTTTGTATATGGATTCTCATTTCGGGAGATAGATTCGGATGGTTATGGTATAATATGTATATGTATATATGGATGAATCGAGTACCGAGGGTCTAATGGATCCCGATGATCGACCTTGCCTCATAGTAGTGTATCGGGGGGTTCCTTGTTTGGATTTCGCTTTGCGAGACACCCCACGCACGAATATGGCAATGTGTTGAGATTGGGGAGAAGTTTAATCCTTAGTGCTCTAATATTATAAATGCTTATGGTATATATTTATATATATCTTTCTGTACTGAGGGACTGGCGGATCTCGACGATCGACCGTGCCGCGTAGTAGTGTATCGGGGGAGTTCCTTGTTTGGATTTCGCTTCGCGAGACACCCCACGCACGAACATGGCATAGCGTTGAGATTGGGGTGAAGTTTAGCCCTTAGTACATTGCTTGAACTATCTAGTATTGATAGTGGGTTGGTGATATACTAGTTTAGCAGGATAGCTTGACTAGGATGTTTAGAGGGATGCGCTAGGAGTGCACTGTTAGTGGAGAGGTGAGGGGTATCTCATGGGAGTGCGATACCAAACTTAATTATGAGATAAAACCTTTTTCAAAATAATAAGGCATTTATGCACTTGCTAAATATTTTCAAAACTCGGGCTCTGACCCGTTTATCTACTTTTCCTTTCTTGCTATATTATATATATATATATATAGGTGTCCAGACACAGGGACGCCTGGATGACACATCTTTCGAGTCAGACGTCAGCTGCAGTAGCTGTGGATGCATGCAGGATTTTCAGTAGACGCTTCCATTCTTGTAATCTAGATAGGAGGTATTGTATAAACATTCGGGCCAATGGTCCAACTGCATTTATTTATTCTTTTAGTACATCATTCGATATGGTTGTATATTTTGACCGAGTGTTCGGTTACTTTATTTCATTTACGCAAAAACTGTGTGGATGTTTTATTTATTGTTGTTAAAAAGAGAAGTAAAGTTAAAATTTTGACACCGGCCTAATAGGTTGTTAGTAATTAAATGGATTTTCGACAGTGATGCTAAGAATGATCCATATGAGACTCCTGTTTTAATTTAATATTGGAGTGATCGCCCGGTATCTTATTAGGCGGGGTGTCACAACTAGAAGGCTAGTATCTATGCGCACTATATTTAATTTCAAGCATGTTTTATTTAATTATATTACTATATATAAATTGTTCGATATACAAAGTAATTTTCAAAAAAACTTGAAAAATCCCACCCCCATATGGACAATAATCCAGTGGTCATGCCACTTATAAAACGAACCAACCCAACATTTACTAAACAAAATAATCCAACAGCAATGCCAACAACAAATGTGTATCCCGTACTCCTTCTAATTCATCTACTCAATTAATTCATTTCATCAATTAAACTAACAATTAAAGTATACAATAATTAATTTACTAATTTACAATGAGGGGCAATCCTACTTTCATATGAAATGGGCACTATACAATTAAAATTAAAATTAAAGCTATACAATTATTAAGATTGACCCCCCCCCCCCCCCCCCACACACACACCGACCACACCCCCTGCCCCCTCCCCCCACCACACACACGCACACACCTACACACACACACACACACAACCCCACCCCACCCCACCCCATCCCCTGCCCCCTCCCCCCACCCACACCCCCTTCCCCCTCCCCCCGCCACACACACACACACACCACTCCACCCCCACCACCCCACCCCCACCACCCACCACCTACCCCACCCCTCCCCCACCACACCAGCACACACACACACATGTACACACACAACTCACCCCACCCCCACCACCCCTGCCCCTCTCCCACCACACAAATATATACACACACATACATATACATATACACACACATATATATATATACACATACACACACATATAGAAATGAAAGAGAAAGAGAGAAAAAAAATATACCTCAGAGAGAGAGAGAGAGAGAGAGAGCAGAAATCGCTTAGAGAGAGAGAGAGAGAGAGAGGGAAACCAAAAAAACGGTGGAAAAAAAGAAGCCTAGGGCTTTTTTTACTGAAGCCATTGTCACGATCGTTCCAAGGTCCTTGACCGTGACAATACTTTGTCACGGTCAATGACCGAGACACAAAACGCGTGTTTGTTGTCACGGTCATTGACCGTGACAAGGGTGGCTGGCTGCAAGGTGACATTTTCATATTATCGTTCTTTCCATTGTCCGCAATTAGCAGATTTCTAAATTCTCTGTAAAAATTTATTCTTTCTTCTTTCTTTGCTTTAGTCATCATGGTTTATCTTGTTGAATCTTTGGATAAGTTTCGAGCCGATTTTGTAATTCCCTCCTGGGTTATTCTAGAAACACCTCCTTCTCCATCTGATTTATTTTCTTTGGCTGAGGGGCACTAGTTTCCCTCGCTTTTCATAGCTGAATGTGGATTTTCTTTTCCGCCTAATCCTTTGTGTTTGTAGTTTTGCCAATATTTCGATATTATGCCTGCAAGAGTAGCTCCAAATACATGGAGGGTAGTTAATGGCGTACATAGGTTAAACCAAATTCATGGGACTCATTTAAGGATCCTTGAAATTATGTTTTGTTATAAATGGGTTACTAGCGATACCAAATTTTATTTAAAAACTAGGTTTTCCAATAGAGCTTTAGTAGTCAATCTTCCCGATGCTAATAGGGACTATTTTGATCATGGGGTTGTGATGAAAATTTGGCAACACGTTAAAAGGAAAAGATGTGTACAAAGGTCCCCGATGTCCACTTTATGGAAATGGGATAGGTTGTTTTTAATTATTCAACTTATCTCCGTTTACGTTTGATCAAATGCGTCACTAATACTGATGTTTGTTTTTGCAGTTGATAACAAAAAAAAGCCCCCAAAAGAGATCGACATCAATATAAAAGATTTAAAACTTATCTGGGGCTTGCACCAATTAATTGCTGGGGAGCATATTAGAGCTTCTTCCTATTTGCTGAGATACAAAAATACCACCTCTTCCTTCATTGCTTATCCTCTTTCCCCTCCGGTGGTAATTGAAATTGATAAAGTACCCACACATCGAGCAAACATAGAAGAATCTTCCTCTGATTTGGGTACATATATTACTAATTTAATGACGAGGAAGAGAAGAATGCTCGCATTCTTTGCCAAGGATGCTCCTGATACTGAAGGGGAAAAGAAGAGCAAAGGAGATGTCCCAATTGAAGGGACAAAGAAAATGGATGGTACTTCCTCCAAAGGAACAATCTCACATGTCGAGGAAGTCGACTGGAAACCTCCTGTTATCCGAAAAGAGGCAGCACCTTTGATTTAAGGTGCTGCTATTGCCCAAGAAGAGGCAGCATCTTTGATTGAAGATGCTCCTTTAAGGAGATTGAGGAGAGGTCTCGCAGAAAGACTTGTCGAAACTGTTACTCGACCTTCTGACCTTTGGGGTCCTTCCTCAGGAGCTAGTGCTCCAGCTTTTATTACCCCGAGTTCGGCTAGGGGTTTTATCAAGTCTTGGACCATTCTAGATTATCGAGCTGTTGGTTCCTTTTCAGAGAAGAGGGTTGTTGATTTTACGGCCCACTATATCACGTCAGTAAGTACCTTATTCCTAACACTTCTTCTCATATACTTTATTCACATTTTAACTTGAGCTTTGTTTCTTATTTCCAGTTTATGACATGCTTTAATAGGATCTTACAGAGAGATGAGGCCATTAAGTCTGCAACTTCATCCAGCAGAATTGAAGAAGCTTTTGTTGGGTTATCTCAAGCCTTGAAGGATGCTCGAAAAAGTACGATGAGGATAAGCATGCCTAGGAAATGAAACTTCTTTCTACAGAGTCAGCTCGTGATCAGGATGTAAATGCCTCCCAGGAGGAAAGAGGCTGATGGCAAGTTTGAAGAGGTTGAATGACATAAGAAAGACCTTAAGGAGAAGGTAAGGCTTGCTGAGGAACATTCCTCTTCTGAGAAAATGAAGAGAAAAGCCGCAGTAAAGAAATTGTTCAGCTCTGGTTGGGATAAGGGGTAGAATAGAGCTTTAACCTCGATTACTTGCCAGATGGAGTACGCAAGTCTGAAGTACTTTAGGGATGAATGGGTCGCGGCATTAAAAGAGTTGAGTGTTGCGGACGATTCTGAGTTGTTTCAGAGACACACTCATGACCCTTCTCCTACTATTGACGAGGAAGAAGAAGATGAAGCTTCATCTGATGATTCCTCCATGATGATAGTGGAATAAGTCTCTGTTTCTACTGATCCTCAACCCTCCGAGAAGGTTCAACAAGTATCAAGATTATCGAGAAACACCAAGCACCTCCCGAGCAACCGACCTCTTCGTCCAAACCTACTAATGATATGATAGGAAATAAGGAGAAGGTATAGCGTTTCTCGGCTCTTTATTTATGTTGTTCTTTTGCATTTTCCTTTCTTTCTTGTAACTTTGGTTGTACTTTCTCCTCTTATAATCAATAAAATGGGTTGTTGTTGTCTAACCTAAATCTCTCCTTAATTTGCACTTGTTTGTATTATTGTTGATATGATTTTATTTTTCCTTGATAGTTTATTGCCAGGATGGAACTTTTATCAGCTCATGACACAGAGTTGATGAAAAAATGTAATGATTACTTCAAAGCGGGTCACGCAGATTTTATCGAAACCCGGATAACTGCTATCTTTGGATCCGATGCTTTTGAGAAAGAAGTTTATGCATACCAATACTTGAAGTGTTTTCTTGATCGTGTTGTAGCCAATAATATGGCTTATAACGAAATGATCGAAGACCTTCAAGGGATGATAGAGGAACTTCAACTTCAGCACAAAGAAACCACTGCAATCTTACACTAAGGTTATGAGAAAAAATACCAACAGTTGAGTGCTGACAGGGGATATGACAAGTATATCTTGACCCATAACAAAAGGGAAAGTGTGTTGAAACTCGAGATTGAAGAGCACAAGAATATTGCCAAGATGCTGGAGCAAGAGAATATTGCGTTACACAAGGAAGTAAAGTAACTCAAATTTTCTGCCTCCTCGTCTTTGGGAGCCTTGGTTCCAGTTAACGATGAAGGTTTTTCCTTTTTAGAAATCGAAAATGCTGCCTTGAGAGAAGAATTGGAGACTTTAAAATGAACTGGACCTACTCCATTTGCTCGTGGCAGAGCAAAGCCTTCTTCCCAGGGCCGAACAAGGGTTAGTCGGATTAATATTGAAGAGACGAGGACCCAACTGGCTTTAGAAAATTAAGTCATTCAATTTACAGCGAAAAATCAAGCCTTGGTAGAGATGTCTAAAAAACTGCAGAGTCTTACCGACCAACTCTCTAACCAGAGATCTGCCCTGGAGAATAAATAAATATTGGTGAAAAAGATCCACGATGAACTTGAGAGATTAACCTATTAATTTCACAAGCAGCCTAAGGAATTCTGGATGGCGGGATACAATGAAGCTTTATGCCACCTCGATGCTCGGTTGCAACAATCCAACAATGACGGATACAAACAGGGATGGTTGAATGTATTATGTGTAATGAAAGTTGATCGAGGACTATCCTTATGGGATTGGTGTGAGTCGAGATTTATTGAATTGCCAGTTCCTCCTTTTAAACTCGATGTCGGCTAGATTCCAGCTCGTGCCATTCCTCGGTGTTTGATCTCTAGGTATCTTGGTGATTACAAACTTCATTCAGAGTTTGAAATATCTCGTCATCAACATTTCCTTGATTGACCATATTCGAGCAATGTCAGAATGCTACAAGAGATGAACTTTATCAATTCTCCCTATGCGTTAGACGACCCTCCGACCGAGATGGAACCTATGGCAAAATCAAAGGGAAAGAAACCCATATAATAGGAGATGTGTAGTTAATGAAGGAAAATTCATGTGTATATAATAATGCTTGTGGTTAATAAAATTTATTTTTTCATACTTTTTTGAGATGGGGTTCTTGTTTTATATGCATATATATATATATATATATATATATATATATATATATATATATATATATATATATATATATAGAGAGAGAGAGAGAGAGAGAGAGGGACAATTTATCCTGTTTTGCCTAGACAATGGAGCTTGCTTCATTTGCTGCCTAATTGTAGTGACTTATCACTTATTAGTGCCCAAGAAATGGGGTAATTTTCTTCCCATGTTCCTACTTAGTTGTAGTAATCGCTTTGATATTACCTTGGTGCCTAGACAGTGAATCCCCCGCGAGGTCACCCATATTTTTGCCTAGTTTGGGATATCTCTTGAGATCATCCGTGATCAAACAGGCTTTGCCTTGCATGATTGTTATGCCAACGTTGTTGGTCAAATTTATTGGTGTCGACCAACCAGAGTTGGTCGTTGTTGAATGCCGACCAATCTTAGTTGGTCGTTATAGACGTTAATCAACCGGAATTGATGTAGTGTGTAACACGAGTACTCTAACAAAAATTAAACCACAAAAAGGAGTATGGAAATAAAACTTTTATTCATGTAAAGAGAACTGTGTACATGTAGGTCTGTATTACTGACAATACTTGCGCAAATGCTCCATATTCCATGCATTTTTAAATTCCTCTCCTTCTAGAGTTGCTATTCTGTAAATCCCAGGGTGAACAGTTGTAGTCACTCGGTAGGGCCCATGCCAGTTAGCCTCTAGCTTATTATGCTTCTGAATTACCTTCTTGAGCACATAATCCCCCTCATTAAGTTCACATTTCTTCACTCTTTTGTTATAGAACATGGTTGTTCTCTGTTGGTAGGCTGCGTTCCTGATTATCGCATCCTCTCTAACTTCCTCGAGCATGTCCAGGTCTAAGCGTCGCATCAAATTGCTGATAGGAGAGTTGAAATTAAGCAGCCCGTGTGTGCGTAAGCCTAGTTCAACGAGAATAACTGTTTCTCTTCCAAGGCTAACATGTAGGGTGATTCTCTAGTAACTATTCGAGGTGTTGGGCGATATGCCCATAGCACGGAGTGTAGCTCGTTAATCTAATTTCCTTTTGCATCATCTAGTCATTTCTTCAGGCCATTCAGCAGAGTCATGTTCGTCACTTCAGTTTGTCCATTGCTCTGGGGGTGGCCTGTTGCAGAATGGATCTTTTGGACATTGGATTGGCGACAGTATGCAGCGAATTCTTCATTGTCGAATTGGGTACCATGGCTGGTAATAAAAGCATGTGGCAATCCATACCTGTAAATAATATTCTTCCATATAAACTGGTAGACCCTTTCATACGACATATCAATGAGAGGTTCGGCTTCGACCCACTTGGTGAAATATTCAACAGCGACTACCAGATATTTGAACCGCCCTTTGGTGGTCGACAAAGGTCCGACCAGGTCTATACCCCACATAGAAAATGGCCAAAAGGATGTAATAGGTATTAACAATGCCTGGGGGTTCTTCGAACAGAGTAGAAATGTTAGCATTTATCACATTTCTTCGCATAGGCTGTGCAGTCAGCTCTCATCGTCGGCCAGTAATATCCCTGCATTGTTATCCTCTGTAGGAGAGTCTGACCTGCCACATGAGCTCCACAAGAGCCTTTATTGACCTCTTCAATCAGATCTCTAACTTCTGAAGGATTCACACATCTCTGTAGTCCTGTGATGATGCCTCTTCGGTACAGAGCACCATTATTTAGTACATACCGAGCAACTTTAAACTTTAGCCTTTTGGCTTCGAGTGAGTCGGTGGTCATAATCCCTTCCTCGATGTATGACCTTATGGGATCCATCTAAGATGAACCCATATCCAAAGTGATGAATTTCACCATTAAATCTTCAATATGCTCCGTTATGCTAATATCTCGATAGGAATCGTTCTTCGTAGCTCGGTGCAAGTGGCTGAGGCTAACCGAGCTAGTGCATCAGCCCTCGCATTCTATAATCTTGGTATCCTGACCAACCGAACTACCGCAAAGGTCGACACAATCTCCATAGCTCTGGCATGGTACCTTGACATCAAATCTCCCTTCGCTGCGTACAACCCCAAAATCTGATGTACGATTAATTACAAATCACTAAACACCATTACTTGCTCTGCGTGCAATGATCTTTCTAAACTGAGGCCCATGATCATGGCTTCATATTCGGCCTCATTATTGGAGGCTTTAAATTGAAAGCAGAGAGCGTAATCGACATCCAATCCGTCAGGGCTATTATGAATTATTCCAGCTCCACTTCCTGTTGCACACGAAGAGTCGTCAACATAAAAGTTCCACATAGGTATCTCATTATCAAACTCTTGGTCTGATAAGGTTCCCTGATGGAAAATTTGGTACTTTCTTTTATTGTTCTTCATTACTGAATCGTTACCCGATGACGCTTATTGCTCGTTATTCATCTTTTCTAATGAATCTGCCAACGCTAGTTGATCGGGTACTATCTTTGATGATCCCGCAATACCCAAAGGTTGTTCTGCATTAGGCTCTTACTAGTCGAGGGTATCCGAGTAAGTGAATTCAGCGAGGAAATCATCTACTGCCTACCCTTTGATTCAGGACCTTAGTTCATAAATAATATCGTACTCTCCCAATTCGACCGCCCAATACATTAGTCTTCCGGACTTTTCTGGCTTGTGTAAGGCCTGTCTGAGTGGCATATCAGTGTACACCACTATGGTATGGGCCTGGAAATAAGGCCTCATCCTCCAACTCCCCTCTATTAGAGCTAATGCTAGTTTTTCCAACTTTGGGTATCTAACTTTTGCACCTCGAAATGCGTTACTCGTGTAGTACACGGGTTTTTGGTACTCCATCCTCCACTCTTATCAACGCTGAACTGACTGCACTCTTCGAGATAGCTAGGTACAAGTACAATCTTTCTCCCATAATCGACCTGGATAACGAGGTGTCCCCAAATATTTCTTCAATTCTTGAAATGACTGCTCCATTCATCGTTCCACTCAAAAGTTATCCTGAGAGTCTTGAAGAATGGGAGACATCTGTTCGTTGCTCTTGACACAAACCTGTTAAGGGCTACAACACGACCTGTGAGGCTTTGCACTTCCTTTTTCGTAGCGGGAGATCATAATTCCAGCAAGGTTTTGATCTTCTCCGGATTCGCTTCAATGCCTCGCTGATTCATAATATATCCGAGGAACATACCTTCTCGTACACCAAATATGCATTTCGTCGGATTCATCTTCATCTGATATTTGTCCAGCTAATAGAAAGTCTGGGCGAGGTTTGCTAGATGGTAGGCGGCTTTCTTACTCTTAGTTAGCATATCGTCGACGTAAACCTCCATGTTTTTATCGATTTTCTCTACGAAGACTTTATTCATTAACCTTTGGTACGTAGCGCCTGCATTTTTAAGTCCGAATGGTATGACATTATAGCAGTATGTTCCCCTTCGGGTAATGAATGAAGTACTCTCCCTGTCTTCTGGTATCATCTTAATCTGGTTATAACCGGAGTAAGCATCCATGAAGCTCAATAACTCATGCCCCGAGGTAGCATCCACCAGCTGATCAATTCTGGGCAAGGAAAAATGATCCTTTGGGCAAGCTTTATTGAGATTAGTGAAATCTACACACATCCTCCACTTGTTATTCTTCTTTTTTACCATAACAACGTTGGCTAGTCAGTCGGGGTATTTGACATCTTCAATGAAGGAGGCTTTTTGTAGCTTCTCGACTTCGTCCTAGATTGCCTGATTTTTCTCCGGGCTAAATACCCTTCTACGTTATTTTACCGACTTAACCTCCTTGTAAATATTGAGCTCGTGACACAGAAAGGTCGGGTCTATCCCTGGAATGTCTTCATGGCTCCATGCGAAAGCTTGCTTTCTATGACGTAGGAATGCCACTAGCTCCTATTTTATGAACGGATGCAGGGAAGCACTGATTTGTGTTGTCCATTCTCGTTGTTCATCGTCCAGAATGATGTTCTCTGTAGTTTCGATGACTTGTCCCTTCAAGTTGAGACTCATCTCTAGGGTCCAAAGTCTCGATCTCCGCCTCTTCAGACTCATCCACCTCGTAGGTGGTGGATTTCTTCCTTACCTCCTCCAGTCCTTCCTTCTTGGCAGATGTATAATAACATTCTCGAGCTACTTTTTGGTCGCCTTTCATAATTCTAACTCCAAAATTGGTCAGAAACTTCAAGCACTGGTGTACTGTGGATGGTACGACCTCGGACTTCTTCAAACCTACTCTTCCTATGATTATGTTATAGGCTGATTGAACATTTTTATCCATTACAAAAAATCATACTTTCTCTGTTCTGTAGGCGGGCCAGGTGCCCATGAGCATGTCCAACTTGATCGTCCCAAGTGGAAAGACCTGCTTTCCTATAAAACCGAGGAGGGGCCGATGATATGGATCCAACTAAGCTAACTTCAAATTCAGACTATCAAAATAAGGGTAAAACATGATATCTACAGAGCTAACGTTGTCCACCAATACACGTGAAATCACTACATCCTTCATTCTCATTTTGACCACTAAAGGATCGTCGTGAGGATACAGTACACCAATAAGATCATTTTTGGAAAAACTGATAACCAATTTGTCCCTATTCACCTTCCTCAAACGATCATCCTCAATAAAATTTATACGCTGTATGTAAGAACAAGCTTGAGCCTCATTGAGGTAAGCTTTTCGTTCAACAGTATGATCTCCTCCTCCTGCATCGCCACCTGTAATCACATTACATTCACATGACCCAAAATGTATTGAGAATATCTTGTGTTCGGGTTACCTTGGCCTTTTAGGGAGGTCAGGATCATCCTCAGGATCTTCTTTGTGGTTTCTCTTTTTGTCTCTCTTATTTAAAGAGGAGATTTTGACCTTTGTCTTCCTTTCTCGTTAGTCTTCCCACCATTCTGATGATCAACGAATTTACTCAGTTTTCTTCATCTAATGAGCGCTTCGATTTCATTATGGGGAGCTATGCAGCACTTGGTCATATGGCCATGATCTCTGTGGAACTCGTAATATTTGGACTTATCCCTTTTATCGGGGTCTGTCTTCATTTTCTTCGGCCAAGTTAACTCCTCGCTATTCTTGATCTCTTCTAGAATATGGTTTATATCCACCTTCAAAGGCGTGTAATTCCCATACTTCTTTAACAACTCGAATGCCTCCTTACCTTTTGGTCGCTTGCCATTCCCATTGCGCTTTTGGTCATTCTTCTTGGCTGCACCTTTGACCTTGGTCTCTGCCTTAGTGTCAGGATTCTTCTTCGCAGCCATAGCCTCTTCGACGTTCATAATCTTAGTTGCTTTTTCCATCAGTTTTGCCATGGACTTAGGGGGATCTTTGGCCAACGTATAATATAGCTTGTCAACTAATAGACCACTCATCAAAGATGTTATTACTGTTTTCTCCTCGTAGTCAATCACTTCCAGCTTCTCGTTATTAAAATGAGTGATGTAATCCCCTAGTACTTTCTCTTGCTTTCTTCCTCACACTTAGTAGGTGTGCAACTCTCTTAATCGTCTTTGCTCCGAAACATAAGTTCCCTACTAATAACTCTGCTAATTAATGGAAAGTAGCAATCTTTCCCCGAGGAAGATTGTTGTACCGTATCTGGGCTGCCCAGTGATGGTTCCTGAGAATGCCCTGCACCTCATTTCATCAGGAACTGCGTAGATGTCCGTAGCAGCCTGGTACTGCTCTATGTGGAGGATGGAATCGGTTTTTCCATCATACTTGGGCTTCACTACCGGAGCTTTAAACTTTGATGGTGTGGGAAAATCCACTATCGTTTGCACGAAAGGTGATCCTTGGGCAAAAGTTCTTTGGAGAGGGTTATTGGCCTTAGCCATTTCCCCCAACCGATCCTCCAATATTTGAATGGAGCCTTTCCAAGCGTCATTTACCACTTCGCGCCTATTTGCCCGAGCAACATAATGTGCTGAGTTATCCTCTTGGGATATTTCATTACGAGTGACTGGGTGTGATTGGGCAGAACCTTCCCTTAGATCAGCTGGTCGTTGAGAATTACTCGACGCAATCCTAGGGGGATTTCTATTCCTCCTAGGGCCCAAACGGTCAAAGGGGGAGACTCTACTCAACCTTTCCAAAGCGCTTGTTTTCTCAGGAGTTAAGGTAACACTTTGTCTAGAATTTGTAGCTCTTATAAGTGACATTCGCCTATGTTGATATGAAGGATCATTAGACCTCTCAGTATGATGAGAGTTACTATGCCGGGACTGAGAGACATTAGGGAATAGTGTATGTCTGGTTCTTGAGGATGGAAGATGGGTATTTTGTTGAACACTTTATTGACCTGACTGGGCGGGTGACCCGTTACGAACAATCTGCATGAGTTACCGCATGGTTTCTTGCATAGCCATTTTCCCTTGGGCTAAATTGTTTACTATTCCTATAAGTTCATTGATAGTTGGGGGAGAAGAGGGATTTAGAGGGCCCCCGGTATTGTTCCGAGGGGTGGATTCTAGGATCTCAGCCATTAGTATTAAGTTGTTGGTGAAAAACGCTACCTATAGTCATTTTCCACAGACGGCGCCAATCTGTTGATGTAAGAAATTAGATTTGATCTAATTGATTAATCAAAGATGAAAAGAATAAAGAAAATAAGACAATGGATTTTTAAAGTGGTTCAGCCCAATTAGAATGGCCTACGTCCACTGTCCTTGTATTGCCAATGTGTGCCTTAATCTCGATGTTGATTACCAGAGATTAAGGTTGCCCGCTTATGGGGAGTGTTACAATGTATTTATTGACTTGGGGCTATCAGTATGAATAGACAAGATGCAGTCGTTTAATAAACATATACAACTTTATAATAAGAATGTTCATTAAATCCAATGATCATTGAATGTGCAGTCGTCGCTTGATCTTCCTGTCCAGATGCTCTGCATGCTGAGTAGGTCGTCGTGCTATGTTCCTAGGGGTGATGTGTAACTCGGAGCTTTAAGTCATTTGCCACATAAGATGACACATGTCTTCATATAGTTCGTCCACATCAGCTGACTAATTTTTGCATCAACAATAAGGTAAAGAGATTTCTCATGAGCATGAATAACTTAAAAGACCTTTAAACATTTGAGCTCAATGAAGATTTTGGTTTTCTCATTTTTAAGGGTTCTAACCTTTTCAAGTAAAATGCCACTATCAATAGAAAACTCGAAAGAAACAAGATCTTCTTTTTTTCTTCATAGTTTTTTCTTATTGGAAATATTTTTTAACATTTTTTATTTTAAAATACGCTTGCATTTGAAGTCCGCAGATCATCTTCTTTACTATCACTATCGCTATTATAAAATATCATTATTTGGTATTAGGGGTAGAGTGCTTCACAAAATAAGATGCGATAAAAATTTGGCATAATCACGAGTACTATGAACACTAATTAAGACATTCATATGATCACAAGTGCTTAACTCCATTACAGACATGATATCTCCAATGGGGTGATTAAACCTACAAAAGTTAAGTTTAGCTATAATACTAGTTGAGAGTTCGTGCATTCAAAATGTAGATGGAGCGAAAGTACCCAAACTAAACTTTATCATCGTAATATACACAAATTAAAATCTTATTTTTGAAGTTAAAGAAGAACTTGTTAAAAAGCCGCTAAATTTTTAGACGCCACTTTCTAATATGTGAGTTATTCTTAAGGTTTTAATAGTGTTAAAAAATATTTTGAATTTCTCAGACCTCATAATGTATCCTTGTAATATCATAAAAAGTCTCACAAGAACATATATGTGTGTGTGTGTGTGTGTGTGTGTGTTTTCAAGAAAAAAGGGGTGAACCTTGAGCAATGGTAAGATCTCTCCATTGTGACCTGAAAGTCACAGGTTCGAGTCGCGAAAACAGTCTCTCTGCATATCTAGGGATAAGACTGCGTACATCGAACCCCCCCCCCCCCCCCCCCCACGCCTCATACTTCGCAGCGGTGGGAGCCTCGTGAACTGAATTTTTCCTTATATATGTTTAAGAATGAAGGTATAAGTTTTTAAGCATCAATAGGACTTTTGACCAGAGTTTCAAAACAAAATCTAAAAAATATAAAGAAAAAACAAAAATTAGCTTTGTTATTAGAGTTTTTAACTCTAAAACTTCTTTATTTAAAAATTCTCTTCATTTAAGTACTTTTTACTTAAAAATTCTATCAATTTATACTCTATGAATTTTAACAAACGATAAAGATAATGATATAAAAACTCCACACACACACACACACACACACACACATATATATATATATATATTCACTTACTTCCTTAGAGTGGGGGAAAGAAAAAGGGCACAAGAGGGGAGTGATGTAATTACCAAGATTATTGTCCTCAAGTACCAAAAACATAAAATTCTGTTACTAAAGCCGTTTATTAAAAATAAACTATTTAAGTAACTCCGAGCTGTTTTTTAAGGAAACTCTTTTCTTGGAAAAACAAAACTATTTGAACACAAGATGTGTTTAACAATACAGTATGTACGAGATCTATTCAAGATTTGAATAACAGGTTTATTAAACAGTTTTAAACAAGCTTTTAAACCCAGCACAACCAAGAATGAGATGAGAAGATGTAGGAAGATTAAGTACAAGATTTTTACGTGGTAAAACCTCACCAATTGAGGAAACATCCACGACTCCCTCTACGGAGTAAAACGAAAATCCACTATAAAGAAATTTAACAGTTACAAACTATATAACAAACATGCATACAACTCAGACCTATATAAGTTTAGGAATGTACCCTCTGATGTCCTTATAACTTCTCTGCAATTCTGATTTTTGATGTTGTCCTCTCAGTTTGTTAACTCCAATTTGTTCAAGCTCTTTACGTCGACTCTTTTTTCTCAAGATCTTATTACCAACACTTTTCGTGTTGTAGTGTGAAAGTGTTTGTGGAGGTTCTCTCTAACACATGTATGCACACACTCACACTTATTAAGTACAAACAGTCCTAGCAAATTACATATAAGTTTATATGCTATGATTTTTCTTTTTCTCTCTTCTCACAAAACTTTGAACCTGTTTGACCTTTAAATCAATCCCAGAATCCACGGATATCTTGCTTAGAAGACAGTCAAGATCTTAATCAATCTCAGAGTTTTGAAAAGATTTTCGAGATTGAAAACCTCCAAGTGTGATTCCAAACTAGGTCAAAGGTTAAGTTTTAAGAGAACTAGAAACAGAAAACATTTTTGGTGATTTCAAAGTTAAAAACATTTACAGAAAACGAATCAACAAAATATTTCTCAAGCTGAGAAACAAACATGCAAACCAAGTGTAATAGATCATGAAAAACTCAGATCTGAAAATTTCTATATACAAGAACAACAGATCTAAGAAAATGATTAAGTTGGAAACAAGATCCAAAGAAGAAGAGGTTACAACAACAAACCAACTCTCAAATCATCTTTTAAAACACTCATACACTCAAGGTTGTGTTTGGTAAAGTATAGAGGTTTGAAGGTTTATATTTGGTTTGAACTGTGTAGACGATTTAGGGTTAGGGTTAGGGTTTTTAACTCTTTCTCTCTCTTCTGGTTTCTCTCTTCTCTCTCCACTCTCTCTTTCTTTTCTCTCAAAGGAAGAAATGGCGAAAGTCTTCGAATGCTGAGAGTAGGAGCCTTTTTATAAGAGACTGGGAAGGTTCGAGAATAAGGATTGAAATCAAGGGACCAGATTAGTCAAGTTAAATTGACTTAGATCCAAGGGCACACGATATGCGGTGGTTAAAGCTCCCCTGATTGGTTCAAAGAGGATCACAGGGATTATGATGGAAGACATGCAGAACGTTGATAAGAACGATCCAAGGGATGAAAATGATCACTCGATTTGTCTCAGCAAGGAAACACACTTCTCACCAATCAGAAGCTAACACATGTTGGCATATGAGGCGAGATAAACGTGCGTTTAAAGTAATTACAATGTAAACCCTGAAGTCTCTGCCGCTTTTGGTTTCTACCCAAACCAAGTTTGAGACAATTAAACCAACATTCTAAAATAGCAGATTTACCCCATAACCTTTTAAAACCAAGTTTTATTAATAAAACCTTATTTTTAAAATGTTTTAAAAAATCCCAAAAAATATTTAAAAACAATATTGGGGATTTAAACACACACAACATATGTACACACACTAATATGCAATATGACATGTAAATGATTCATTCTACTGTGTGTGAGTGTTGGTAATTAGGTTTAGGTCCCTTCAATCAAAGATGAAATAGAAATGCAAGCTCTGAGATTCTTTGGATTCTAGGTTAGACATAATTTTGTCACAACTTCCAAACTAGATGAACACTTATACAATATAGACTCAAGTGAGTCAAGAGTATAAGGTGCTTCAATCTCCCCCTTTGGAAATATGAGACAAAATCTCCTTTGAGTCAACTAGGACTCGTAGGGTGACAAAAGATAAGAAAAACCTATTCCTATAAAGATTCTATCTACCCAAATCCTAGAAAACAAAAGTACATAACTCAACTATTTACAATTGAATACCCTATAACATCTGTTGAGAAAAGCTGTACAAACACCTGCAATGAATCACTAGGATCAAGTTATTTAGCATATATAAAGAATCATTAGAGACTCAAATTTCTCCCCCATTTTGTCTCAAATGGACAAAGGGAAAAACTTGGATAATCAGCAAATGTATTACTCAGAACAAACCATACCAATAGATTTACGCAAGGAAATGAATCTATTATAATCTAGAGGTTTGGTGAACATATCTGCGAGTTGCAAATCAGTAGGAAGATAATTGATTTCTAATTCCTTAGTTTCAACCAATTCGCGTATAAAGTGATGTCTAATTTTTATGTGCTTTGTTCGCGAGTGTTGAACAGGGTTTTTAGAAATATTAATGGCACTTTGATTATCACAATAGAGATTCAATTGGTTTTCTTAAATACCATAATCACTTAGCATTTGTTTAAGCCACAGTAATTGAGCACAACAGCTGCCAGCGGCTATGTATTCAGATTCGGCTGTCGAGAGTGATGTGCAGCTTTGTTTCTTACTACTCCATCCTACCAAGTTATTACCTATATAATAACATGCTCCTGATGTTCTTTTACTATCATCAGTACACCCAGCCCAGTCACCATCAGTGTACCCAATTATAGTGCTTGGTGTGTCATTAGTGTACCAAAGTCCTAGATTCAGAGTGCCTTTTACATATTTAATGATACGTTTAACAACATTCAAATGGCTCTCTTTAGGGTTATTTTGATAACGAGCACATACACACACAGCATACATGATTTGGATATTGAGGGTCAATGAACCCCTTAGGTTGTTCTACATAGGTCTCTTCAGTCAATATTCCATTAAGGAATGAAGATTTGACATCCATTTGGTAAAGTGTAAAATGCATGTGGCAAGATATAGCAAAGAGCAGACGAACAGATTCTAGCCGAGTAACAAGAGAAAAGGTCTCGTTAAAATCTATTCCTTCAATTTGAGAGTATCCTTGAGCAACTAATCTAGCTTTATTTCTAATTATTATCTCATTTTCATCAGTCTTATTTTTAAAAATCCAACGTGTGCCAATAACCTTTTTGTGATCAGGACGAGGAACAAGATACCAAACATCATGAATGACAAATTGAAGAAGTTCTTCCTGCATAGAAGAAATCCAGTGAGAGTCATTGAATGCCTCATTTACATTCTTTGGTTCCACAAGGGAAACAAAACATGCATAATGTGCATAGTTTCTTAGTTGGG
This sequence comes from Sambucus nigra, assembly GCA_949130495.1. NCBI lineage: Eukaryota > Viridiplantae > Streptophyta > Magnoliopsida > Dipsacales > Adoxaceae > Sambucus > Sambucus nigra. The sequence continues at coordinate 633,442,368 of OX422212.1, read as the reverse complement.
ATCTTGTACGCACTGGCTCACTAGGGTTACCAACTACGTTATTTATGGGATGATCCTTAGAAACCCAGTTAGGAACTTCAGGTGTCTCAATTGGTAATGAATCATCTATTTCAGGAGAGTTATTTTTTAAAATGTTTGTAGGCTCTTCCTCAATAGTTGATTCACCAGTCTTACTCTCTACAGTAGTGTCACTCACAATTACATTTATGGATTCCATCAAGGTTTTAGTACGAAGATTATACACTCGATAGGCTCTACTGTTAGGTGAGTATCCTAAAAATATAGCTTTATCTCCCCTACTCTCAAATTCGGAAAAGTGTTCCCTATCTTTGCATACATAATAAATGCTACAAAAAGTTCTAAGGTACTTAAGATTGGGCTTTTTCTTGTACCAAAGTTCGTAAGGGGTTTGTTTGGAATTCTTTCTAAGATAGACCCTATTTATGATGTGACATGCAGTACGAATAGATTCTACCAAAAAGTATTTAGGTAAATTCTTGTCATGTAACATAACACGTGCCATCTCTTGAAGGGTACGATTCTTTCTTTCGGCAATTCCATTTTGTTGAGGAGTCTTAGGAGCACTGAATTCATGTTTGTAACCATTATAGTCACAGTATTCAATAATACCAGTGTCTTTGAATTATCAACCTCTATCACTACGGATTCTATTTACTTGAGTGTCCTTTTCATTTTCAATCCGAAGAAGTATTTTTAAGAAAGTTTGAAAAGTGTCAGACTTTTGTTTTAAAAAGGCTACCCAAGTAAATCTGGTGAAGTCATCAACCATAACTAAAATATAACTGTATCCACAAAGACTAACAGTTTGGGAGGGACCCATTAGGTCCATATGGATGAGCTCCAAGGGATTAGAGGTAAGAACATCATTAACTTTCTTATAAGGTGCCTTAACAATTTTACCTTCCTGAAAAGAACCACAGACAATATTAGGAATGGGTTTGATTTTAGGAACTCCTCTAACTATTTCTTGAGAGGTCAGTCTACTAAGGTTATCGTAATTTATATGACCCATTCTATTATGCCATATCTCGTTGTCATCCATTCTGGCAACATTACAGATTTCATATTTGTTCATGATAGTATAACAATTGTCAGGAGTCCTGAATCCTATAATTATGCATTCACCTTTTTCATTTAAAATTTTGCAATTGTTCTTTGAAAAGGTAACAGTATGATCTGAGTCACAAAATTGCGATATACTAAGTAGATTTGCCTTAAGATCTTTAACTAGAAGGACATTTTCAAGAACAAGAAGTCCATCTTCTTGGAGAGTTCCTTTGCCTATGATTTGAGATGAAACTCCATCACCAAAAATGACTTTACCATCAGCAAAGCTGGTTTAGTTTAAAAGTTTAGTTTCATCCCCAGTCATGTGCTTAGAACATCCAGAGTCTAAATACAAACCAGATGACGTGTGTTCAGCTTTTAGAGCAGTAACAACTATGCTACACTTCATCTGAGGTAATAGATCATCTTTTCTAACCCAAATTGCTCTAGTTTTCATTTTGCGCTTATTAGCTCTCAATTAATAAAATTTGCGAGCATTAGATTTTTGCTGAAAAATATTTTGCGCATGATTTTGAATTTTATGAAAAACATGAGCATTTGGTTTAGGAAAGTGCTTAGGAATCCTTCTAGGAAATGTTCTTTTAGGTTTGGTCTTTCTCTTTCTATAATTAGAGTTTTTATCTGGTTGTCTAGGAAGTATATAATTATTGTGGCTCCTTCTAGAATAGTTAAAGTTCTGATAGATATGAGGATTATAGACAGGTTTAACTAATCTCCTAGCATAGCAACCGTCAAAAGAATGACCGTATATGTCGCAATAGGAGCAGTAAAGATTGCTCAAAATTGGGGTCTCCTTAGGAAAGTCTCTAAACAAAGGTTTTGAGAAGTTTTGAGGCTAAACTCTATTCCTAGGTGTGACAGTCTTGAATGAAGACTCACTCTTCTTAATAAAGGGGCAGACGTATTTAGCCTTAGGTGAACTTTCATGTTTAGAGAAACTTGATTCCCACTTGTTAAAATTTTGATGTTTTGAATCAAACTCAGTTTTTAGAGAATGAAAGTCTGGGCATGTTTCAATAGGCCTTTTGCCTCCTGACACAAACTTGATAGGTTCAAAAGATTTTGTTTGTGTCTTCAAATTGGGGCAAAATCCTATTCCAGTTCGATCATCAGAATTGGTTTTTGATTCAGCAACAAATTCATCAAAACAGTCTGAATTATTTTCAAATTTTGTAATTTTTTTTAAAACAGTTGCTGTCTTTTCTTTAGTTTGTTCCAATTCTAATAATGTCCCTTTGTACTTTTTCTCCAGAATTTCATTTGTTTCAGTCAAATTTCTGAGTTTTTCATCAAACATTTTAAGTTCACTTTCATGAGTTAGACATTGGGTAGTATACTCTTCAGCATTCAGTTTAACCATTAGGCTTAGATCTTCTAACTTCTTAGTGAGATCTTTCACAATCTTTTCTAGTCTAGTGCTTTTATTGAGATTTTTAGCATAGAGGGTGTGAATATCTGGGAGGTCTTTATTGTCCGAGTCACTAAGTGTAGTGTGTGAAATGACCCCTAGGGCTTCATTCTTTGTACTCACACACCCATTGACATCGTCATTATCGCTTTCCCTTTGACTCACACACCCCGAGGAACAGATAGCAATATTCTCAGTAATCAAAGCATCTAAACCAGTAACAGCAGTATTCGAAACATCAGAAGTAGAATTACTATATTCATCCTCATTAACAAACAAAGGCATATCATCATTGTAGATAATCTTGGCAAAGAAAGACATGCAAGGGTGAAAAACATCAGATGACTCAGGTTCCTCATTTTCAGATTCACTTGAACCATCCCATATTTTACAAATGTTGGCTCTAGTGTGTTTGTTTTGAGTGTTCAAGTTAACTCTACAGTCTTGTGCAATGTGTCCTAGTTTACCACATCTATAGCATTCAGTCTTCTTAAGGTCTCTGTTAGGTCTAGTGTGAGAGTCCTTTTGATTTTTTTCATGGCTTTTCTCATGAGGTCTGTGATTGAAAGGAGTTTGATAATTGGACTTGCCTTGTTTATTTGCCATGTTGTTTCTAAATTTAATGATTTTCTTAAACTGTTTTGACATTAAGGTAACCTGATTGTCCAAACTCTCTATATCGCATTCCTCATCAGAATAATCATTGAAAGTATTAAACTCAGGCTTAATCAATTTAGAAGAGAAGCTTAGATTGGAACTAGTCTGTTTCCTATGGGACTCGGTTAATTGTTTCTTAAATTCTAGTTCCATTTCCACAGTTCTTAATTTACTACTGAGTAGTTCAGGAGTGAGATCACACATTTCCTCAATAGCATATCTTTTGTTATCAAATTTCTGTGGTAATGATCTCAAAATTTTAGATACAATTTCTTGTCTATCATAAGTTATCCCATTAGCATGCAGTTTGGTCACAATATCAGTCATGTTCATATAGAAGTCATCAAATGACTCAGTCTAAGACATAATTAGGGAATTATACTGTTGAATGAGCATTTGAGTTTTAGCAGCCTTAACTCTAGTTTCACCTTCATGAGTAGTAACTAAAGTGTCCCAAGCTTCCTTAGAAGTGGTACAGGACGAGATTCTTTTGAACTCATGTTCATTTATAGACATAAATATAGCATTCTTTCCTTTGTTATTGTTGCGAGAAACTTGTTTCTCTTCTTGTGTGAACTCACTTAAAACTTTCTTAACCCTCTCATTACTTCCTTCAGTGGTTGGTTTTGTAGGAAAAGTATAACCATTTTCAACAATGTCCCAGACATCATCTCCCAGAGTTCCTTGAATGAAAGCAATCATCCTTACTTTCCAGTAAGAAAAATTGGTTCCATCAAAGATAGGAGGTCTGGTCAAGTTACCAAATCTTTCATTTTTCTCGTCCATATTTGATTTTCAGAAAACAATTTCAGAAACACATGATCTCTTTAAAAGAAATTTACCAAGCTCTGATACCAATTGAAATTCTGTTACTCAAGCCGTTTATTAAAAATAAACTATTTAAGTAACTCCGAGCTGTTTTTTTAGGAAACTCTTTTCTTGAAAAAATAAAACTATTTCAACACAAGATGTGTTTAACAAAACAGTATGTACGAGATCTATTCAAGATTTGAATAACAGGTTTATTAAACAGTTTTAAACAAGCTTTTAAACCCAACACAACCAAGAATGAGATGAGAAGATGTACGAAGATTAAGTATAAGATTTTTACGTGGTAAAACCTCACCAATTGAGGAAACATCCACGACTCCCTCTACGGAGTAAAACAAATATCAACTATAAACAAATTTAACAGTTACAAACTATATAACAAACATGCATACAACTCAGACCTATATAAGTTTAGGAATGTACCCTCTGGTGTCCTTATAACTTCTCTGCAGTTCTGATTGTTGATGTTGTCCTCTCAGTTTGTTAACTCCAATTTGTTCAAGCTCTTTACGTCGACTCTTTTTTCTCAAGATCTTATTACCAACACTTTTCGTGTTGTAGTGCGAAAGTGTTTGTGGAGGTGCTCTCTAACACATGCATGCACACACTCACACTTATTAAGTACAAACAGTCCTAGAAAATTACATATAAGTCTATATGCTATGATTTTTCTTTTTCTCTCTTCTCACAAAACTTTGAACCTATTTGACCTTTAAATCAATCCCAGAATCCACAGATATCTTGCTTAGAAGACAGTCAAGATCTTAATCAATCTCAGAGTTTTGAAAAGATTTTCGAGATTGAAAACCTCCAAGTGTGATTCCAAACTAGGTCAAAGGTTTAGTTTTAAGAGAACTAGAAACAGAAAACATTTTTGTTGATTTCAAAGTTAAAAACATTTACAGAAAACGAATCAACAAAATATTTCTCAAGCTGAGAAACAAACATGCAAACCAAGTGTAATATATCATAAAAAACTCAGATCTGAAAATTTCTATATACAATAACAACAGATCTAAGAAAATGATTAAGTTGGAAACAAGATCCAAAGAAGAAGAGGTTACAGCAACAAACCAACTCTCAAATCATCTTTTAAAACACTCATACACTCAAGGTTGTGTTTGGTAAAGTATAGAGGTTTGATGTTTTATATTTGGTTTGAACTGTGTAGACGATTTAGGGTTAGGGTTAGGGTTTCTAACTCTTTCTCTCTCTTCTGGTTTCTCTCTTCTCTCTCCACTCTCTCTTTCTTTTCTCTCAAAGGACGAAATGGCAAAAGTCTTCGAATGCTAAGAGTAGGAGCCTTTTTATAAGAGACTGGGAAGGTTCGAGAATAAGGATTAAAATCAAGGGACCAGATTAGTCAAGTTCAATTGACTTAGATCCAAGGGCATACGATATGCGGTGGTTAAAGCTCCCCTCATTGGTTCAAAGAGGATCACAAGGATTATGATGGAAGACATGCAGAACATTTATAAGAACGATCCAAGGGATGAAAATGATCACTCGATTTGTCTCAGCAAGGAAACACACTTCTCACCAATCAGAAGCTAACACATGTTGGCATATGAGGCGAGATAAAACGCGCATCTAAAGTAATTACAATGTAAACCCTAAAGTCTCTGCCGCTTTTGGTTTCTACCCAAACCAACTTTGAGACAATTAAACCAACATTCTAAAATAGAAGATTTACCCCATAACCTTTTAAAACCAAGTTTTATTAATAAAACCTTATTTTTAAAATGTTTTAAAAAATCCAAAAAAATATTTAAAAATAATATTGGGGATTTAAACACACACAACATATGTACACAAACTAATATGCAATATGACATGTAAGTGATTCATTCTACTGTGTGTGAGTGTTGGTAATTAGGTTTAGGTCCCTTCAATCAAAGATGAAATAGAAATGCAAGCTCTGAGGTTCTTTGGATTCTAGGTTAGACATAATTTTGTCACAATTTCCAAACTAGATGAACACTTATACAATATAGACTCAAGTGAGTCAAGAGTATAAGGTGCTTCAAAATATATGATTATACCAAAGTCTTTACACATATTCCTATGCAGAGTGAAAATATCTTCCAAAATATTTTTCTTCCCACTTAGAAGTGAAGCATTTTTGCTAACATGAAGTTTTTTTCATTGAATCGAACTTACAATGAGGGATTTTGTAAAAGAAAGATTAAATCAAATTTGAAATAGAGTTATGGTCCAGTTTGCAACAAGGGAAGTAAATCCTTTGGTGAAGAAACCAAACAGAAAACAACCTAGATTTGGTATAAGTAAATAAAAAGTTATGAGTTTTTTTAACCTTAATAAAAAAATGTATTCACTATAATTATTAAATGTTTATTAATATATATTTTTATATGAAAATATATTTGCATACCTATAACACCAATACAAAAAGAAGCATATATAGGCACAAATTAATTTTCAATTTATGAAAAAGTTAATTTGAATATGGCAAAAGTGTTAAAGACTTTTAAGCTCTTTTACCTCATTCTAAAGTGGCATTTCAAGATGGTGATCATGAATTGTGTTGGAATGAGGTTGATGAAGATTTTCTAGAATGACTATAAGGACGAAAGACATAAAGTGTATTTTGGAACCAGAATAATAAAATATGAATTAAGTGGGGCACATGAGTAGGATTATACTATTACACGTGTAATGGAAAATCATGCTCGAAACCATGCTAAAAAAATGATATCCAATTAAATGGATTAGCATGATAGTGCTTGCGTTTTTCGTTTAATTCATTTTAAGGCTATATAAATATATAATCTATCTCTATGTGACAAATTACTTAATAAGTATATCACAATAAATTTTACCTTGTAAGATTATGTGATGAATTCAATTACGGGAAATAACAAACTATTCACATAACACCAAAATGCATATTTAGTCACAAACTTTCAGAACACAAGAGATAAACATTTTCGCGACAACCCTTTTTGATGATGTTTAAGGAGGATGTAAGGACATATTTTACACTCCCTTTAGTTTTTATTTTTGTATTGGATTAATTCCGAAATAAATATTTAAAATAATTACGTCTTTGTATCGAGTTTATTGAGTTCTAATGCTACATCATATGAAGACAAAATACAAATGCATCATGACTGAGACTACCCAACCGAATCGAACAACTCCATTGTGTATCAAATATTTGACAAAGGTAACGGTATTCTAAGTTTTGTAATTCCTTTTAGTTTATTTTTTAACTTCTGAGAAGTGACATAATGAGACTTTAATGAAAACTATTTTTGAAAAAGGTTGAAAACGTTATTTTACAAATTTTGTCGAGGGCCTCTATTGAGTAACCTTGTTCAAACAAGGTTACCATAAATAAAATTAGTATTAATGGAGAGCCTAGTTTTATGATGCACAAGACCTTGATTGAAGCCATTTTTCAAATGAGGAACCCTCAATTGAATAATGCTTCGAATAAGGGCTTATATCCATATAAAATTATCCCCGACCGAAGATTTTTATCGATCAAAGTACCCTTGATCGAGAACTCACATTCAAATGCGGGCTCTTTGGTTCGAATGAGGCTATTCGTCTTAGAAAATATGTTTGAATTGATCTCTTTCACAACTAAATTATTTAAACACCTTTAGATGTATATTCCAATTGATAAAGCTCAGTTTTGTCAAAACTCTAAATTGGTTTGGCTACAGTCCTTCCAAAACTTGGAGCCAGCCAATTCTATGCAACTAAAGTAGAATATAAGTTTACAAATCCCTTATGATTGAACTTAGTATCTCTTTCATTTATAACTGTAATGTTATTATATTTTTTTTATATCATATATGAGATGAGATAGTTCATGTTATTGCCATTTAAATTCTTATAATATGATAATTTGAATTTTTTCCTTACCAAAATGAGATATAAGTCTAAAATTAAATTCACACCGAATTTTAGGTAATGAAATATTTGTTGAAAATTAACTCAATACAATATTTAATTGTTCGAAAATGTGGGTCATGACAATCTATAATTCTAGACCAATGTTGTGTTTTGTACCATAGTAATTTGATTAGTTTCCAATATTATTTTTTGTTATGGATGATTGCGCTTTTAAAAAATTAGGCATTTTCGTCTTAAACTGAATTATAGGGTATATATGATGCTGCATCTATTTGTATTTTGGGGTAATATGCCATTACCTTAGAACTTTTTTAAGTTTTCAATGGTGTATCAGTTATATCGTGGCTTTGATTTTTTTTTCAAGAAATTCATGATACATTATTGTTAATTTGCATTGGATATATGTACTTATTAAAACTTCCTATTGTTAATCTCCCCAGGTTGGATTTGGCTAGGCAAATTGAAAGGGTTGTCATGATATTTGGAGTTTTAGGAAGCACACAATATATATATATATATATATATATATATATATATATATATATATATATATATATATGTGTGTGTGTGTGTGTGTGTGTGTGTGTGTGTGAGTGTGTGTGTGTGTTTATTCTAGTTATGCTTTTAAATAGTTATTGCTATTAATATAAGATACTTGTGGTGAGTTTTACTTATAAGGTTTCCTTATTTTGAAAATGTTAAATTCCATTAGTATTTGAACATACTAGGAATTTACATTTCATGGTTATGATATTATCTTGACATGGCTTAGGTAGTATGACTACTTAACCCACCCCAAACACTCTATTGTTACCAATATTGCTTTAAGTATAAAAAATTAATAGAGTAACGTTTTGATATGTTGTGAATTGACTGCGCGATACTGATTAAATCAAATTCTCAAGTTTTCAAGTTAACCTTATTTAATCGGTGTCAATTTTCAAACCAAATTAATTCACCACCAAAATATGAAACTATGTGTGTGTGTGTGTGTGTGTGTCAAACCATCACAAATAAAATTGCTAACACACAGATTTCAAGAAAAATCTCTTTCGGGCAAAACCTTTATTTCACTATAAAATAGTAAATCACAACTTACAAAGATTACAATGAAATCTGCAATGATCGCTCCTCGGAACAATCACATAGGTATGCAGCGTAGAGTCAGCAATGGAACAATCGCAATAATTCACACGAACATGCAGTCCAAATCAGCCAGCAACACCCTCGAGCACTCCCAATCGACACGCAGTTGTCAGCCGTAGATTTACCCTCTCTACAAGAGAAATAACCTCATCAAAGTTGTATCTTGGGTTTCAAAACAATTCACATAAAGCTTGGGATGTTTTGTGAATTGAAAACAAAACTAAAACTCTTAAAAGTGAGAAGACAAATGTTTCTGCAAAAGAAGTTTTCGTAGAATAAAATTCTCAGGTCTTCTGAAGAAAAACGAAGTTGTTTAACATGCTATTTATAAAAAAGTTAAGGTGGTGCGTCGCTCAAATGAGTTATCAGAGTTGCTCAAACATTGACACGCGTCGCTTGAACGAGCTTCTCTGTCACTCAAACGAGAGAGAAAAAATAATTTTTTATTTCTCCAGAAAATACTCCTCCTCAAAACTTTAAAAAATACTTTTGACAAAAAACTCCGCTCCAACACTTTAAAAATATTTTAGAAAATTTGTCCCAACACTCTAAGTGAAACATTAAGGTACTTTAAACACAACCTTATCAAATTAATCTCGTGGAGGTTTAAATGTTAAAGAACTTTGATATTCGGATTCGTCTTGACACATGATTGAACTTGAATAAGTCTTTGACAATTGTAGCGGTATACGACATACTCAAATGTAAACTGAATAATAAAATAATATCCTTACAAATCTCTCCCCATCTATGCCAGTATAGAATAAAAATATCTGAATTATCAACTCAAAATACCTATAAAAATCTAATACCCTCTAATGAACCCAAAACTGAAAAAAGTACTAAACATGTAAGTCTAAAACCTTTCTTCAAAATCTTCAACTTCAAATCTTTAAGCTTTTCTCATCAGAGTGTGCAAAATAATGATCTTCAATTTTGTACCTACACGCATGAGACAAAGCAAATACCTTCACGAAAAATCGAGTTTGAAATGATATAAAAATAAATCAATCAATAATCAAATCTCCCCCATAATGCAAAAACTCCTCCATAATTCGTTCTTCCCCTTTTATTTGTCCGAAATAGAAAGAAAATGAATAAACAAAAATAAACATGAAGTTTTCACGACAAATATGCATACCAAACATGGATTAAACAACGCTCATGCAAAGGAGTAACCCAAAAGCTTCCACAAAAGATTTTTGATTTCTTAATTTTTCATACTAAAATGCAAAAATAATTTTACAAAAATCGCACACCATGAATTTACACTAAGACAACCAAATCATGGAAACAAAATGATTGGGTGTGAACAATTCAATAGGCAAATCAATGCAATCACGCATAACATATGTGCACGATGAATATGTGTACTACTAACGAATGAATCTCAAAATCGTCCTTAGGTGTCGAAAAATGTGAATTTAGATGACATCGTCTTAATCTAATTGACAAATCAAAGTCAGATATGATTTTCACACCAATAATGCTTAAAACTCTGTAATGCTTTTTCATGACTTTGTCAGGATGTGCAAACCAGTTTTATATTCCATCAAACTCCCTCAATAAATAATAATACTTTTTATTTTTTATTTTGAGGTAATGAAACTAAACTAAATTGGCCAATCTTTTGGCATATTTTTCTCTTTATTGCCTTTAAATTTTTATGGACTCCTTTCAACTTCTTTGGACGTTGGCTTCTATTTTTGCCAAAATTTTATTTTCTAGGTCCGATTTGAATAGTGGCTTAGTCGCAAAGGATCAATGAGCACCTTTTCCAGCCTTTCCCCGTTTTTCAAATCCACACAAACTCACATCATCAGTTCTTACATGCACGACTTTCATTGTCAAGTTTTATTGCATTTGGTTCGTTTCAAAGAAAGAATTGAGATGAAAACCCATTGACCAACATGTGATAGACAAGAACAATAGTCAAACAAATCCATACAAGTGTGCATCAAAGGAACTCATGAGTCAAACATGTAGGTAGTAACAACAAATCACATCTCAATTGCTCCAAACACTGTAAAGCACATAAATAAAATGATGACGCATATCAAAACACTATCAAATCGTCACGTGGTTATGGAATGAATTTGTGACTCGATCATCCTTAATGTCCATTTATATACGGCGTAAAAACAAACTACAAAATTTTTATCTTTTTCCAAAAATTTTATCAAAATAAAATCTTTTTGTATTTTTTCAAAAAATTTCAAAAACAAAAATCTAATAAAAAAAGTACACTTGTCATCATACTAGCAACAATATATCATGAAGCACAACTAGTGTATGACAAACAAAGCATCCAAAAAACTATCCATAAGAAATATCAATTGATGCATCATGTGCAAGCATGTGAAAATAAACTAGTTTACCATCTAGCTCCTCTAAAAGTGATTTCCTAACCCAAATCGGTGTGCAACGACGCGTAGGGGTTTGGGGAACCAAGGGAATTCTAGACTTTAACTTCCTAGGACTTCTTTCAAGATCAAATCAAAAATGTCTAAGGTGACCTTTCCTATCACAATGTGAACATGTGTAAACGAATGAAACGATACCTATGAGTTGACCTTTTCTAACGTCCTTGGGATTTATTGACCCTCTAAAATAAATAATGGTCTTGGCTTTAAAACTTGACACATGAGTACACAACGAGCCCCTACCATTGCTACCAACACTACTCGAGTTAGTCAAATTATTTTTTATCTCTAAATTTTTTACTCAAGCAAAGAATTAGATTCTTCCAATTTTAGGGACCCCTTCTCTAAATTTTCAAATATTCCTAGAAGGTTATCACACTCTCCCTTAAAATAAGCACACTTATCCCTTAGAGTCTCTTCACATGCCACAAACTCATCGACTAAAATATTTTTATCCTCTTTGTCACAAACACAAACGCTAGAGTTTTTAAAGTCCTCTAATTCTTTTTCTAAAAATAGGACTCTATCATCGCTCTCCTTTTTGGACAATTCTAGTTATCTAAAGTCGTGGTTTAAGGCAACAAATTTCTCACTATAAAAATCTCTTTGATTTTGAATCCTTTGCAAAAGATCTGTAGCTAAAACGAAAATTTTCTTATTTCAAAAAATTGATTTTTTTAGCAAACATCAAATTCAAACTATTTAAATCATCAAAACTCTCACTCGTGCTAACAGAGGGGGGAATTCAATTACATAAGTTCTCCGTCGAAAAAATTACGATTTTTAACAAAACAGATTTAAAAAAAAAATCAATATCACATAAATTTTTGCGGAAATACGAATATACAATAAATTAGTGTAACCTGCTTTGATACTAATTTGTGAATTGAGTGCGCAATACTGATTAAACCGAATTCGTAAGTTTCCAAGTTAACCTTATTTAATCGGTTTCAATTTTGAAACCAAATTAATTCAGCCCCTAAACATGAAACTACATGTGTGTGTGTGTGTGTGTGTTAAACCATCACAAATAAAATTGCTAACTCAAAGATTTCAGGAAAAATCCCTTTCGGACAAAACCTTTATTTCACTATAAAATAGTAAATCGCAACTTACAAAGATTACAATGAAATCTGCAATGATCACTCCTCGAAACAATCATATAGGCACGCAGTCTAAAGTCAGCAATGGAACAACTGCAGCAGTCCATGAGAACACGCAGTCCAAATCAGCCAGGAACATCCTCGAGCACTCACAATCAACACGCAGTTGTTAGCCATAGATTTACCCTCTCTACAAGAGAAATAACCTCACCAAAGTTGTATCTTGGGTTCCAAAACAATTCACATAAAGATTGGGATGTTTTGTGAATTGAAAACAAAACTAAAACTCTCAAAAGTGAGAAGATAAATGTTTTTGCCAAAGAAGTTTTCGTAGAATAAAATTCTCAGGTTTTCTGAAGAAAAACAAAGTTGTTTAACACGCTATTTATAAAAAGTTAAGGCGGTGCGTCGCTCAAGCGAGTTATTAGAGTCGCTCAAACGTTGATACGCGTCGCTCGAATGAGCTTCTTTGTCGCTTGAACAAGACAGAAAAGAATAATTTTTTATTTCGCCAGAAAATACTCCTCCTCAAAACTTTAAAAAGTACTTTTGATGAAAAACTCCGCTCCAACACTTAGAAAATATTTTAGAAAATTTATCCCAACACTCTAAGTGAACCGTTAAGGTACTTTAAATACAACCTTACCAAAGTAATCTCATAGAGGTTTGAATGTTGAAGAACTTTGATATTCGAATTCGTCTTGACACATTATTGAACTTGAATAAATCTTCGACAGTTGTAGCGATATGCGACATACTCAAGTGTAAACCGGACAATAAAATAATATCCTTACATAGTTAGTGCTCGCATTAATGTTGATCATTACGAAACATTTAGCTAAAATTTTAAAATTGTTTGTAATGAATTACACTAGTATCTTGTTCTCCAAATCATTACTAAATTCTTATCACCAAAGGTATGCGTTATTGTTTATGTTTCAAAATAGGTGTATATATATGGGTAAAGGCATACGATTTTACCAGTTTGTATCAAATGAATGTTTTTTGTGAGTCACTACTTATAATTATGTTTACATAATAGATAATTTTATAGTTTTATATTGTTACTGGTACCCTTGTTTACATGGCTGAAATTTTTTAAGTCAATTGAATCTTTGTTAAACTCATTATTCGAATGCATTTTTCTCTTTCTTTGTGAGTTAATTCTTATTCTATTTTGTTTGTTTAACTCATTACTCGAATGTTGTTACTCGTACTCCTTTTTCTTTTTCTTTACTTTTCTTTTTATTTGTTATAAATCACAGAGGCAGCTAATGAAGTGGACTAGATAAAGTTCTCTACAATTTGCACCTAAGGAAGTGGAATTGAAACAATGGTGGAGATTTCAATCAACATGGTAACTAGTCTCTATTATTGTTTCTACCATTGTTAATTGATGTCTATAAGTTGGTCTTTACTTTAGTGCATTGATATATTTGAAATTATATACATGGTTCCTAAATTTTTATTCACAATTGATTGATTATATAAGATTTGTAATCTTTTTTTCTTCTTTTCTTTTCAATTTCAAGTATGGTCTCTTTATGTTTTGGTTTTGTTCTTTATGTTTTGGTTTTGTTCTTAGATTTATTCATTTGTAGCTAGATTACTCTTAACTCGTGAATTATTTAACTAGTGTAGTCACGAGTTTTAGCATCAACAACTAGAATAATTTACTAATAGGATTTGTTTAATTATTTAATAAGAAATCCTTAAATTCTATACCAAGAAATAATAACTTGAATGGCATAAGACTTCTATTTGTACTTAAAGAGAATATTTGTCATTCCCGAATGAGTGAGACTCTTATTTGTTAGTTAAATGTGGTTTTTATGTTAGTATTTCACTTTAGATAGATATTTTAAATTATAGTTCCTTGAAATTACCTTTACTAAGTCACATTTGTCTATTTATGGTGTTACAAATGCTTGCATCTTATGCATCTTAGTCTTCTATGCATTTAGAGCATGAAATGGAGTTTTATATTTGCACATTAATGAATCACATTTAAGTATGTCTGATATGCCCCAAGTGTGACCTCGGCTCGGAGAAACCAACCTCGGTCGAGATCATGGCTGACACTGGACAAGCCTTGGGCATGCGGCATCAGCCCTCGGCCATAGCAAGGTCAGCCCAGGCCGACACTACCACCAGCCTCTCGAAGGGACATCATACGCATCATAAGGATCAGTAGCACTCTCGTATACCTGGGAATGGTAACCTCGGCCAGATGTAGGCCGAGCTCGCAAGAAGCCTTTTTACCAATGTCATCATCAAGATATCAGTTAATGCTCTAAACACACCAGCTCAACCTCGGCTCAGGCCGACTTTGTCCATTGTCTCGGCTAGGATTAAGCCGAGGCCCCTATGGCTCATCTCGGATTGAACGAGCAACTAGACTTGTTAACCTCAGCCTCTCCCTGGCTGAGGTCATGCACCAAGCACGGTAGCCGAGCATCTGTTGACATTTGGATAAGGGCACGTGTACACATATCAGTTATAACAAGATTATTCCCCACACGTGGGGAGAATATTTCATCATCATTCCCTACATGTGACAGTGACAGATGGCTTCCCCATATTGGTGAGGCAAACACACACATGAACATTACATGCATGGGGGGTACATTACACCCCCTAGGTACTATATATAGAGGTCATCCTCTATCTTGAAAAGGATCCGAAATTGGTAACCTTAGATGAAACTCTGTCTAAAACACACAGTAGAGAGAGAAAGCTTGAGAGACTATATCCATGGCCATTAGAGCCCTCATATAGTGATATCTATATCATACACTTGCACAGTGAATGTAGGCCTGATTAGCTGAACCACTTATATTTCGGTGTAAATCTCTTCTCCTCACCTCCTTCTACTATATGTTTATATCTTCTATATACCTCTATCGTGCCATTGTTGACATGGAATAAGAGCTTACAATCACCTTAAAGGGTGGTGATGTTTTCAGCATCATCATTTTGGCGCCGTCTGTGGGAACGAGAGAAGCTATCTCTTCCTCTTCTTCAGCTTAACCTCACCGGAGACTCTGGTGGTGAACCAGGCACCACCCCTTGCGTGGAGCTGCTTCACCATTGAAAGAGGTCCTTTGAGGTACTAAGCTCATATGCTACTCAAGCTCTATAGTGTTAACATATGGCACCAGAATTACCACCGCCTCTTCCGCCACCTGGAGGTGGAGGGCCTAGTTCCAGTCAGGCGCCGCCCCAGTCCGAAATGGAGGAGGTAGCTGCAGCCTTGAGGTCTTTAGCTGCAACACAACAATCTACGCAGGAACAATTTGCACAGCTCAGCCAAACTATGATGAGGCCACCTGGAGTCTCACCGGATATGATCACTTCGACGGCTGTTCAGCCTCATCCTGACGCCAGGAGACCACCCCAGGCACCAATGAAGGACCAGCTTGCACCCCAGCGGAGAAGGGACGTTGCTGACCCTAGGCGCTTACGCTTGGGGAGGCAAGGAAACCCTTGCCCAAAGGGCAGGTATGACGATCTAGAGGAGGAAGAGGCCCTGAAAGACTGCTGGGAGTCGTATGAGGTGTCGAATAACACTGTATTACCTCTTCAGCAAAGTCAAGGTTGTATCGGCCGAAGAGGTGAAAAGGCTCAACAAAGAGGGTCAGCATTTGATAGGTTGAGCAAAGGGTCGGCCTTTGAGAGATTAGGCCCAATGAATGACCTAAGATAGAGATTGTCGAGATCGAGGAGCGCAGCAGGCTCTCAGAGAGGAAACAAGCAGGGTCGGCCAGACCAAGGCCGACACAGTGAAAGAAGAGGCAGGGAACAGGAAGAGGTCAACAGCCGACGTGCCGCATCAGGGGAACCCTCGGTCCATCCCATGGAGGTGGCTGGGGACAACCTCGGCCAGGTCGATGGCAGAAGACCGTGGAATGACTCTATCCAGCGCCTTGAGGAGAAGATAGGAGACCTCATTAAAAGCAGGGACCCATTACAAAGGGGTTACTCAGAGGGTTCTCCATTTGTGGCTAGGATAGTGGGCTCCCAACCCCAGCTAAGTTCAAGCCTCCTATGGTGTCTCCCAAGTATGATGGCAGCACTAACCCTGTACATCACATCGAGATGTACCAGTCGGCAACAGACATCTACTCAATACCCGATGAGATGAAGTGTAGGGCCTTCTCTGGGACCTTAACAGGGGCAGCACACAGCTGGTTTACCTCCCTTTCAAAGAACTCGATTGAGAACTTCAAAGGCTTAGCTGAACGATTCATCCACAACTTCTGCTTTGGGGTGAGACCTCAAAAGAAGACTACTCACCTGCTGTATGTCAAGCAGGGCAAGGACGAGAGCCTAAGAGACTACATAGCCAGGTTCAACAAAGAGAAGTTGGAGGTCGAATATTATGAAGAGAACATAGCCATGACCGCCCTCATAGGGGGTCTACAGAAAGGAAAACTGTTGTGGAAACTTGCGGAAGACCCCCCTAGGTCTATGGCGGAGCTCCTGGCAACCGCAGGGAAAGTAATGAATGTGGAAGAGGCAATGGAAGCCAAGTATGAGGATGAGAACCGCGATGGCAGTGGAAAGTCCCAAAACAAGAAAGATGGGAAGAAGAGGTCAGGTGATGACAAGTTCGCTCATTATACTCCTCTGACTGTAAGCTGCGAGCACATCCTCAATGAGATTAAGAATGACAGGACTCTGAGATGGTCAGAGAAACTGAAAGCCCCACCACATAAGAGGAACAAAAACCTATGGTGCGAGTTCCACCAGGATCATGGCCATGTCACGGACATATGCTTCGCCTTGAAGGATGAGACTGAAAAGATGCTAAAATATGGAAAGTTGAGGAAGTATGTGGACATTAAGGCTCCTAAAGGTGGAAGAGATGACCCTAAGAAAAGGAGAAATGACAGATGCCGTGACAATGTCCCGGCAAGAAGA
The DNA here is from genome assembly GCA_949130495.1 of Sambucus nigra. Lineage (NCBI taxonomy): Eukaryota > Viridiplantae > Streptophyta > Magnoliopsida > Dipsacales > Adoxaceae > Sambucus > Sambucus nigra. Next base: position 633,424,903 of record OX422212.1, on the reverse strand, counting down.
GACGATGATTCAGAAGGTGATGATGAAGACGATCCGGATCTTCCGCCGAAAGATGACAACACCCCGGTGAAGAGGGTTGGTATGATCTCGTTTGGTGTTGACACCATATGCGGAGGAGGTGGCTCTGAAGTAGCTGATAGGAAGGCTCACATAGCAGAGGCCAGGTTAGTGGCCAAGCTTGAAGTTGTGAATCTAACGTCTTCCGATACAGTGCAGAAGAGGAAGAAAGTAGACATGAACACCCTTGTAGTTGGGTTCTCCAGACTTGACTTCAAGGGTATCTTAGCCCCCCATGATGACCCTCTGGTCATAACAACAAGGGTGCATGGGTGCGAGGTGCAGAGGATCCTCGAAGACGGGGGGAGCTCGGTGGACGTGATGTTTTGGCCTTGCTTCAAAAGCCTAGTTCTAAGCAGAGCAGTGGCGAAAAGGTCCACCCCTTGGGCATGTATGAGATGGACGTACGGATGGGTGATAAGTGGCCTAAGAGGCTGACCAAGAAGATAATTTTTTTTATCATGGACGAGAACGTATTTTCGGCCTATAACCTCATCATAGGAAGGGTCGCCCTTAAAGAGTTTGAAGTTGTGCCGTCGACGGTCCATCAGATGCTAAAATTCCCGACTCCCTATGGGGTAGGGGAAGTGCAAGGTGACCAGACCACAGTGCGAGAATGTTACGTCAACTCGGCCGAAGAGAGAGAGGCCCATAAGAGGGCAACCACCACTTAAAGCATTGATACGCTTGACCCAAGAGATGAGATAAAATTGAAGAAGGGAGAGGCCGCGAAAGAGGTAGAATCCATCGTCCTCAATGAGGACGAGCCGGAAAAAACCGTCCAGGTCGATAAAGCCCTAAAGGCAGAAATCAAGGAAGAGCTGATAAACTTCCTCAGGAGGAGACAGAGTGTCTTCGCATGGAGTCACGCAGACACGCCCGGCATCGACCCTGAAGTTATGAGTCACAAGCTCAACGTGACCAAAGATGCCAGGCCAATCAAACAGAAACGAAGAGTCTATTCCAAGGAGAAGTACGATGTCATCCGAGAAGAGGTCAAAAAATTAGAAGAGACTGAGTTTATAAGAGAAGTCACATATCCGGAATGGTTATCAAATGCAGTCATTATGCCCAAGGCCAATGGGAAGTGGAGAATGTGTGTTGATTTCACTGACCTGAACAGATCTTGTCCAAAAGACAGCTATCCCTTACCCCGGATAGATCAGATGGTGGATGCTATGGCGAGACATGAGCTCATGAGCTTTATGGACGCGTATTCAGGCTATAACCAGATCTTCATGGATGCTGAAGACTCAGAGAAGACAACCTTCATTACCGACAAAGGGACGTACTGTTACAAAGTGATGCCCTTCAGCCTAAAAAATGCAGGGGCAACATACCAACATCTTGTTAATAAGATGTTCAAAGAGCAAATAGGTAAGACTATAGAGGTGTATGTAGATGATATGCTAACAAAGATCTTGAAAGCTTGCACTCATGTAACGGATCTCGAGAAGACCTTCGACATTATGGACTCATACAGAATGAAACTCAACCCCGCAAAGTGTGTCTTCGGAGTAGGAGCTGGGAAGTTCCTAGGATTTATCGTCAACTAGAGAGGGATTGAAGCGAACCCTGAAAAATATTACTAGAAACATTACTAGGATTTATCAATCCACGAGATTATGGCTCACCTTATCAAACAGTCTAGTCTTTGTTAATGTCTCAAAAATAACTAATTTTCGATTCCTTTAAATTTCCCTCGGTAAAACAAATGCAACGGAGTCTGGCCAAACCACAAGTTATTGTTCCATAAAAAGTGTTGAATAAAAACATTACTAGAAATAATTTAGCAGTTAAATACATCAAAACTTTTAGCAGCTACCGATTATGTTTATTCATTTCTCCTTGTTCTTACAGTTATTTTAAGTGTTTCTCTTAGTCTATTGTTTATTTAAGGTGTGTTTGGATGCTTAAAATTGGAACTATATACTCTGTGTGTGGAACGATGCACAAAACTGTGCCTGTGTGCAACACTTAATATTGTGTGTGGAACTATGCACTTAATATGACTAGATTTTACTTGATTATGTTTATTAATTTCTCCCTTCAATCAAATGTGGCTCATAAGTTACATAAATGTGTTAAATCATGCGGTGGTCAACTAATAAAGAATCCTAGGGTCGTAAAATCAAAGTAAATTGCTCAGGTGGTGGCATATTTATCCATGATTTTCTTGTTCTCACCTTTTGTCCTTATATAATAGTAATGAAATTCGGAGATGATAGAGTTGATGTTAAGCTTTGAGTAGAGCGTTTAGTAAGCTTTATTTAAGGTTGTCTATATTTTAATGTATTGCAAAGCTCAAGTCAATTCGACTTTCATTTTGTACTTAATATAACTTGATATTGTGTGTGGAAATATGTATTGTATGTACTTTGTGTGTGGAACTATGTACGAAACTGTGTCTATGTGCGCACTCGAAACTAAGTTTAGTGTGTGTGGAATTATGCGTGAAACTATGTGTGTGAGAAAGAAGAATGAAGAGGCAAGAGAGTCTCGTTCAATTTTTACTTATAATTTGAATCTTACTCCTCAGCATAAGATCAGTTGGACAAAATATTGCATCCAAAATCTATGTGATGATTAGGGGCGGATCTATGTAAACGTTAATTAAGGAGCTAAGTTGACCTACTTTAGTGAGTAAGCGTTGTTTTATATATTTATTATTAGTTGCATTTCGCCTATTATTTGGATGCCTAAAATTGGAATTCAATTCATATTTGCGACTCTAGGATTTAGTTGTTTTAGTTGTGGAACTTCTGTGCATTTTTATTCTAATTTTGAATACCATTTAGTGTGTTGTATTATGTGCATTGTTTTTGGATTATTACGTAAATCTGTGTGAGTATACATATGTATGTGTGGAGCTATGTATGGAATTGTGCAGTGGCTTGAGTTACGTATTATACTGTGTGCATTATTTTGTGTAATAGAGTCACAATCCTTGTAGTTCAAAAATGGATCACAATCAAACTATGTAACAGAGGTATAATATCAAGTCATATTAACATATCTAGATGGAGGTTCTGTTTATGTTTCGAGGTTTTGTTTGCTTTAAACTAAATGTGAACTTATCTGTTTTGAGGTTTCATTTTTGGATTAGTTTTTAATTAATGTTGAAAGATTACAATATGTGGACTTTTGAACAATATGAAAAGAATACATTTTTGTTGGTCAAGTGCGATAGTGACTAACATCTTATTGAATCCATTTTTTCATGCCAAGTTTGATGTTGATCCAAATACTAAGAATGTGATGTTGTCCTCCATGGGAGTAGTTGGAGAATGTTGAAAACACAATTTACTAGATGTTAAATTAGACCACTTATTTATCTAAAAAAAATTAGACCACTAAGATATCAACTCAAGCTAGGTGAGATAAATAAAGTTCGAATGGAGTTCATCGAATTTATTATAGATTATATATATTTGGTACATTTTGAGGACTATAAATGGTGTACTCCGCTAAAAATTTATAGTTGTATATTTGGTTGTGTTTTGATGAAAGATTTGTTGACTATATTTAATTGTGTTTTGTCCATTTTTGTATTTGATGTGCAGTAAGCTATTCGGTCCGAGAGATTGTTATCAAGAGAAAAGGTAATGTATGGAGTTAAAAGCTAATGTATTGAGTTTTGTATTTCATCAACAACTTTTGTCCTATAGTTAGAGTTTTTAGGCATTACTAGATATATATTTCGCACTAGAATCATCACTAGTTTTTTATTTGGATATTATGATGTAACAAATTAATGATATTATGAGTTTTTAGCTTTCGATATTTTTTATTCTGGATACTTTCTACTTGAAATACAAAAGATTGGTAATGCAAATATTGATTTTGTCCCAATCAATTATATAGGTGTGTATGCGGGATATTTAAATACTTATGTTAGTTGGGAAAAAAACTCACATAAATTAATAAAATCGTGGTATATCTGCATTTTTAATCACAGATTTTTTTTCAGAAGTGTGATGAATAAAAGTTAAATGTTGCAGGTTTGACATAACTGATATTTTTGTTTATGTCAATTTTACGAACATTTATTTCGTAACTTTATATATCAGTTTTGAAAATTTTAAAAACTGACATAAATAACTTTTTATGTCAGTTTTTAAGTGACATAAACAACTATTTTTCTTGTAGTGTTTCATAAGGCTATTTACCTGGAATTTCTTTTAGTGGGAAAAACTAATGATTTCGCTACATGTGGAATAACTATGCAATAGGAGGAAAATAGTTTAGGGAAGTCCAAGTTTACAACAATTGCAATTAGGTGGAAACAATTATACGAAAGCTAAAATCGAAGTTCCAAAACATTGTTTACCAAGACAAGGTGGATTCCTCCACACTTTGATCCATAAAATTCCACTACATATTTATACATTATATTCACTTACAAATACTTCTCTCATTTCAACAACAAAAAACAAACCAAATAAAGAAATGCAGAGACATCAATGATCAAATCAACCACAAACTCTTCACCTCATTAAGAATAAAAGAACATTGTACAAACTAAAATGCAGACCTCAATATGGGTCACCAAATTAATTGTGTACTCATTTGTAAGATAATCCCTTCAATTAAGAAACGTTTCTTGGACTAGAAGGATTACTCCTTCTATCCCTACTCAAAAGTCTCTTTAATGATCTCATTCTACTAGGCATAGGTGATTTTTGATCTTCTTCCTCATTTATAATGCTAGGAATATCAATAACCAAGTCTCCTTCTTGCCTACTATTTGTAGATGATGAAATTGATGTTGATGATGAAGTAGCTGGACCCATATTATCTTCTGATCTCAAATTGCTCACTTGAGTTTCATTTCCCCAAAACAACACATTTGTAGGAATATTTATAGACTCAGCTGAATAATCTTCATTTGGTGATGATTCAGTCGACTGTGGTAATGTATCGGTCGACTGTTGGGAAATCGAATTTCGACAAATCGGACATGTTGAGTGAGACTGAAACCACATGTCGATACATTCCACGTGAAACCCGTGGTTGCATTTCGGTAACAACCGGCATTTTTCCCCGTCGGTCACGTCCGAGAGGCACACGGTGCATTCGAGGCCGTTTTCGAAGTCGGGTTGCGCGAAAGTTATTACGGGAATGGATTTTAATACGGACGGCTCGAGGCCGTTGCGGAGGGCGGTTATTTCTTGGTGGACGCGACGACGCGCGGCGGCACGCGTCGCGGTGTGGCGGTACCAAAACCATCTGGAGTAGAGGTGGAGGAGGAAAATGAAGACTACTACTATGAAGAGGGCGATAATGGCTACTATCATGATTTTGCCGGTTAGTTCTACCGCAGTTGCTTCATCTAGCCTTTGACCCATATCAGATGGAGTGCTCATGTGTTCTGTATTTGTGTCAGTTGACTTTTTCTTGGCCAAATTTCACAATGTACCAAGAGAGAGATAGAGGGGGTTTAGCTCTTGAAGAAAAAATTCAATTGAAACCCAAGATTGTTTGGGGGGTAATGTAAAAAAATGAGCGAACCCAAGTTGGAGATTTTATGGTTTGGTTTGAAATTGGAGGAAAATGGAGAGAGAGAGAGAGAGAGAGAGAGAGAGAGAGAGAGAGAGATTTGAGTTTGTTGAAAAAAGAGATTCAATTTAAACCCCCCTTTCTTTTTCTTTTTTTGGCTTCTTTTTAAGCTTTGCAAGATTATATCAACACCAAGTAGGAGAATTTATGGGCTTGGTTCAAAATTGGAGGAGGAAGAAGAAAAGATGAAGAAGGAAATGAAAATCAAAGTCTAAGTCCGGGGGTTTAAAAAGGTGGGGAGTGAAAGAGATGTGTTTATTATTATAAATTAAGAAAATTCAACTTTGGAGAAGAAGAAATAGAAGATGAGGAGAAAAGGGTCTTTATGTGGGATGTGAAAGTGGAAGAAGCTAAAACCCACGAAGACTAGTGGCGGCCAAGTGAGAGAGAAAAGTTCAAAGTTTGTACATTAACTTTGGTTTCTTCCATGTTGCTTCTTTTTTGACTGGTGGTCGTAGACTTGAAATTTAGGGAGTTGACCCATTCCTACTCCTACAGGAAAAAAAAATAGATTATGTAATTTTAGGACTTAAAATAATATTGATTATGGATATAAGATAATAAATATTTTGTTTCCAATTTTAGTCTCTATTTTCAAATTAAAGGGACACGTGGCATGTTGTGATTGGTTAACGTTTTATGAATATAGGTCCGCGCCAGCGGCTTTATTCAAAAATAGGGACTAAAACCATAAATAAAATGTTTGTTGTCCTATTTCCAAAATACATATTACAATAGGTCCTAAATTTACAAAGCCCCCAAAAAAAAAAGGAGTTACGAGTTTTTAATCTTATTTTTTTTTTAATATATGTGTATTTAATTTAATTTTATTATTATTTTTATTGTTGGTCCTATATTTTTATATTTGTCATTCTCTACAAAAAGAAACATAAACGGTTACAAGAGATTACATGAAAGTTGTGAAAAATTTTAAACTATTATGAGACTTAAAATACGAAATGAGAGACTAATAAAATTTTATAAATGAGTCAAAAAACAGAAAAAAAACTATTAAAAATGTAAGGTGAATTTAAAGGTTACAAACTTTACATTATCCCCTAAGAAGGTTCTCAATCAGTGAAGTCAATCGAGTCTAAAGTTATTTAAGCCTACAGACAAGTTGGAGTTTGGTTTGTCTTTGCCATTGGCTTTGTGGTCAAGTAACATACATTACATTATTTTATACTATTTCAGTATTATTTTTGTCTCATAATAATAATCTCGATATTAAAAAATGATTATTTTTTTAAGAATATACTTAATCAATGGTAAAAGTTAAGACTTGTTCACAATTGTAAACTTTGGTTCGTTGATTATGTTTAACATAGTTCAGTGTTGATTTAGGACAAATGGAGTATGATTCTTAGTAATAGAGTCGAATTCAAGTCGAGTTCAATAGGTTAATGAGTGTAGAAATATGTTTATACTTGGCTTTTTTTTTTAAATTTACGAGTGAGTCTCAAAAGAGTTTTTATTTAAATGAGTACAAGTCGAGCTCGAATAATTTAGTACGTTTTACAACATTACTTGACACGAAGTTTGCGTGTTTGGGTTTAGTCATATAGGTTTATATTGATAACATGTTGACCTATCAAACATAATATTGTCATAGGCGACAAAATTCTTTAAAACTGAGTACTATGTGGCATGAACCAGGGGCGGATGGAGCTTGAGCCCAAGAGGGGCCATCGCCCCGGTTGGGTAACTAAAAAAAAATAAAAAATTTTTTTTTTTATAAAAACAACAAATGTTTAACCTATTTCCTTCTTATGATAAGTCCCGCCTCCCTCCCACGACACATACTCCACAACGAAAACCCGTATATAGAAATTTGTGGTTTTTTTATGTGGTTTTTTATATCTCAGAAATTTGTGTATATAGAAATTTTATATGAAATTTGTATCGTGTATATAGAAATTTGTGTAATTCCGCATATGGAGAAATTTTTAAATATGTAGTCTCAAATTTGTGTAATTTGTATGTATGTTTGTGTGGTCTCAAATTGTTAATAATGATTGAGAGTAATTGTTTGGGCATTGTAAAATTATAATTTGTTTAAAATTAGAAATAACCCCCAAAAAAATCTCCTCGGGGGCTCCCGCCCCCGTACCCCCGACAACACTCGAAACTTTCGCATATGTAATTTTCAACCGATTGGACTAAAATCCTAGATCCGCCACTGGCATGAACCCCGACTACACAACACCATAAATGATACGAGTATGGGAGATGTCAACCTTGACATGAAATGTTTAAGAGGTGATAAGAAACTAACAAGACACGATAGATTGATAATAAGATTGGGTAAAATAGTTAAAACTCATTTAAAATTTAAAATTTGAGTTAATTTAGCAAAAGTTTGAATCAAGACCAAACTAGTAACATAGATTCTCTAATGGAATGAAGCATGTTGCCCTAAAGTTTCTCGAGTGATATTAATGCGAACATGACGTTTGGGAGACGTGGGATATGTCTTCAGAAGTGGGAAGGCGACACACGACTTACTACCTCATTAACTTATTTGTCTGGATGCTTAAAGTTAAAAATTTTACTCCATTGCTCCCAAATTAGAAGTAGACCTTTGGAAGTCAAACACATAAAAAAAAGTTTTGACTTTCCAAATATATCCTCCTAAAAATATTTGAATGTAACAAATGCACTTGATTCATTATTTTTTTTGTTGGTATTGTTTGAATGTCTCACCTGGTATTTATTTTTAAAAACATGACTAGTAATTTGACAAGGATTAAAAATGAAAAAATTTCTATTAATATAGAAAAAGATAATATATATATATATATATGCTCATGTGCGGACTAGTCCGCATTTTAAGAATGCGGACCGGACACGTGTCACCTAACGGTGCAACTAGAAATTATCGCCTAAATTATAGGCACACTCTCTCTCTTTTCTGGGCTCACCGTCAGGTGACACATGTCCGGTCCGCATTCTTAAAATCCGGACTAGTCCGCATAAGAGCAGAATTGTATATATATATATATATATATATATATATATAGAGAGAGAGAGAGAGAGAGAGAGAGAGAGAGAGGAACGCTCACATACATCATGCACTATACATCACATCGTACATCACACCTAATTATAGGCCCTAGAAAACCTTTTTTTTTAAATTTTATATTTTTTCCTTGAAATTAACCTTCCAATCAACACATATGCAAAAAATTAGGTCAAAATACATTTTTTAGATATTTTTAAAAAATCCACAAAAAACTGTTGGCGCAGACCCTGATAAATAAGGTATTTTTAGCAGTTTTTTGTGAATTTTTTAAAAATAGTTACAAAATGTATTTTGATCTAATTTTTTGCATATGTGTTGATTAGAAGGTTAATTTCAAGGGAAAAATATAAAATTTGAAAAAAAAAAGTTCTTTAGGACTTGTAATTAAACGTGATGCATGGATGATGTATAGACCCTGATGTAGGTGAGCCTTCTCCTATATATATATATATATATATATATATATATATATATATATATATATATATGGGCAGCCCCAAATTAGTTTGAAGTTTGAACAAAAAGAATAAGGTATCCAAACTCCCTTCCTTGTTTCCCTTCACAAATTTACATTTTCTCTATCCTGTGAATGAAAGCAGGTTTCACGTGCTAGTTTTGGTTACTCACCGTGTTTGACCATTCAAGCTCACGAGCAAGACCAATAATTAACCTGGGTTCGTTAGGTGACCAAATATTAACTTCTTCCTTGTTATTATTATATAATATATGATATGATATGATTTTGTAAATATGCCACTAAATTAACAACTCTAGAGCATAGTTGAAATCGTTAGAAATTTACTTATACTATTTTGCACTTCATTGCTTCTATTTTACTCCATCTCCAATGGTTTTTTAATCATTTTAAGCATTTAGGTAAAAAAATGCAAGGCAAAAAGCTTACAATTGGAGATCTTCTTATCCATCCCACGTGGTCAAAGTAAGGGTGGACATAGAGAAAAAATAGGGCTTGAATAATATATAAATAATAATGCATATGAGAATTGAGTTATGCAAGAATAATATATAAATAATAATGCTTCTGTGCGGACTGGTCCGCATTTTAAGAATGCGGACCGGACATGTGTCACCTAACGGTGCCTCTAGGAATTATCGCCTAAATTATAGGCACACTCTCTTTTCTGGGCTCACTGCCAGGTGATACATGTCCAGTCCGCATTCTTAAAATGCGGACTAGTCCGCACAAGAGCAGGACTATATATATATATATATATATTAGTAATTTCGTTTTTATTCCTTTGAAGTTAAAAGTTATAAAAAAGAATATAAATGGAAACATTTAGAAACACCAATTTTAGACTTTATTTACTCTTAGTCTTGAGAGTACATTTTAAAATTAATTTTCCAAACAATAAAATAGATCATAAATTTGCTAAAAAATAAAATTTATTTAAAAATAAAGTTTGTGTTCGGGCCTGCGCAAGAAGCTTTCGGCTCGGACTTGGGTTGGCCTGGACAATAAGCTTTTGGCTCGGGCCTGGGCGAGTCTGGGACAACTCAAACTTTTATAGTCCCGACCCGAGCCTGCCCAGGCCCGACTCATGGCCACCCCTAGGTCAAAGTATAATAATTTATTAATATCTTTACATGTCTATATATACATAAATACTAGTCTTTAGCCCCGTGATGCGTGGACGTTTTACAAGTATTGTTGTACAATATAAAACAAATTCAAAATATAATATTAAATCAAATAAAGTTTGGACATAAATAAATATACTACTTATAGAAAAAAAAAATACAAAAGGATGAAATATAATGAATAGGTGGATCTGTCATTCAAGTAAAACCGAGACAATTGTATTATATGAATAACAAAGAACGATAGAGAGAAATGTCAAATATTTAATAATTTTATGGTCATTTAAGAAGTTTAAATTTTTAATGTAATTAATAGTGAACTATACAATTCATTTTGTTTTTAAGAACCACAATAAGCATCTAAAGCAAAACATTTCACATATATGAATGTTAAACTAAAGCATAGTGAAGGAAAATATAGGAAAAACAATTGATGATTAGTTTCTTATATTATACATATGATAGAATTAAAGATTTTAAGAAATATATGTATTATCATTGAATCTCTGATAATAGAAAAAAAATTATTAAATATAAATTAAAGTATGAACATGATTTGAAGTCAACTATAAAATGGCCACCAATAAACCTCATATAGAAATATCCCCTTTAGATAATATTAGTTTTGGCTGTAGAGATCAATAGCCCTTCATTAGATTTCATTAGGTAATTCACATCAAAGCGATTAAGCCAACAAATGAAAATGGAATTTAAAAGTATTACGAAGATTTATATCCAATAGTCATATTCTAGTCACGAGACTAATATTACATAAGATAGTATTGAGAATTGAGTTATACATTCTTGCACGAAGAACAAACAAGACAATGATGTACTAGTAGTAGTATCTTAGTACTTGTTTTATGAGACTATGATCGAGTATTCCTTTATTATTAAATTTGTCATTTCAAATATTGTAACAAAAATTATCATTTAGAATATCGTAAAAATGGAAAATGTATAATGGAAAGATCAATATAATATATAAATCTTAAATTGCGATTTAAGATTGAATTTTTTTACAATAGATAGAAAACTTTTATATGAGGAAATGATTTTCAAATACTTCCTCTCAACTTCAATTTTAGAGGACATGAGAAAAATGGTCCCCGTGATTTTTAAGAATATCATTTTTCAACCATAATCTCTTATTATTACACCCCTCCTTTTTTTTAAAAAAAAAATCCCTTAAGTTATCTTAAGAACGAATTGAAGGAGCAAGCTTACTTGCATTTCAAATCTTCCAATTACATTGTGATCAATTAAAAAATATTGAGATGAGTTGTAATCTGTTCAATCACCTGGTGGCCTTCGAACTCAGTCAATACTTAAGCCAGAATCAAGTAATAGACAAATTAAAGGAGAGAGGCATATTTGGAAAATTACTTGTTAGCCCGAACATCAATACTAGAGTTATTCAAAAAGGAGAGAGATATATTTACATTTCAATGCTACTTAAAAAAATTGCACCAAATAAGATTTCAAAACAGACATGTGAGGACTAGTTATACAGATGAATTGAAATTTTCATGCTATGTGAAATACTAAATCAAGAGAATTATCTCAACTGCATTACGACGGATCAACCTAAAAATTTCATACATCAAACATGAAATGAGTTTTGTAGAAAACAATAGAAAATTGAGACTATGGGATTTATGCGAAAAAATAAGAGTTATATGAACGGGCTTTGTGAATGAAGAGACATAAACGAACCGTTGGTTCTAAACTCAAAATTAAACAAAAGAAAGAACAAAAAAGTAGAAAAACTATAAATTAAAAGAAAGTACTTAATGTGTATGGATTGAATATATTTTTTAATCCTAAAGAATCCGGACAAAAGAATTCAGATTTTGAAACAAAAAATAATATGCCAGATTTAGTTACATTCTAGACTAAAAATTAGGAATACAAAAAATATTTGGAAACAATAAAAGCCCTAAAAATTGTGATAAATCTATAAATTAATATATTTTGAAATTAAACAAACCAAAACCATGTCTGGAGTAAACTTTGGAGCAATTCCTTCAGAATGATGTTTCTTGATGTGCATGCGATTGTAGGAAGAAAGGAGTGTGCATGAGAGGTGGAGAGACAAGGAATATAACCTTGTAAATATTGAGAATTACAACTAAAAAATATAGGGGAATAAATTAGAATATCTGCATTTAAAACCTCTGTAATCAGTATCGTGCGATTCACGATACGAATCGTCCGATACGGTTCGATACACCACAATAACGAGACGAATCGGTTGATTCAATCGAAAAGAGCAAGGAATCAGTTGAATCGGGCCAGAATCGCGAGTCGATACGAGAATCGTATGACTCGCGATTCATCAGCAATACGGGGCAGCGGGAAAAAAATGACGCAACTGGCGTCCCGGTCAGCAAAAAAACCCTTTTATTTTTTATTTTTTATTTTTTATGGCCGAAAATACTTAATTTACTGTTAAAAGATTTTAAATAATGTTTAAAGACTTTAAAAACACATAAATGAGCAAACTCTAGGTTTAAAACACTTTTCTCACTTTTCTTGTTCTCTCCACCATTAATATTATATCCACCATTAATATACTCACTTTTCTTGTCTTTTTCTTTAACTTTTTGCCAAGAGAAGCTTTCATCCTTTGCTTTGGTACTTTGGTAAGTAACCCTATGTCCTTTTCTCACTTTTCTTGTCTTTTTCTTCAACTTTGTGCTCTCCACCATTAATAAATAAATAAACCCTAGGTTTATTTATTTATTGTTTTGTTTCTCATATATTTATTTATGGTTCCTCTTTACTTATTTATTGTTCCACCCTATTTAATATCCTTTTCTTCAAGTATATTTATTTCTTTTTCTTCTTTATTTATTTAGGAAATGACTAAACAAAAAAGAAAAGTTGTGGTTGACCCCACATGGGATTATTGTGAAAAAGTGAATGATAATAGATTGCATTTAAGATGTAATTTTTGCAAGGATGCAAAATGGGGCGGGATTTTTAGAATGAAGCACCATCTTGCCGGTACGGGAAATATGCCAACAAATGTATGTAATGTCCCGAAGATGTTAGAAAAAAATTTGCAAATATTTTAGGAGTAAGTGAGGAGGAGTATAATGAATAAGGTGGGCAACAAAATGAGGATGAAGAAGAGGAATTTGAAGTTGAGGAAAATTTCGAAAAATCAAAGAAGGGAACTAGGGATTCATATGTCATTAAAGGGAAGAAAAAACAAACAACGATAAATGCAATGTTAAAAAAGAGGGGGTCGGTAATTAGTGACATTTGTAGTTTTTTTTTTTATGGAAATGGTATAGCTTTTAATGTAGTCAAAAGTCCTTGTTTACAAAGATGGTGAAATCAATTGGTGATTACGGGAAGGGACTAAAGCCTCCGTCTTATCATGAGACAAGGGTTACTTACTTAAAGAAGGAAGTTGAAAATGTTGAAACAAATTTGGAAAAATATAAACAAGAATGGAAGACGACAGGTTGCACTCTTATGTCGGATGGATGGATCGATGGGAAATCAAAGTCCTTAACTAATTTTCTTGTGAATAGCCCTCGTGGAACGATTTTTCTCAAATACCTGGATACTTCCTCTGTAAAGGATGCCGATAAACTATGTGAATTACTTGATTTGCTTGTTGAGGAGATAGGAGAGGAGAATGTGGTCCAAGTTATTACCGATAGTGCGCCGGCTTATGTTTTGACCGGAGAAAAGTTGGAAAACAAAAGAAAAAAATTATTTTGGTCTCCTTATTCGGCTCATCTCATTGATTTAATGCTATGTGATATAGGTGATCTACCAATTTTTCATAACACCATTAAAAAAGCAAAGGAGGTAACCGTTTATATATACCGACATGCTTGGGTTCTTGATTTGTTTCGAAAATTCACACAAAAAAAAGAACTAACAAGGGCGGGGGTTACAAGATTTGCTATATCTTTCTTGACTTTAAAGAGCTTCTAAGAGAAGAAAATTCCTCTTAGGCACATGTTTGCATCGGGGGAGTGGGCCACGGGACCATTTGCACATAAGTTTGATGCCAAGCATGTTGAGAACATAATTTTAGGTGATAGCAAATTTTGGAAGGCAATCAAATATTGCTTGAAATGCGTTATCCCCCTCACTAAGGTTTTAAGGCTTGTAGATGGTGATTTAAAACCGACAATGGGGGTACATTTATGAAGATATGGATAGGGTCAAGGAGGCAATTGCAAAAAATTTTAACCATAAAGAGGAAAGGTACCAAAGAATATGGAAAATTATTGATACAAGATGGGACATGCAACTCCATCAACCACTTCATGCGGCGGGTTACTTTCTCAACCCTAGGTAACTTTTCATCATAAATTGTATTTGTATTTTATTTATTTGTATAACTTTTCTAACATAATGTATATGCACATGTATACTTTATATAGATTCCAATATAGCAAGGGGTTCAATGCGGATAGGGAAGTCAAGAGAGGGTTGTACCAAACCATTGAGAAAATGTATCCGAATGTTGAGAGCAAAATTGCAATTGCTGAACAAACTGAGAAATTTCGCCGGGCGGAAGGGTTATTTGGAGTGAGCATGGCCGTCTTGACAAGAGATAAGACACAAACAGGTAATTAGTTGCTTTTTTCACCGCATTTTGGCCATGCTTTGGCCTACCTTTATTGTCGTTTTGGGCCTGTTTTGGGCAGCAATATGCCCCTGTTTTGGCCTATTTTTATTTGTTGTTTTGGGCAGCAATATATGCCCCTTTTTTGCCCTTGTTTTGGGCAGCCATATGCCCCTGTCTTGTCCTATTTTTGTTGCTGTTTCTTGGCCTCTTATTTATGTTTATGTTTGCGTTGTTTTTGCCTATTTATTCTAGGCATATGGTGGGAAAATTATGGAGAAGAATGCAAGGAACTCCAACGGTTGGCAATAAGAGTGCTAAGCCACACTTGTAGTGCCACGGGATGTGAGCAAAATTGGAGCACGTTTGACCACGAGCACTCAAAGAAAAGAAATTGTTTTGAGGCACAAAGATTGAATGCTCTTGTCTTTGTCAAGTACAACATTCAAATCGAGATGCGACTTTTGAAGCGACAACAAAGGGGTGAGACATATGATCCCATTTATCTATCGGATATGGATTCCGATGATGATAGGATAACTGAGAAGGAAGATCCATGTCTTCTCGAAGACCACTCATGGATGGATGTGCATGAATGCTTCCAAGAGGAAGGAGGAAGCAGTAACAAACGAAAGCGAGGTATGATTTTTTAGTATATATATTTTGTAACTATTAACAAAATGAAATAGTAATACAATACATCAAGATGAAGTAATTAATGTATATTTTTGCATTTTTTTCATATAGGACCAAGGAACTTAAATGCCAGGAGGAGGAAAAGGAAATCGATTCGTGTTGATGAGGATGATATTGAAGTTATTGACGATGATGAGGAGGATGAGGAAGAGGATGACTAAAGAGAAGAGGAGAAAATCATTGTAGAAGATGATGATGAAGACGATGATGATAATGAACTAAACATTGATGAGAAGGAGGAGGATTAGGATTTAGGAATAATTAGAGGAGTGATGAAGATGATGACTTTATTGGATATATTTTTTGGATTTTGGTTATTATTTTTTGGATACTATTAAGGTATCATCATCATAGTTGAGGATGGCACCATGACAATACCTTAGTAGTTACTTATACTTAGTATATGATACTAAATATGTCTTGTGGATTCTCTTTTTGATATGATTTTGTGGAGAAATTAGAAGTTTGAAGCATATTATGTTATATAATTGATTGAAAAGTGCTCTCCATATTTTTATTTATTTTTAAAATGTTATTTATTTTTTATGCCGTATCACACGATATGTATCGCGATACGATTCACAATACACAGGGTTTTCGATATACGATACGTATCACGATTCAACAACTATGGTTAAAACTAATATATAACTAAAACGAGTAAAGTACCTCGTAAATGTTGTGGGAGATGAGGAGATGATATCTCATGAATAGAATTGGAGAGGAGGAGAAAGATCGAGACCTAGATAGAGAAACCATTATAAATGATGTAAGTGTAAGGAAAAGGAAAGAGTGAGCTTAAAAAAAAGAGCGGGTCATTACCCAAATATCTATATACATTTGGGGTTTGACTTAACTGCATAATCATTTTGAAGAAAGTGGAAAAATTAAGATTAGAAACACCGTTTTTAAACATATATTAGATATATATACAGGGAGATAGAAATCTAGAGAGATAAATATCACGTGTACTGATAAAACTAATAGTGCACTCGTTATCTTAGTGATAACAATCTTTAAAGGTATGTTTGGAAACTCAATATCCATGTCTTAGAGGCGGAATTGGAATTAAGTCAATTTTTTATTCTAAAATGTAAACTAAAAATAATTCGTTTCCAATTCTAAATTTAAAATTGAAATTTTGGAACACTATTTAATGGAATTTTAAAAATACACTTGTGTCCATCCCTTCCCTTTTCGGGGGCTCCTTCCTCCCATCTCGGGGGGAGGGGAGTGAAGGTCTCGTGCACTTTCTCCTAGGAGCTCTTTGGTCATCGTCGATGTGGGGTAAATATAAAGAGATGGAGTCGCCAACCTATTTTGCACAAAACAGGTAAAAGAACATGTCGAAGCCTCGAGAGAGCGGCATCAAAGATAAACTGATGCTTAAAAAACTAATAATTCAAAGGTTTGGGGGCTAAGTTACGGAATGGGAAGGTGTTAGGCACTCATCCCGCCCTTTCGATCTCTCATGGGATTGTGAACTATTTTTCTTAATTTCTCTGTGAAGTGTGTGTACGTGTATATATAGATGGTGATCAGAATTGCTCGACTCATATCATGAAAAAGATAGAGTGAGGTCATCTAAAGGAATGTTCTCAAGGTAATAATTAGAAAGTATGATGTATGCGGTTATCAAGATATTGATCAGTATGATGAAACGATAATATTTTTTAGATAAAATACAAATATGAATCACAAGTATGAATATATGAGTAATATATAAATAAAATAAAAAATATGAAAGTGTGAAAATGGAAAATTAGAAAATTGGACTCGAGTCTCGGGTTTTTTCCCGAAAAGCCTACGTAGCATATAAAGGCATCAAAGTCCATGTAGTTCTCATGTGACATAAGGGAGGGTTTTATCCCATAGATTCCAAACGAGATTTTATTATGTGTGTGTGTGTAAGATAGTTATTTTAATTTTGAGAAAAATGTGATGAAGAATCCTGTTGGAATTTATAGATGTAACCCTCTTTTTCTTTGTTTTAAGTTTTTTTTATAGAAAATATAGCATGTGCAATATAACTAATAAAGGTTCGAATGTTCATGTGAATGAACTAAAGTAAATGCTAGATTAATAATTTATGTAACTAATGTGAAAATAAAGAAATTTGAAGAGGAAGGAGAATATTTGGACCTTCTTTGGAGAATTGAGGTTTGACCTTAATCTTTAATGAGCTCCCTTGAATGTTAAGGTTGATTTTAGATGAGAGAGAAAGATATTTTGGGTATGAAAATGATGGGAATGAAATATGGAAATGAATGTAACACAAGAAAACTTGACTGATTGTAAGAGAATGTTGTTGAGATCACTGATATTAATGGATTTGAGGTTGGACCTGAGAGTGAGCTCATTACCTCCTTTTATAGGGTAGGGGGACTGTCGATCAGCATACCCCTAGCCCTGCTAATCGACAGGTGACCCTAGACACACTGTCGACAAGTAGGGAAATGGACCTGCTAATCGACAGTCTCGTGCAGATTTTTTTGGAAAAATGAACATAAAATGCAATTCTTAAATTACGCCCAAGGCATACCATTAGAAAGGTAATTTAGAGACCTTCAAGAGTCCTTTGGGGTGCTCCCAGGTCCGAGAGTTGACTTTGGGTCAAATGGGGCTCAGAATTGTTTGCTAGTCCTTTGGACAGGAGATCGTCGAACATTAATGGATCGTTCGTCCAAACTTCCAGTCAGAATCATGCACGGGGTGGATCGTTAGAAAGTTTATGAGAGATAATTCATCATTCCAAAGAGCTTTTCTCGATTCGGAGAGTTAACTTTGGTCAAACGAGGCTCGAAAGCATCCGGTGACCTTTCAGAGTAAAATGGGTCGTTCGTCCGTACCGTATGATTGATTTGCGCACAGGGAAGACCATTGAAAAGGGTATTCAGTGCCCTCAAAATAATCATATCGTCTCAATCGAGATATATAGTTTACCTTGGTCAAACGGAGCCCGGGAGCGCCCGGTGACCTCTGGATTAGTTTTGGGAAAAAACGAATCATTCATTCGAATGGTTATGCTGTTTCATGAATGGGGAAGACTGTTGGAAAGGGGTTTTAGTTCCCTTCGAGGATTCATTGAGCTTTCACTCTGAGATGGAGTTGATTGGGGTTAAATCGGGTCCTGGGAGCACCCGGTGGCCTCTAGATCGTTTTCGATAGTAAAATGGTTTGTTCGTCTGAACCATTATGCCAATTTGTGTACGGGGAGTACTTTTGGAAAGGGTATACAGATCCTTTCAAAGATTCATTATGCTTTTTCTCCGACGATAGAGTTAATCGGAGTCAAACGGGGCTCGAGAGAGCCCCATGGCCTATAGATCGATACTCAGAGTATGACCTACATTTTGTAGTGAAATGGGGAGGTGCTAAGGACCTAAGTAGAGACTTAGGGGGGCCTAGAATGTGGTGTTTGTAAATCCCCTCGAAGGATAAGCTTGGAACAAGTGAAAGACGTCGAATATACACTACATGATGTTTCAAGAGAGAGATCGATTCTGCGAACCTAAAAGGATGAGGATGGACGATTCAAAGGGTTGAGTCCAATCTCTGAGTACCTAAGGAAATGTTGGGGATGGATGATTTTGTGGTCCGAGGTCAATTCTGAGGACCTTAAGTGGAGCGACCAATTCTAAGGGCCGAGGTCAATTCTGAGGACCTTAAGTGGGAGCGACCAATTCTGAGGATTGAGGTCAATTCTGAGGGTCAAGGTAAATTCTGAGGACTTTAAGTGGGATGACCAATTGTGAGGGTCGGGGTTAATTCTGAGGACCTTAAGTTGGGAGGGATCAATTATGTGGGTTGAGGTAAATTCCGAGGACCTTAAGTTGGAGTGACCAATTCTGAGGGTCGAGGTCAATTTTGAGGACCTTAAGTGGGGAGAGACCAATTTTGAGGGTCGAGGTTAATTCTAAGTTCCTTAAGGGGGAGCGACCAATTCTAAGGGTCAAGGTTAATTCTTAGGGTCGAGGTTTTGGGATTTTGCTACGGGGATGTGTTGCTAGGGGGAGATACCATATTAAGGCTTTTAACTCTGCTTGGGGAATTTGGAATTTCTCTGGAAAAAAGTTTTATTAAGGAATTCTTGTTGGGAAATGGGTATATCTATTGAGGAGGCACTTGATTTCTGCTGCAGATGAAGTTTCGTGAATCCGAATGTGCTGAATTTTAGGGTTTTAAGCTGGGGTAAAATGTGGTATTATCTGACTGAGATTTGGGAGATTAAAAATGATTTTTCTTGATGAACAAGTGTTCTAAAATTTATTTGGAATTTTTTGGGATTTTATTTTTGGAATTTTTTGGGATTTTTTGTACGAAATTTTAGGGAGGGCTAGCCGACAGGTGGTGGGAGCTGCTAAACGGTGGTGGTACGGTCTTTTGGACTGTCTAGGGAAGGGGAATGAACAGTGCCGATCGACAATGTCAGGGGACTGCCGATTGGCATACCCCTTAACCTACTATAAAAAGGGGTGAGTTCTTCTCATTTTTCACGGCTTTTGGCTTTCTCATTTTCTGCTTCTCTCTTTTGCGATTCATTCCTGCGTCCATTCCTCTTATGATTTTAGAAAATAACAGATTTTTTAAGGAGTGAGGTCCACATGGCGTGGCTAAGTGTTGATGATTGGGCTAATTTGGAATAGAGGGGAAGGGTGCCCCTAGCATTGGGCAATGAGAATGACTTTGATCTGTTGAGACTTTCGTCGATGAGCAGACTCTTCTACGTGAGCCTGTGCACCATCGATTGTCTAGGGTGAGGAATCCTGATGGTTATGTAAGTATCGCATGACTCTTAGTATTCCCTTTCGCATTTTCTTTGTTTCTTCAATTTTTAATAAGAGGTCTCTCTTTAATTTTAACAAACTGACAATACTGCGTCGAGTCTTCTCTCCCAGAGAACGACGGGATTTAGGAATGTGTGGGAGCACCTTCCTCCAGTGGTGCACTGGGTGGTTTTTTCAGATGGTTTCAGTAGTTTGGTGTCTACATTGGAAGAGACGACCCGCTCGACGGTTGTTCTATGTGCTTTGGAAGAGAGGTGGTGGGATACCACCCACACCATATATTTCAGTTTTGGGGAGATGACAGTGACCCCTATTGATGTACAGCAGCTGCTGGGGAGAGATTATTAGGGGATCCAAATAGAGGTGGATCGCACATTGACGGTGATGCTGGAGGCAGTGAAGGAGGCACTAGGTGATGTCGGGCGGATAGTCTCTAGGGACTCTATCTGTATATTTTCTTTGCGGGAGTCGCTTTTGAGCTAGAGGAACGATGAGTTAGATGGTCTTCTGGTTCGTCAGATGTCTCATTTATTCAATATTTTGCTGTTGGGAGGAATTCTGGTGGCTTCGAGTGAGGACGTCATCCATTTTTAATTTTTACCATATTTGAGGGTATTTTTGAATATCCCTCACTTTGACTGGGGGAGTCTGACTTTTGCGAACCTTTATTCATCTTTTGGTGCTTTCAGTCGATGTTGTAGGTAGACTATTACTGGCGCCATGTATCTTTTAAAAGTACATTGATTAGGCATAAATTCTTCTGAATTTATCCCCTTGATTTAGTAGCTTTTAGCACCTTAAATAATGTAAAACGTATTGATTAATCTCATTTATAGGCTACTGACCATTCCCACATAGTGCTTAGAGTTTTGTGTGTTTTTCACGCTTTAAACAGGTAATTAATGCTAAGTGAAGAAAAAAATAAATCCAAAACCAAGAAACCAACAACGGATGGAAAGTCAGAGGTCAAAAAGGTCAATTTACATCGAGAGTTTGGCGAGGGACCAATATAAAAATGGAGACTCCGCGTCCACAAGCGTATAGGAGGAAACGACATCCCAATCCAAGCATCGATTCAGAAGATATGAAGTCTCAAAGATGAGATAATCAAGAGAAAGAAGATTGGAACAATTTCAGCACCGGACCGGACTGGGGTTAGTAAAAAAACGAACCGGTCTTGGAAGAAAAAATGATTTGTCTCAATTTGGGAACTGGGCCGATCCAGATATTTTTAAAAACAAACCGATCCGGGAAGCAAGAACACACTGGACCATTTTGAGCGCCGGACCTATCCGTTTAGAGAGGAAATCGAACCAATCCGGTTACTACCAGATCGAACCGAAGAAACCCGTCGGATCGGTCCGGTTGAGATTTTCCTAGATTTTTCATTCCTTATTCAGAATTTTACTTGGTCCAAACTCTTGTAAAAATTATATATGTATTTATTTTAGCTTATTGTCAGACTTTAGGAGGTTCGAATAGTATTAGTTGTTAGAGGGATCTTGTAGAGAAGAACCCTAGTTTTGAAGTTTTGCAATTAATTCAAGATTCAGAGTTTATTTTTCAAATTTCTTCATTGCAAGTAACATTTAATTTTTTTTTCAATTTCTTTACTAGTTAGTTAGATTAATTAGTGATTCGTAGTCTTTGATTCTTAATTCAAAAAATTTTCTTCTCAAATTTTCCAAACTAGTCGTGAATTCCTGTACTTTAGAAATTGTGTCTTTGTTTAACTTAATCATGTCTGGCTAAAATTTTAAGGGTTGGGGTGCATGAACCCAACCCGATGTCATTTATTCATGTAGAAAATAGGGTTTGAATTGAATTTTAAGAGAATCATGTTATGTAGTATGCACAATCATCGTAAATCTTTTAACCTCGTTTGCCCAATGTAATCGGAGTGTTTAAGAGTGGGATGTGCGTGTAGCTATTTAGCACCACTTTGTTTTCACCTTTGATTATGTGTGGTACGGACTCGAATCCTCATATATATGATGCTTGGGGTTAATAAGGTCCGGGTTCAATTAAATTTCTAATTCAAAATCTATCAATCTATACGGTAAATATACTAGGGTTTGGGGGATTGTAACCCGACCTATCTTTCCTTATTCCTAGTTAATTCATTCAGTAGATTTATTTCTTTGCACTTAGTTTAGTTAGTAGTTAATTTGTATTCACTTATAGTTAATAGCTTGTCCATTCTCCTTTATCAACTTTTATCTTTCTTTTCGAGAGTTGATTTTTGGGTTAGTCACATATTCCGCGTCGTTACGATTCATCATCCTAGTTCCCTGTGGAGACAGTCCCTACTTACTAGGTTATTACTAACACGACAGGCTTGCACTTGAGCCTATATCAGCATGCACACTAGATACACATTTGTGGTTGCGTTAAGTTTTTGGCGCCGTTACCGAGGAATTAAGTAGACTTTAGGTTAGTTGATTGAATCCCAAATTTGATTCCAATAAAAAAAAATTAGAAATCCAAAAAGAAACCATCTCTCAAAATACCTTTCATGCAAAATCAAAACAAACTCCTCAGAATACTCCAATACGAATTCACTAAAATTCCATCGTCGAGTATAACTCTGAAAGCCCCCATACTCCTCGCGTTCCACAATTCCAGGCTCCCCCTCCTACCCCTCCAAACTCCCTCACTAGTCACACGCTGAGTCACACGTCTAGAACACTGAGTGAGGATTGTGAGTCCATTGGAGAGAGAGCCATGTCGGATATTGCTAGTTTCAGTACGAATGAGGGAAACCTACCGTATCGTCCTATGAAGGAACTCCTATTTTCTGAGCGAACTGTCACCACTGGTTGCATTTTACTCCCGTATAATGCCGGTCAATTCCACTTCCGCAATGGGATCATACAAATTCTTCCAAATTTTCATAGCATGGATTCGGAGAAACAATATCTCCATATCCGAGAGTTCGAAGAGGCGTGCGAAACCTTTAGTGATCAAGATTGGACGCAAGATGTCGTTTGCCTAAAGATTTTTCCTTTTCCTTTAAAGGATAAGGCTAAGACCTAGCTTTGGTCTTTACCCCCAAACTCGATCATATCATGGAAGGATATGCAATCCTAATTTCTTTTAAATTTCTTTACACCACATAAAACCAACTCTCTCAAGGCTCAAATTCAATCCTTTATACAACGAGATAATGAGCTTCTTGATAAATATTGGGAACGATTCCAATAGTTTGTTAACGCTTGCCCCCATCATGGATTTGAGAGACATCACCTTATCTCCTTCTTCTATCATGGGCTTACAATATCATCTAAAAAACTTGTTCAAACAATGTGTGAAAGACCATTTTGAGAATTAGATGCGAGCGATGCCGAGGCTCATCTTAAATATGTCGTCGAGACTACTCAAGCATGGGACACCTCCGATCCTAATGACCAAAATCATCCTCAACAAGTGTCCAATGTCCCTATTGTATTCGGTCTATACAAATTAAATCAAGATACCTCGGTAGACCTTCGACTTGATCAATTTGAGAAAATCATAAGGGACACACTCAAGGTACGATTGAAAGAAGCTATCGGATCCTCTCGTGCTATGAAAGAAAAGGTGTGCACTATTTGTGAGGCGGGACATTCAACTAAGTCATGTCCTATGATACCTGCCTGCAAAGCCATGCATACCGAGAAATTGAAAGCAATAAGAGGGTTTAAGGGAAATTTTAATGCCCCTCACGAGAATGCATACAACCCTTCGTGGAGGAACCATCCTGGTTTCAGCTATGGTTAACAACACGCGGTGATGAATCCTACTTCACATGTTGCCCTACCTATACTCCCTCCTCAATTCCAGCAAGCACCACCAATGAAGCCCCACATGCAAGCACCAACTCCAGGCACATACATTACCCCACCGCGGAGGTCTCTTGAGGATAATTTAAATCAGTTTATCCAGTTTCAAAATACAAGTAACGCTAAATATGATCGTATGTTCACAGAAATACAAACAGGCATATCTGGTTTGAAAACTTCGTTAAATGTCCAAGAGAAGGGTAAATTTTTGGCTCAAGGTCAAAGACATCCTCAAAGTCAAGCTAATGTCAGCTCTACATCTTTCGATCAACAAAAGCAATGCCAAGCTGTCATCACTCTACATAGTGGGAGGGTCGTTGATTTATCACCTCCCCCACACAAGAAGACAAAAGACAAGGAGGTTTCTCCCCGCACGAAAGAGGCCAAAGATGCCCCCTTGAAGGAGAGTGATAAGGAAGACATTATGAAGCCCGAAGTTGTTATGAAATCTCCCTCCGCTGCTCTGTTCCCTCAACGATTGGTTCCACCTCAAAAGGGAGCCTCCCATGCAGAAGTGCTTGATGTTCTTAAGCAAGTGAAGCTGAATTTGCCATTCCTTGATGCTATCCATCAAATTCCCACCTATACCATGGTCATTACAGATCTTTTGACTGTGAAAAGATGGCTAAAGGTGAAGAAGAATGTCTTTCTAGCACAGAATGTGAGCTCCATTCTACTTAACGACCTACCACCCAAATTTAAAGATCCAGGTGCACCCACGATCTCATGTGTCATTGGAGAACGTCGAATTTAGAGAGCCTTATTGGACTTAGGTGCTAGTGTTAACATACTTCCCTACTCAATTTATAGGCAACTTGAGTTGGGTGACCTTAAGCCCACACGAATCACTCTCTAATTAGCAGATCTCACAGTAAAGGTGCCTCGAGGGATTTTTGAGGACGTGATAGTCCAAGTGGATACTTTCTAATTTTCGATAGACTTTGTTATTTGAGAGACGGATCCATCCATCCATTCTAGCAACCATGTTCCTATCATTTTAGGCCGCCCATTGTTATCTACGGTTAATGCCTTGATCAATACACGAAATGGGGAAATGCAGATCACTTTTGGGAACATAACCCTTGAGACAAACATATTCAATGTTGCCAACCAAATGGGTGATGAAGATGAAATCCATATGGTCGACCTCATAGAGGAGGTAGTAGAAGAGCACATTGAGAGAACCATGGGTGGGGATGCGTTAGAAGCATGCCTAGTGAGAGGTGAGGAAAGTGAGTTCCCATACACCAAGTATGAGCAAGAGGCGGAGGAATTGAAAGCCATATTAGATGAGGGAGCATCATTAGAGGAGTTGATAGATGTCCATTGGGTTTCTAGATTCAAGAAATTACGCCCAAGGGATTCATGTTTAACACCTTTCGAAGAGGAATTTCCTACCCTCAAATTGAAGAAACTACCCTAAAACGTGAAATATGATTTTCTAGGAGAGGATAAGACATTTATTATTGTTATCTCCTCTAATCTAGATAAAGAGCAAGAGAGTAAGTTGCTGGAAATTTTGAGGAAACAAAGAGGTGCATTTGGTTGGAAATTAACGGATTTGAAGGGGGAGTCCCCTAATTTGTACCCATAAAATACACCTCGAGGAGGATGTGAAGCCCTTGAGGGAAATTCAAAGGCGATTGAACCCAACCATGGAAGAAGTGGTTAGAGTGGAAATTATAAAGCTATTAGAAGACGGGATTATCTTCCATATCTTGGATAGAAAATGGGTGAGCCCAATGTCATCCCGAAAAAGTCGGGAAAGACAGTGGTTGAAAATGCTAAGGGTGAATTAATTCCTCAATGCACCACCACCGGGTGGCATGTTTGCATTGATTACCGGGAACTCAATGATGGGATGAGAAAAGATCACTTTCTCTTGGATTTTATCGAACAAATGCTCAAATGCGTGGCGAGCCACCCATATTATTATTTCCTTGATGGTTATTCCGGTTATAACGAAATTGAGGTAGATATATTTAATCAAGAGAAGACGATTTTTACATGTCCATTTGGCACGTTTGCCTACAAACGAATGCCTTTTGGATTATGCAATGTGCCTGTAACCTTTCAACGGTGCATGTTAAGTCTCTTTAGCGACATGGTAGAAAGAGGACTTGAGGTTTTCATGGACGATTTCAGCGTTTTTAGCCCCTCTTTTGACCAATGCTTAGCGAATCTTGAAAATGTTTTATCCGGATGTGTGGAGAAGAACTTATTCCTCAATTGGGAAAAATTCCACTTCATGGTTACCGAGGGCATAGTTTTAATCCATATAGTTTCATCTAAGGGAATAGAAGTTGACCGAGCTAAAATAGATATCATTGCTGAGCTTCCCCCGCCTAAATCACTAAAGGATGTACACTCCTTCTAATTCTATGCAGGTTTATATCGACGGTTTATCAACGATTTTAGCGCCATCGCTAGACCCTTGAGTAACCTCCTTATGAAGGATGCCCCCTTTGAGTGGAATGACGTATGCCATGAAGCTTTTGATAAACTCAAAATCATGCTGATTTCTGCTCCCATCATGCAAGCTCCGGATCGGTGTCTTCCATTTGAAATTATGTGTGATGGTAGTGATTATACAATCGGGGCTGTTTTGGGACAAAGAAAAGACAAGAAATCTCATGGCATCTATTACGCTAGCAGGACATTGATCGAACCACAACTTAACTACTCCACCAAGGAGAAAGAGTTGCTAGCAATTGTTTTTGCTTTGGATAAATTCCGCTCATATCTAGTTGGGTCGCCTATCACATGTTTTACCGACCATGCGGTCCTAAAATATCTCCTTACTAAGAAGGATGCCAAGTCGCGCCTCATAAGGTGGATCCTACTCCTAAAAGAGTTTAACCTTTCTATAAAAGATAAGAAAAAGGGTAGAAAATGTCGTTGCCGATCACTTATCGCGAATATCGTTCGACGTGCACAGTGATTTGATTCCCATAGATGAGTATTTCCTAGCTTTTTACCACTTCTTTACCTTGGTTTGCGGACATCGCGAATTATCTTGTCACGGGAGCTGTCCATCCCGGATGGACACCGCAAGAGAAGAAGAAATTCCTCACTTGGTCTCACATGTTCTTTTATGAGGACCCATTCTTATTCAAATATTATGCGAACTAGATCATCCAACGATGCGTATCAAATGAAGAAATCCAATATGTGATGCGATTTTATTATACGGAAGCATGTGGAGGCCACTTCTCCAAGAATAAGACGATCGCTAAAATTCTGCAAAGCGACCTCTATTGGCCCACTATATTCCGGGATGTGAACGCATACTACAAATCTTGCGATAGGTGCCAAATAATGAAAGCTATTATGCGCCGAGACATGATGCCTCTAACCCCTATACTCGTCATTGAATTATTTGATTGCTGGGGTATTGATTTTATGGGACCATTCCCTCCGTCCTTTAGTTTTTTATCCATCCTCGTTAAGGTAGACTACGTCTCCAAATAGTTGGAGGCAATAGCTACCTTCACGAATGACAACAAGGTGGTGATTAAGTTCCTATAGGAACATATACTTTCTCGCTTAGGTACTCCAAAGGCGATTATAAGTGATAACGACACACAATTTTGCAATAAGTCGTTTGAAAGTTAATGAGAAAGTATGGGGCAGTACACAAGGTTGGAACGACCTTTCACCCTCAAACAAGTGGACAGGCCAAGTTAGAAAAATTATGAGATCAAAACTATCCTCGAGAAGACCGTCAATCCTACCCAGAAAGATTGGTCTCTTAGATTAAACGATGCGATATGGGCCTACCGCACCGCCCACAAGAACCCCCTCGGGATGTTCCCGTTTCTTTTTATTTATGGCAAGCCTTGCCATCTCCCCGTGGAGCTAGAGCACAAAGCATATTGGGCCATCGAGAGGTTGAATTACAATCTTAACAAAGCTGATGAAGCTCATAAGCTTCAATTGAAAGAGTTGGAAGAGTTGCGTAATGATGCATATGAGAATGACAAAATTTTGAAGGAACAGATGAAACTCGCACATGACAAGATAATCTGATGAAAAGAGTTTAAATCGGGACAAAAGGTGATTCTCTACAACTCTCGACTACACTTGTTTCTCGAAAAGTTACATTCAAGGTGGACGAGACCATTTGTTATTCGAGAAGTGTTCCCTTATGGGGTTGTATAGTTAGAAGATTAAAAAGGGGGAACGACTTTCAAATTGAATGAACAATGCCTCAAGACGTACTATGAGGCATGAATCTAAGAATCCAACATCAATTGGTTGTTGGGCCCCATCTATGGGTATTGATTGTGCTATACGAGAAGGTCGTCGCACCACCCACGACACGTATGGGGTGACTCTTGTATACATTAGATGTGCGTCTATTAGGGTTAGTTAGAGTCAGTTAGGTAGTTCGAGTCCTCGGTCTAGGACACATATGATAGGTTCGAGCGAACATGCATGGAGAGAAAGCCTAGGGTTTAGGAGCAAGAATTGAGTGAAATGGGTTAATTTCATGTCGGTATAGTGGTGAGAGTATCCAATGATCGAGAGAGAGGAGTACATGATGTAATAGGAGACCCTGCTGAAAATACAAAACTGGACTGGTCCGCCCCTGGGCAA
This sequence comes from Sambucus nigra, assembly GCA_949130495.1. Classification (NCBI taxonomy): domain Eukaryota; kingdom Viridiplantae; phylum Streptophyta; class Magnoliopsida; order Dipsacales; family Adoxaceae; genus Sambucus; species Sambucus nigra. Next base: position 633,396,163 of record OX422212.1, on the reverse strand, counting down.
TCAGAACGGTTAATTTTTGTGGAAATTAAAATAAAAAAGTCCTCGATGTGCCCGGTCCTAGGCACCCGGATCGGTTCGAATGATGCACCTTTCCCTCTCAAATCCATCACTTCTTCCCTCCAAAACCCCCCTCCCAAACCAACCCTTCCCTTACCCATTCCCACCTATAAATACACCCTCTAACACCCCTATTTCCACCACCACTTCTCCAAACTCTCTCTCTCTCTCTCCAAGATTTCTCCTATTCCCATTCCTCCCCACCCCATGGTCAACCAACCACCACCCCAAAAATACAACTCAACCCAAGTTGTTGATTTTGGAAATTTTCAATTTTCGTACCGATCCCTTAAAGAATGAGAGTGGTGCCAAACATTTTTTCGGCCCCATCCAGGATGCTACACATGGAGTGCCAAGTGCGCTGGACCGAGCTACCTGCTTCTGTCACCAACCTTTTCATTGCTCAGGGTTGGTGTCGATTCCTCAACGAGCCACATGACCAGGTGTGGGCAGGGAAAGTTCGAGCTTTCTATGGCTCTCTAGTCTGAACCGATGACTTCACCTTCGAATCCTATATCAATGGCACCCATGTGCCATTCTCCTTGGATCTCCTCATCCGTAAGTTGGCAAAAAAAAAATGTGCCCAGCGCACCCGATTTCACTTACCCAACCCCCTCGCCGCTCTCTGAAAGGTAACTTGCATGTCCCGATTGGCACTCGACGAGGTGTGGGCTACCAAAACATTTTCGATCAACCGGCTAAATGATAAGACCAGAATTACCTTCCAAATCGCATGTGCCAACATACTCCAAAAATCCAACGATTTCTCCATGAGCCCACGACAAGCAACCCTAGTGTATCACCTCTTTGATCCCACTACCGTAATCCATTTGACCCGCATCATTTAGAAAGACATATTCTTTGTGGCCTTGGACAAAAAGGGCACCTCTCTGCTCCCCTATGCCCGGCTAATCACATATATCCTCATCGACGCCGGAATTGAACGTCCAACCAGGTTCCCTCGCCTTCCAAACCCTCTTGGCCAAGGCATCTATACCAAGAGCGGGCATCAATGAGAGATTATATGCGCCTGGCAGGACCAAGCGACGACAGAGGAAAGTTTGAATAATGATGATACCGTGTCAGAGGAAAGTTCGGATAATGATGATAGTGAGTCGGAGGATTCGAAAGATGATGATGATGAGGGAGAAGCTGTTGGGGCCGACGATGTTAGCATGGCCGAGGGCGATGAGCCTAAATATAACGAGGAAGATGACTCCGACTTTGAGCCGCCTAGTGGAAACTTTGATGTGAGACTCACCGCGCTAGAAGCCCGATTTGACGGGTTCATCACCAATTATCAGCACGATACAAGTATGATGCACCGCCTCTAAGAGAACATGTACTGAAAGACTGTGGGTGTGCCTCCCCCGCCATATTTTTATGACCCTTATGATCCAAACGCGGACAGACCTGCTCACTCACACCCGCAATAAGTTGTTGATCTAGCCTGCTTATGTAAAATATGTGTGCCTTATATATAATGGAATGTAGATTGCCTAGCTTGTGTGTTCTATGTTTGTATTTATATCTAACATTTTACACTTTGTTTCATTCTTATTGTTTCTATCCTTCATTTAGTTTTTAGTTCTTTTTTGCATCGGGACTTTGCAAAAATCTAAGTTAGGGGAGTACGCATGCGCTTTCACATTTCACAAATGTTCAAAATGCCAAAAATTTCCAAAAAAAAAAAATTGAAAATTTTCAAAAAGTCCAAAAATATTGTTCTTCAAAGTAAATGAAAATTGGAATTTAAATTTTTCAAAAATATCACCAAAATTTTGTTTAAAGTCTCAAATTTGTAAATTTCGAATTGCACAAAGCCGAAATTGACCAAAGATGAAAATTGATGACAAAACGAATAAGTGTGGAGATTAATTAAACCCGGTGAGATTTTGAACATTTCACGTTTTCTGAGAATTTAAATCAATCCAAGTTAATGATTAACTCAATGTTCAATTCAACGCTAAAATGAGTCATTGATGATCTCTAATTTATTATTTTGATCAGTTAAGGAATAGTGTGTGATGTTGCCTCAAAAAGCGCACTGAAATATCTCTAAACTAAAATTCACCTCGAGACGTGTATGGTAATATGATGAGTAATTCAGATAAATGAAGTTAGCCCCTCGTTTGTTCTAACCATAAAAATATTAGCCATAAAAAGTTATTAAAAATTTCGTTTTGCAAATCAAGTTGAGCCAAATAATATGTATCTTTTCGTTTGATAACCCGAAAAACCTATATGGCCCGAAATTGGTAAAATCGAAAAATCCAGCAACTAAGTCCAATTTGTGTGAAAATGAAAAGGGGCAATAAAAGAAAAATGCTCAAGAAAATAGCAAGAAAAGAGAAATGTAAAAAATATAACAAAAAATAGAAAAAGAAGAGAAAAATGAGCAAAAGCCCAAAAAGACGTTAACGAACATCGTAAGAAGATTTTCCAAATTTCGATTTTCCTAACCATTCCCATATTACCCAATGCACCTTATGACCCAATAAAAGTCCTAGCCGAGTCCGGATTGCGAAATTGATTATCTCGTGGAGAGATAAAATACAAAAAGGTAATAAGAGAGATAATATGGTGTGAATAAGAGGCAATGTCCCCATTTTCCAACGATCCTAACTCGATGAAGAGATCTTTTCACCCATAAACTTTCGTCTTTCAATTTTGTATGCGTGAATTCATGTTCCAATGCATTCACTCCTTATATCACACATACCGAGAAAAATAGCCACATTCCGAGTATTCGTTTGCGGGACTATCCCGTGAGCACTCGAATCAAAATGAATTTTTAGAAAAGTAACGTGATGATCAATCGGTGGAAATTTACGGTTAAATTTCTTACTTCACACACACACGAGACAAATTGAGATTTGAGCATATAAATATATGATGATTATTTTTCGAAAGTTTGAGTTATACAATTTTTAGGGATTTTGAATTTTCACTGAGTCAAAAACTGAATTTTGTGGGAATCTTCACTACAAACCCTCACGAGATACAACTCGTCCTACTAGGGTAACCTAGGGGTTTAAAGGCTTGTTGCATAAGCTAAATGCAATTGCTTGCCCACGAAAGTGGTATTATATCTAAATAAAATGATTTTCGAGAGTTGAGCCTTAGCTGGATTCTTTTATATTGCTTGGGACACATAAAGTTCTAAGTTATGGGGATTTGATTAGTCATAAATTCTTTCGAATTTATCCCCTTAATTTAGTAGCTTTTAGAACCTCAAATAATGTAAAACGTATTAATTTATCTCATTTATATGCTACTGAGAATTCCCACATAGCTCCTCGAGTTTTGTGTGTTTTTCATGCTTTTTACAGATATTTAATGCTAAGTGAATAAAAGAGAAATCGAATAATCGATAAACCAACAAAGGAAGGAAAGTCAGAGAGCAAAATGGTCAATTTACATCGAGAGTTTGGACGAGTGACCAACATGGAAAATGGATACTTCGCTCCACAAACGTGTGGGACGAAATGTTATCCCAATCCCAGCATCGAGTCAGAAGATATCAAGCCTCGAAAATGAGATAATCAAGAGAAAGAAGATTACAGCAATTTACGCACCGGACCGGACTGGGATTAGTAAAAAACGAACCGATCCAGGAATAAAAATAATTTGTCTCAATTTGGGAACCGGACTGATCTGGATATTGTCAAAAATGAACCAATTCGGGAGCAAGAACACACTGGACTATTTTGAGCACCGGACCTATCCATTTAGAGAAGAAACCGAACTGATCCGGTTACTACCAGTCATGAATTCCTGCACTTTAGAAATTATGTCTTAGTTTAATTTAATCATGTATGGCTAAGTTTTTAAGGGTTGGGGTGCATAAACCCAACCCGATGTAATTTACCCATGTAGAAAATAGTGTTTGAATTGAATTTTAAGAGAATCGTGTTGTGTAGTACGCACAATCATCATAGATCTTTTAACCTCATTTGCCCTAGGTAACTGGGGTGTTTAAGAGTGCGATGTGCATGTAACTATTCAGCACCGCTTTGTTTTTACCTTTGATTATGTATCGTGCGAAGTCATGTCCTCATATATATAATGCTTGGGATAAATAATGTCTGAGTTCAATTAAATTTCTAATTCAAATTCTATCATTCTATACGGTAAAGATACTTGGGTTTGGGGGATTGTAACCCGGTATATCTTTCCTTATTCATAGTTAATTCATTGAGTAGATTTATTTATTTGCACTTAGTTTAGTTAGTAGTTAATTTTCATTCACTTATAGTTAATAGCTTGTCCATTCTCCTTTATCACCTTTTCTATTTCCTTTCGAGAGTCAATTCTCGGGTTAGTCACCTATTCCGCGTCATTACGATTCATCGTCCTAGTTCCATGTGGAGATGATCCCTACTTACTGGTTTATTACTAAGGCGACAGGTTTGCACTTGAGCCTATATCGTCATGCACACTAGATACACATTTTTTGTCATGTCAAGTAACGTAATGATCAATCGATCAAAATTTGCGATTTAATTTTCAGTTTCACACACACACACACACACACACTATGATTTGAGACTTGTGAATGTGATTTTAAGGTGACAATTTTTTGGGAGTTTAAATTATACAGTTTCTAAGTATTTTGATTTTTCTTGAGTCGAAACTGAATTTTGTGGGTATGATGACTGCAAACACTCCCGAGAAAGCACTCATCCTACTAAGGTAAGCTAGGGTTTAAAGGCTTGTTGCATACGCTAAATGCAATTGCTTGCCAACGAAAAAGGTATTCTATCCCAATAAATTTTTTGAAGTGTCCTTAACTCATGATCTTATGCTTTTACATTGCTCGGGACGCGCAAAGTTCTAAGTTAGGGGGTTTATTTCGGCATAAATTCTTCACATTTATCCCCTTAATTTAGGTATTTTTATATTCCCGTGCATTGTAATTTATATGAATTTATATCATATTTATGCTACTAACCCCTTTTGGTAATTATTTCATGTTTTGTGTGTTTCTCATGTGTTTTACAGGTATTTCATGCAAGAAAGATGGAAAAGAGAACTCGAAACAGTGAAAGAAACCAAGAAATGGGAAGTTCAAGGGCATTTTTGTAATTTTTCAACCTTAATCCGAACGTGGGTCCAATAAAAAAGTTGAAGAGATTTCAATGATAATAACACTAGAAAGAAACGACACCTCAATCCGAGTTACGGTGAAGAAGTTATGGTCATTCGAAGTTGAGAAAAAATTGCGAGAAAAAAGAACCGAACCGAGCCGGTCCAGAGCCTTGAAGCTCACTGTCAAAGCTTGTGAAGCAGACCAATCTGAATTGAATGGAAAATGAACCGATCCGGCCATTAGTCACGCTCCAGAATGGTTACAAAATTAGTCACACTTTCTAAGTGTGACAAAATTACCAAATACGGGATTTTTATTTTATCCTTATCCTTTAGCCAAAATAGTTTTATGTTTTGGGGAATCTTCTAAATAAAATCTAGCCTATATATTTAGTCATTAGAGTCCTTTTTTTTTCATATTTCATTCATGTAAAAGATCCTAATCAAGGTGTAATGATTATGTCTAAATTCTTCCTATTTATTCCCCTAATTTAGAGTTTTTTTTATCACCTTGTGCATTGTAAAATGCGTTGATTTCTTCCATATCATTGCTAATAACCTTTTCTATGAATTGCATCGAGTTTTTTGTATTTGTCTTACATTTTACAGGAATTTCGTTCAAGAGAAGAAAAGAGAAAACTCAAATTCAAGAGAGAAAAACAAAGTGCAAGAGAAGGAAAGTCAAGGGGCAATTTCGTAACTTTACACCCAGAATTCGGACATGGACCCCCAGAAGAAGTTGAAGTTAGTGGATCCAGGAGCATGTAGGAAGAAACGACATTCAAATTTGAGTTCCGAGTGAAACGTTATGAGAGTTCAAACTTGGGAAGAAGTCATGGAAAAATAAGGAAAAGAGAAGAAAAAGACTTAGAAAATGTTTCAGCTCAGGGTTTCACATCAGCACTGGAAAAGTGAACCGGTTTGGCCCTGTATAGAACAAAACGGGGAATCGATTTGGCGGGCCTAAATTCCAAATTTTTTTATTTCAAAAATAGAGTTGTGCATGGATGAATTACTTAATATAACGTGATGTACTTAATTATTTTGGATGCCAGACTTTAGGGAGTTCTTTTTTTCATAGTTTTATAGGGTTCTTGCACCCAATATCCATAGGGTTTTATTTCCTTCAATAATATTCAGTTTTATGTAATTAATTAAAGGTTTTCTTATGCAAATTTTGTGTTCTCCATCTCCAATCTTTAAGGTTAATATTTCTTCGCATGTTTTTCATATTGTTTGAGATTCCAATTATTGTTTACATGTTTAACTCTAGTTCCTTAATGTTTATAATCAGATGCACCTTAGATAATCTGTTTTTCATTAGGGTAATCATATCTAGCTAAAATTCTAAGGTTTGGGTTGCATGAACCTAACCCGATGTAATTTACCCATGTAGAACATAAGGTTTGAATTGAGTTTTAAGTGAATCGTATTGTATAGTACTCAAAAGCATTGTAGACCTTTTAACCTCATTTATCCTAGGTAACCGGGGTGTTTAAGGATGCAATGTGCGTGTAGATATTTAGCACCGCTTTATTTCTACCTTTGATTATGAATGGTGCAGACTCGTAGCCTCATATATAAAATGCTTAAGATTAATAAAGTTCAGGTTGAATTAAATATGTAATTCAAAATCTATCATTCTATACATTAAATATACTAGGGTTTGGGGGATTGTAACCCGGCCTATCATTCCTTATTTGTAGTTAATTCATTTAGTAGATTATTTATTTCCACTTATTTTAGTTAGTAGTTAATTTTCATTCACTTATAGGTAATAGATTTTCCATTCTCCCTAATCACCTTTTCTTTTTCTTTTTGAGAGTCAATTTTTGGGTTAGCTACCTACCGTTACGATTCATCATCCTAGTTCCCTATGGAGATGACACCTACTAACTGGGTTTATTACTAACTCGACAGGATTACACTTGAGCCTATATTAGCATGCACACTAGAAACACATTTGTGGTCGCGTCAAGTTTTTGGCACTGTTGTCAGGGAATTAGATAGACGTAAGGTTAGTTGATTCAATACCGAATTTGATTCCAATTTTTTTTATTAAAAAGTAAAAAAATTAAAAATCCAAAAAGAAATCATCTCTCAAAATCCCTTTCATGGAAAATCAAGAACAAACTCCTCAGAATACTCCAATAAGATGATCCAATACCCATAGACGAGTATTTTTCGGATGAGCTGCTTTTCACCACTTCTTTATTACCTTGGTTTGCGGACATTGTGAACTATCTTGTCATGAGAGCCATTCCTCCCGAAAGGACATCGCAAGAGAATAAGAAATTCATCACTTGGTCCCACATGTTCTTCTATGACGACCCATTTCTATTTAAATATTACAAGGACCAACTCTTTTGAAGATGTGTACCGGATGAGGAAAATTAAGATGTGACCAGGTTTTTCCATACAAAGCTTGTGGAGGCCACTTCTCCAAGAATAAGACGATCGCTAGAATTCTGCAAAGCGTCCTCTATTGGCCCAAAATATTTCGGGATGTGAATGCCTATTGAAAGTCTTGCGATATATGACGACGAATGGGCACCATTACTCGACGAGATATGATGCCTCTAACCCCTATACTCGTCACTGAATTATTTGATTGCTGGGGTATTGACTTCATGGGACCTTTCCCTCCCTCCTTAGGCTTCTTATACATCCTCATCGCGGTAGATTACATCTCCAAATGGGTGGAAGCAATATCTACCCACATGAATGACAACAAGGTGGTGATTAAGTTCCTACAGGAACACATACTTTCTCACTTCGGTGCTCCGAATGCGATTATAAGTGATAACGGCACACACTTTTGCAATAAGCCGTTTCAAAAGTTAATGAGAAAGTATGGGTTCATCCATTAGGTTGGAATGATTTATCACCCTCAAACGAGTGGGCAAGCCGAACTAGAAAATCGTGAGATCAAAACCATCCTTGAGAAGACCGTTGATCCTACCCGAAAAGATTGGACACTTCGATTAAACGATACGTTATGCGCTTACCGTACCACCTACAAGAACCCCCTCGGGATGTCCCCATTTTATATTATCTATGGATAGCCTTTCCATCTCCTCGTGGAGTTAGAGCACAAAGCGTATTGGGCCATCAAGAGGTTAAATTGCAATCTTGATAAAGCTGGAGAAAATCACAAGCTTTAGTTAAACGAGTTAGAAGAATTATTCGATGATGCGTATGACAATGTCAAAATTTCTAAGGAATGGATGAAACTCGCACATGATAAGATGATCCAAAACAAATAGTTTCACCCAGGACTGAAAGGTGCCCAATATGTGTGTTTTTAAACAAAACCAATTTTCTCCGAAAAGTATCCAAGTTTTAATTATGCACCAAACCAAGTTGTGAAACCCCAATTCTTACTTTAAACTAATTTTATATTGATTAATACTAAACATGCATCCAGTGATTAAAGCAAGTTAAAATAAATTAAAGAATACTCACAACGCCGGATGTACGAGGAAAAAACCCAAAACGGGAAAACAACCTCGTACGGCCCAAGCCAGATAATCACTATGAACAATGGTTTTACGAAGACAGATTAGCCTTACACTAAGAGTCAATCCCTACGGGTCTTAACGCTCCTTCTGATCTTTAACCGTTCTTCAATAGTGCCCATGCAGAAATTCCGTCTTCCACGATACCTGTCCATAACACACGCATCCACGTATGTCTCGGTGTCCACCGATTGGCTTTGATTCGTCTACGATGTCGAACAAGAAGTCCTTCTCTTTTCTTCACCGTAAAACCCTTGATGTTCAATGATAGAACAAACTTCTTTGCTTCCACAAGATCACTTAAACATATAAGAATGATAACTCGGATCTTTGCAAACTCTAAGGATGTGTTTATGCTTTGTAAACCTTAGAAAACATGTGCAAATAACATACTGGATAGTATACTGTTTTTCCAGTTGCACACTTACGAAACTCTGATAGAAACATGCTTTAAATAAAAATTTAGCACCGACTCGAAAAATGTGTCATTCGAACGATAATGCCATGTCGTTCGCGTGACTTAAGCATCTCGTTCGAGCGAGATCCCTATGTCGTTTGAACGAGCTGGCGTGACAGTTTGACTTTTAGTTCAAAACGTCTCTTTTAATGGAGATCCAAATAAGTCAAACTCTATTTCGAGTATATCAGAATAAAACGTAGTGTAAACAATTAAAACACTTTTAAAAACATTTTAAAATATATTTCTTTATAAAAATAGATTCTTATCTTTTATAAAAATAATTCTGAGCACCATTAATAATACGCATTCATACCTGAGTGATCTCGGAATGCAATTACCTTTGAAGAAGCATAAACTTGCACCAATTAAACATCGGCATGATAAATTCTTTGAAGCTTTGCCGCAACGTCTTCATTTTTCTTCAATACGTCATAGACCAAGTGGGATCGTAACAAAATAAAAATCTCCCTATGACATATTACAAACACAGTTTTGTTCACATAATTAAGTCAAAATAATACAGGAAATCAATTTGAAATTTATGTCCTTACAAATCTCCCCCTTTGACTATTCCGGGTCAAAACTAAACTAGGGAAATGCCTAGCCGGGCCGTCGAGCCGTATGACGCCTAAATCCCATCCCATAAACACAAAATCAAATATAAAGGACACAGACTAGTATATCTAACATCATCAAGCATGAATTGTCTGAATGTGATGTACACTTGAAATCTCGAATCGCTGAAGCATACCTACACACATGAATCAGACAAACAAATACCCAATGAAGTATGGAGGAACAAATGAAACCAATATATATATATTCAAATGATACCAAACGATAATAGATACCAATATGAATAACCAATATGGATGTACTCTGAAAAGTCATTTGTTAAACAATTTGAGCAATAAATTGATACCAATGAACTAAACATACTACATGCACCCAAATTTGTAAACATATGTAAACCAATGTGTACTACCAATTTGAGATACCAATTTGTACACATATGAAAACCAAAACATGCTTAAAACTCCCCTTACATCATATACATCTCCCTCCCTTTTGTCTCGAATAGACAATCCAGTGAAAAGATAAACCAATTAAAGTATCTAGCATGAGAATATACCAATTTGAATCAATTGGATACCAATTTGAGAATTGAAAACACTAGATAACCATGAAACAACCGGCTAAATATGATCAATATATGACAAATCAATAGATAGTAAACAAATGAATCACACAAAAGTATAGTAAACTAATCAAGTGTGATAAACGGACTATATGTAAACATATCAATTTAAAACCAAGAAAATCTGCATATAAATAAGTGAGTCCAGAAAAACTTCTAGCAGTACCAAAAAAAATACCAAATTAAACCAGTGGACTACAAACCAATCATAAGCCAACACATCAGCCTGTCGTTCAAACGAGCTAGGGACATCGCTCAAACGAGTTGAGGATGTCGCTCGAATGAAGTGCAACTGTCGTTCGTACGAGATAGAGATGTCGTTTGAACGACTTCGCGCGATTCGTCAGAATTTCCCAGATTCCCCAAAAAATAATATAATATTGCCCAGTGAAAAAAATTCCACAAAAAAATTGCAGGAAGGGTCTGACAGAAGCAAAACAGTGTTAAAATAGTAGGCTTTTAACACAAAATGCAAAAACTCATGAAAACTAAAGATGCGAGTTACCTGCAAACGTAGTACCGATGTGCTCAAACATGGATATGGAATTTATAGGTGTGAAACTAAAAACTAATGAGTCATAATTCCAACACATCGAAATGATCAAGAAGCTCTAATTGATAGCAATCAATCATCAAACTTTATCATAGCCATATGAGAATTAAAGTGTGAGCTTAATGAACTAAACAAACTACATGCACACAAATCCATAATTTTGACGATTCTACAAACAGTAGCATCAAATTGCAATGTTTCAACATTAGGATTAGTTGTGCAAACCCATTTAAATTTTTAATCCATAAAAACTCCCTCAATATTATCATATTTTATTTTTAATGAACTAAACTAATTTGGCCCTTTTCTTAGCATATTGCATTTTCTTTTGGGCTCTTTTAAATGGTGGCTTTCACGACGAGTTAATTTTGAACTCTCACAGCCCTTTCCCATAAATCACTCATCATTTTTACCAATTTAAATCCTCAAGGTTAATGGCTCTTACATGCACACATCTCTTTAAGTCTACTTATGCATAGATAACAAGATTGAGATAAGAACGCCTCACCAAATTCAAATATGCAAGAGAAGCCAAACATCCATATAAACTCGTGCAATGTTGGCATATATACAAATTCGAATCAAAATGAATATCAACTTCGAAACAACCCCATATAAACAATGGTTAAGATCATTCTAAGTATCGATAATAATGACCAAATGTCCTAGCCACGTGAATATGAAATGATTGGGGGGGTGATCCAAGCACACCAATATGCCACATCAAACATGTAAACTCAAAAACAAAAACTGAAAATCTTTTTGGCTTTTCACATTTTGACTCAAATAAAAGAAAAATCTTTTTGGATTTTAAAAAATTTTCTAAAAACATAATCTTTTTGTATTGTTCAATAGGACTCAAACAAATGAAAACTATAATACAAAAATGATACACATGTCATAATACTAGCAATGAATATATCATGAAGCAAACTAGCATATGACAAACAAGGCAACACTATCATCCTTTAGATTTATCATGGGAAGAATCAAGCGCACCCAAACGAGAATTATGATGTTTAATTCCTAAAGCCACTAAATCCGATTTCCAAACCGATGTAGGTGTAAAACGAGGCTTGGGGGTTTGGGGAACTGGGGAAACTTTATTCCTAAACATCCTAGGAGATTGTCTAAGGTCGTAATAATAACGCCTAAGGTGACATTTCCTACCACAAAATGTGCAAGTGTAGCGGTTGTGGGAATGATTACCTATATGTGGACCTTTTATAACCTTCCTAGTATTTCTTACACGTGCGGGGGGAATGTGAACAACTCTCTCACCAAAACCTATACCTCCCATATCTCCCTTAATTTGGACGGTGCCTAGGATCTTATCTAATTTCTCCGACCTAGCCTCAAAATCAAACTTGACTCTAGAAGAGTCTCCCAATATCTCTTCCAACTCGTGAATCCTAGACTCGAGCAAACGCCTAGACTCCTCAAACTCTAAAATCTCCTTTTTCAAGGACTCCATCAAACCACGTTGATTATCTCTCTCTTTCTCCAAAAAATCTAGTTAATCCCTAAACTTCTTCTCTCTTGCCCTAAGATCCTCAATAAAACAATCATTATTTTCTATGGCATATTCAACTTAGCTTGCAATTTTGAGTTAGCCTTTTTCACCTTCACCGTTTCAGCATACAACTCATTAAACGCATTTTGCAGCTCTTTCACATCTACCTCCTTCTCGTCACTCTCTTCACCCTCACTAACATGGGATTCACTCAAAACCTCCTCGGAAGTGTTATGAACAAGAGACTCCTCGTCGCTCACATGACATGCCATAAATGTAACAAAGTTACGATCAGTGGGGGAACTCTCTCCCTCTTTCGGATCACTATCACTTAAGGTGGAATTATAGACAATGGGTTGCTTGCAATTTTTCTTAAGTCTAGTGGGACACTCCTTAACTTTGTGACCGTACTCCTCACACGCAAAACATTTATCCGACTCATCTCTCTTAGGCTTCTCAAACTTATCCTTAGAGGTGGGATCTACTTTGTTGTTCTTGAATTTTTTAAATTTCTTAGCATCTTTCGATTGCTTTTAAAACTTAATAATTTTTTTAAATTTCTTTGCCAACAAAGAAACATCCTCAAAATCGAAATCGGAATTGAAATCCGAAACATTAATTTCCTCCTTCCGGGTTTTCAAAGCAATACCCTTTTCTTTCTTAGGCACTTACTTGGAGGTAATCATGTCGATTTCATAGGTTTCTAAGTCACATACAATCTCTTCTAGTTTCGTCGACTCTAACCTACCCAAGGAGTTTAAAATGGTCACTTTCGCATCAAACCTAGTAGGCAACTCCCTAAGGATTTTCTTAATGACACGGTTGTCGGGAATTTTCTCACCTAGGTTAAACGATGAGTTGGCAATATTAGGCAACCTAGCATAAAACTCATCATAAGTCTCACTCTCTAACATCCTAATGGTCTCAAACTGTGTAGTGAGATTTTGAAGTTTTGACGCCCTAACCGTGCTAGTGCCCTCGTGAGTGAGTGCCAAAATATCCCAAGCCTCTTTTGATGTTTCACAAGTCATAATTCTATTATATTCATCCTATGTGACATGTGAAGCAATAACGTGCAGACCCTTAGAATTATATTGTGCAATTCTTTGTTCAGTTTCAGTCCATGACTCAACAGGCTTTAAACTATGACCTCACCTACAACAGTGACAAGGGGTGTCCAACCTTTCTCAACTGCTCGCCACACACGCTCATCAACAGATTTTAATGCACATCTCATTCTCATATTTCAATAAGTGTAATTAGTGCCATCAAAAATAGGAGTTCGAGAAAATTTATTATATCCAGAATTCATCTTTGAAAATACACGGGATCACAAAACAAATAAAATATGTTTTCTAGCTCTGATACCAATTTAAAAGGTGCCCAATATGTGTGTTTTTAAACAAAACCAATTTTCTCCAAAAATTATCCAACTTTTAATTATGCACCAAACCAAGTTGTGAAAACCCAATTCTTACTTAAACCAATTTTATCTTGATTAATCCTAAACATGCATCCAGTGATTAAAGCAAGTTAAAATAAAGTAAAAAATACTCACAACGCCAGATGTACGAGGAAAAAATCCAAAATGGGAAAACAACCTCGAACGGCCCAAGCCAGACAATCACTATGAATAATGGTTTTACAAAGACAGATTAGCCTTACACTAAGACTCGATCCACATAGGTCTTGATGCTCCTTCTGATCTTCAACCGTTCTTTAATAGTGCCCACGCATAAATTTCATCATCCACGATACCTGTCCACAACACACGCATCCACGTACATCTCGGTCTCCACCGATTGGCTTTGATTTGTCTACGATGTCGAACAATAAGTCCTTCTCTTTTCTTCACCGCAAAACCCATGATGTTCAATGATAGAACAAACTTCTTTGGTGCTGCCAGATCACTTAAGCATATAAGAATGATAACTCGGATCTTTGCAAACTCTAAGAATGTGTTTATGCTTTGTAAACCTTAGAAAACATGTGCAAACAACGTATTGGATGGTATACTATTTTTCGAGTTACACACTTATGAAACTCTGATAGAAACACACTTCAAATAACAATTTAGCATTGCCTCAAAAAAAATTTCATTCGAACGACAATGCCATGTCATTCGCGCGACTTAGGCATCTCGTTCGAGCGAAGATCCCTATATCGTTTAAACGAGCTGACGTGGCCATTTGACTTTTTGACTTTTAGTTCAAAATGTCTCTTTTAATGGAGATCCAAATAAGTCAAACTCTATTTCAAGTATATCAGAATAAAAAATAGTGTAAACAATTAAAACACTTTTAAAAACATTTTAAAATATATTTCTTTATAAAAATACATCCTTATCTTTTATAAAAATAATTTCGAGCACCATTAATTATATGCATTCATACCTGAGTGATCTAAGAATCAAATTACCTTTGAAGACGTGTAAACTTGCACCAATTAAACATCGGCATGATAAATTATTTTAATCTTTGCTGTAACGTCTTCAATTTTTTTCAATACGTCATAGACCAAGTGGGATCGTGACAAAATAAAAACTCCTTATGACATATTACAAACACAGTTTTGTTCAAGGAATTAAGTCAAAACAATACAGGGACTCAATTGAAAATTTATGCCCTTACAAGGACAAAAAGTGTTCCTCTATAACTCTCGACTACACTTGTTTCCTGATAAGTTGCGTTCAAGGTGGACGGGCCCATTTGTTGTTCGAAAAGTTTTCCCCCATGGTGCTATAGAGTTACAAGATTAAAAAGGGGTAACTACTTCTAAAGTGAATGGACAATGCCTTGAACCGTACAATGAGGCGTGTGTCGAAGAAGCCGACACCATTTGGTTGCCGGAACCCATCTATGTGGACTGATTGAGAAAGTACGAGAAGGTCGTCGCACCCCCGACGCGTATGTGGTGATTCTTATATATATTAATAGTGTGTAGGCCAGGGTCCCTCGGTAGAAGTCCATAGGGTAAGAGTCAAGTCTAGATAGAAGCACAAATTCACATTTTAGGAGTGTTCCATGCGAGGCGAGGTGAGTTTTCGTGGTTTTATAAGCTAGGATGAGCGGAGGAGTTCTTTGGAAAATTTTTGAAAAATTGGATTTTCAGAGTTCCAACACTTAGTTTTTTTTTTGGATGTCAAAGTTGAGGAGCACACTATAAATCTAAACCGGTTCGCCCTTTTATACTATCAGGGAAGAATCGATTCGCCTGGGGTTCGAATAAAAAAATAATATTTGCATCAAATGATTTCGCCCAAACTCGAACCGATTCGCCCAGAACAGGTGCAGATTTCAGCGAGTTTCAAGGTGCCCATTCCCCATACATCTCTCCTTTTCCATACACCCCCTTTTGTTTTCCCTCCAAATTCATTACACCCTCTTTCGTTTTCCCTCCAAATCCACCCCCCCCCCCACCTTTTCCCTCCAATCCTAACCATTCCCAACTATAAATACACACCCCAATTACACCATTCCTCTCACACCTCCCATACTTATTTTCACTCTCCTTCTTACCCAATCACCCAATCCCATGGATAATGAAGAATTTCCCATCAAATACAACTCCACCGAAATATTGCACGACGGCTACCATGGATATTGCCGACTTCAAGAAAGTCAATGGGTCAAGGAATTCTTTTCAAGCTCCCGTACCGTACACATCGAGCAGTCAATTAATTGGGATGGACTTCCCCAACCCGTGAACACCCTCTTCCGGCGCCCAAGGTGGCATCAATTTCTAGCCAATCCCGGCGACGAGGTTTGGATGAATGAGGTGCGCTCCTTTTGTGTCATTTTGGTCTATATCTCCGAAAATACGTACCAAGCATATCTGGACGAGGTACCAATCCTATTCTCTCTCTCCATAGTCTCCCAAATAATGAGTGCTGACAACGTCCCGAATCCACCAAATTTTGACTATCCCACCTATGGAAACCCCATCCCAAAACATCAATGCATATAACACATAGCACCCAATCACATTTGGGACCGTGACACTTTCGGGGTAGGCAACCTTGATGAAACCACCCGCTTCGCCGACCTTATCACTTGTGGGTCTATTCTCCAAAACTCCAACAATTCTGCAATCTGCATTCGCTATGGAAATTTTCTCTACCACCTTCTTGGAAATCCGAGTACCATTAATCTCCCTCGTATCTTTTACTCGAAAATCATCGCTGCCGCAATGGACCATAAGGGAAAAATCGCTCTACCTTATGCTCGATTCATAACATCACTTCTGAGTACCGCTGGGATTCAACCACCCCCATAGCAACCCCGTATCACCAAGCCTATTGGACCATAATCCATCACAAGGAGCGTGCGTAAAATGGAGGTATTACACCCACCACCACCGGTGGTAGAAGATGTGGAAATGGGGGGCAATGAGGAGGAAGAGTACAATGAGGAGGAGTTCTCCGACTATGAGACGGATGGAGAGGGATTCAATAGGCGTGTGGCCCGACTTGAGGTGCGATTTGATGGGTCCGTTACCGATTACCATCGCGATACCTCTTTGATGATCCGCCTCTAAGAAGAAATGTACCGCTTGCAAGTGGGTCAAAATGTCTCTCTCCCCACCTATTTTTATGATACCTAGGGCCCCAATTCTCCCAGCCCATCCAACCCATCCCCACAGTAGTTTGATGTCTATGTTGGTTGTTTTTGTTGCTTGTGCTATCTATCCTTTCTTTCCTTTGTACTTGGTCCTTATTAATAAAATGTTGCATTTTGTTCTTTCTCTATTTTTGTAAGCACTCTTCTCTTATTGTTTCGATTTTAGTCCTTATTGCATGAGTACATTACAAAAGTTTAAGTTGAGGGGAATACACGTGCGTTTCAAAAAATTTCATAAAAGTTCAAAATGCCCCCCCAAAAATTCTAAATTTTCAAAAAATCCAAAAATATTTTTCTTCAAATTAAATAAAAATTGGAATTTAAAATTTTCAAAAATATCACCGAAATTTTGTTTGAAGTCTCAAATTTGTAAAATCCAAATTGCACAAAGCCAAAATTGACCAAAGATGGAAATTTAGCAAAAATTGACGACTTAATGAATAAGTGTGGAGATTAATCAACCCGGAGAGATTTCGAGCCTATCATGTTTATGAGTTTTCAAATCAATTCGAGTTAATGGTTAACTTAATGTTCAATTTAGCATTTAGATAAGTTGTTAAGGATCTCAATTCCTTTATTTTGATCGGTTACGAGAAATATGTGAGATGTTGTCTTGAAATACATGCTAAATATATATCTAAACTTAAACTAATCTCGATACGCATATGGTAAAGCATTTAGAAATTTGGACTATGAAGTAGGCCCCCGTTTGACACCCAAAAATATTAACCAGAAAAGTAATGAAAATTTCATCCCTTTTGCAACCCCAATTGAGCCTAATAAATGTTTTCTTTTCATTTGATAACCCAAAAAACCTAATTGGCCCAAAATTATGAAAAGTGAAAAGACATAATTTAAGTCCAATTTGTGCATAAAAAGGGACAAGAAAAATAGAAGTATGCTCAACAAAAATATCAAGAAAAAGAAAAATGTGAAATTAGAAAAAAATAGAAAAAGAAGAGAAAATTAGCAAAAGCCCAGAAAAAGGACTGAAGGACATTTTTCCAATTCTGAATTATCTAACCATTCTCACATTACCCAATACAACTTATGACCCCCAAAAAGTCATAACTGAGTCCGGATTGCGAAATTGAGTACCACGTGGAGAGTAAAACACGCAAAGATAATAAAAGAGATTAAAATGGCGTGGCTAAGAGATGATGTTTCCCGTTTCCCTATGACCACAATCCGATGAAGAGATATTTTCACCTCAAATACTCTGTCTTTTAATTTTGTGTACGTGAATTCGTGTCCAATACATTTACTCCTCATATCATGCACACCGAGAGAAATAGACACATTCCTAGTGATTCGTTTGTGAGAGCATCCTATGAGATTTTAAAATTGAAAAGAATTTTTGAAAGAGTAATGTAATGATCAATCGATGGAAATTTGCGGTTAAATTTTTGGATTTGCACACACACACGGTAAATTGAGACTTGAGAATACAAATTTATGGTGACTATTGTTAGAAAAGTTTGAATTGTACAATTAGATTTTTTTAATTTTTTTTGAGTCACAAACGAATTTGGCGGGTATATTCACTGCAAACCCTCACGAGACACAACTTTTCATACGAGGGTAACCTAGGAGTTTAACGGCTTGTTGCATGCGCTACATGAAATTGCTTACCCACGAAAGTAGTAATCTATCTCTATCACATGTCGATTAAGTATTTGGACATACTTTAATTCTTTTATATTACTCGGGACGATCAAAGTTCTATGTTAGGGGGGTTGATTAGGTCTAAATTCTTCATATTTATTACCTTAATTTAGAGGTTTTTATCACCTTGTGCATTATAAAATGCATTGATTTCTTCCATATCATTTCCACTAACCTTTTCTATACAGTGCATCGAGTTTTGTTTATTTCTCTTATATTTTGCAGGAAATTCGTTCAAGAGAAGAAAAGAGAAAAATCAAATTCAAGAGAGAAAGAGAGAAAGACAAAATGCAAGAGAAGGAAAGTCAAGGGGAAATTTCATAAATTTACCCCCAGAATTAGGACATGGACCCTAGAAGAAGTTGAAGTTCGTGGGTCCACGAGCACGTAGGATGAAATGGCATTCAAATCCGAGTTACGAGTCAAAAGTTATGAGAGTTAAAACTTGGGAAGATGTTATGGAAAAAGAAAGAAAAGAGAAGAAAAAAACTTTAGAAAACATTTTCAACTCAGGGTTTCACATCAACACTGGAAAAGAGAACTGGTTCGGCCCAGTATAGAATAAAATAGCAAACTGGTTCCGTGGGTTGAAATTCCAACTTTTTTTATTTCAAAAATAGAGTTGTGCATGAATTAATTACTTAACATAATGTGATGTACTTAATTATTTTGGATACCAGAATTTAGGGAGTTCTCTTTTTCATAGTTTTAGAGGGTTCTTGCACCCAAGATCCCTAGGGTTTTGTTTCCTTCAACAATATTCAAGTTTTATGTAATTAATTCAAGGTTTTCTTCTACAAAGTTTGTGTTCTCCATCTTCAATCTCCATGGTTAATGTTTCTTCGCATGTTTTTCATATTGTCAGAGATTCTAATTATTGTTTGCATATTTAGGTCTAGTTTCTTTGTGTTTATAATCCATGCATCTTAGATAAGCTATTTTTCATTAGGATGATCATATTTATCTAAAATTCTAAGGGTTGAGCTGCAAGAACCTAACCCTATGTAATTTACCCATGTAGAAAATAGGGTTTAAATTGAGTTTTAAGTTAATCATATTGTGTAGTACGCACAACCATTGTAGATCATTTAACCACATTTTCCCTAGGTAACCGGGGTGTTTAAGGATGCAATGCACGTGTAGCTATTTAGCACTGATTTATTTCTAGATTTTATTATGTATGGTGAGGACTCGTATCCTCATATATATAATACTTAGGATTAGTAAAGTCCGGGTTCAATTACATTTCTAATTCAAAATCTATTATTTTATACGGTAAATATACTAGGGTTTGGGGGATTGTAACCCGACCTATCTTTCCTTACTCATAGTTAATTCATTCATTAGATTGTTTCTTTTCACTTAGTTTTGTTAGTAGTTAATTTTCATTCACTTATAGTTAATAGTTTTCCATTCTCCCTAATCACCTTTTTTTATTTCTTTTAAAGAGTCAATTTTTGGGTTAGTTACCTATTCTGCATCATTACAAATTGTTGTCCTAGTTCCCTGTGGAGACGATCCCTACGTACTGGGTTTATTACAAATGTGACGAACTTGCACTTGAGACTATATCAGCACGCACACTAGATACACATTTGTGGTCGCGTCAAGGAACATCTAGGAAAATAATTTACATATTTTGCACCTTTAATTCAAGAGCTTTTCTGATTTTCTTCAATCTTTGATTTCTTATTGCATGGTTGTGTTCTTCAATCTTGGTAACCTTAAATTCCAACACTTTTATCATTGTTTCCTTATTTTCACATACTTGTTAATGGATTATTGTGTAGTTAATCACAGTTACACCATGCTAGGCTAGATTTTAGGGGTTGGGGTACATTAACCCAACCAGATGTGGTTTGCATGGGTGTAAAATTAGTTCCCTGAATTAAATAAATGATTGAATCATGTTATGTAGTGATCACAACCATCGTAGGACTTTTCATCTCGTTTACCGTAGGTAACCACGATGCTTAAGAGCGTGACACGAGTATAGCTATAACGACACCTCTTTATTTGTACTTTTTGCCTATGTATGGTGCGGGCTATTACCTTCATATATATAATGCTTGAGATTAATAAATACTGGATTTAATCAATTATCTAATTCATAACTAGCCGCTATACTACTTAAGAGTGTAGTTAAAGTTTAGTTTTTTTTTGTATTGTGGTCGGAAGCCGATAACAAAGATTAGCGTATTACACGGATGCTCGGTTTTCCACTCGATCATATTTCTCATTTTTCATTTTCCTTTATGCATTTTCCTTTATTTCCTTTCTTATTTCTTCTGATTTCTAACCCTTGTCTTTTTGCAAATGTGATTTTATAAGGTGATTGGTCTCAATGCCCATTTGGCTAGTTTGAAGGATGAGTCAGTGGAGGCTTCTACCGGATGTACCGGTGGCGGATATCCAACCGACAGTCGAGGCAGTCCTATTCCTTGGTGGCGGTGCGCTAGATTTCAAATGACCTGATGAGAGATTGGGTTACCTCCTCCCTTCTCTTTTGGATTTCTCTTTTTGATATTTCCTTTCTATTTGTGCAAGTATTGACTTCATCTTAGTAAAATTTAGGTGACCTTTTATCCATGGGGAATGGGCATTTAGCATACGGGGATGATCGGAGGGCATGCATAGATGCGCCGATTGATGGTCCATGAGTTTGGCTACTCCTGGTATTTAGGGGAGAGAGTAGTCCAGCAGATTGTGGAGGATATGGTGGTAGTCCAACCAGTGATGCCTCTGAGATATATGAGGCAGGTGTAGGAGATGTGGGAGGATGTCCGAGTGGTGGTGATGATTGACAAGCCCTATTCTTTGTACATGGACACGATGGCGGTGTACGACTACCTTAATTTCATTATGAGATGGATAATGTCATCGTGCATTTATGATGTGGTGAATATGCCTCAGCCTCCTACAGCTTCAGATAGGGGTACCAATTGGCCAGTGAGGTCGGCCCACAGGGTGGGTGGTGCGTCGACATCAGCAGCAACGGCGATGTCAGAGGTTTCGTTTCTACGGCTTGCTCTTACTTCCTACAATATTAAACTTCCTGGGGGAGGATCGGTGTGAATACTAAATCGTCCAAATGGACTCGGAGGAATTCTGGTTGACAGAGGATGTCCTCCATCCAAAGATATATCTTTGTACTTTCGTCTTTTGTGATTTTATATTTCTTCTTTGCCTTAGACTTACTAATTTTATCTTTTCTTATTTTTCTTGCATCACGAACGGGTGTCGACTACATAGATGAGAGACATTCGAGACTGGGTGGTTTTGTGACCACCCATATTCGAGATTCCCTATTGGTTCCTTCCTTTTTGGTGCCATCTGCTTCGTCTAAGGAGGGGTCTGGATCTTATAGAGGAGGCTCCTTAGCTCATCGTCGGGGGAAGCGCGCGCATCGCCGAGATGGGGGATTAAAAATGAGAGAGAGAGAGAGATAGAGATAGAGATAGAGAGAGAGAGAGAGAGAGAGAGAGAGAGAAAGTGTGAGAGTTTTTTTTTTGGGGGGGGGGGGTCAGGTTGAGTCCCGTTGTTTTTATTCTTTCCTTGTTTTGCAAAAGAGATGTAATGAAAACAATATATATATGCAATGAATGGGGTTTTATTTATTTACCTTTGCTTTCAATGACTAAATCTACATTCATTTTTTTACTTTGTTTGTTGAGACCAAAACAAGGATTAAAAGATAATTTATTTTAAAATCGAATGTTTTAAGAATATAAGGAAAGGAAAATCATGCATTCTTTTGGAATAAAAATATTTTTATTGTGTTTTTTTATTTTGACAAAAAAGGGAATTTTCTAAAAATAGGGGGATGTCGATCGGCATACCCCTTGTCCTACCTATCAGCAGGTCAGTCCAGTCTAGTCACCCCGAGATTTTGATTGCACTTTCTTCAGCTACTTTGTCCTTGATGGGGGTAGGGTTTCAACTGGATTCTCTAGGACCCTTGTCTTTAGCTAAGTTTTCAAAGTATAAAAAGGGGGTAAGGTGGAGGGTTTTTCTTCACCCATCCACATTTTTCTTTCTCTTATTTCTTTCTTTCTTATGTTTTATTTGTTTCAAACTAGCTCTTCTCACGAATGATGAATTTTCCTCTTACCTCGAGAATTTAGAGCTTATGTGCTCATACAATGTAGACGACGACGCCTTCAACCTGCGTCGGGTTTCCTTGTGGTGAAATCGGCCCATTAACTGGAACATACTGATGGCGGTGGTACAATTCTGATACCCTGAGGATCATGTTTTTTTATTTTATCTTGGATGAGGTTTGCCCGACCTATAAAGAGTTTTCTGTTATGCTAGGGGTAAATCCAAGTGTGTCGAATTCTCTCGATCTCCTCGGGCATTATTAGCAGAATTTCTCCACATCTCACCCTCGGCAGCTCGGTCATTAGTTACTGACGGAATAATCTCCCTTCTGACTGTGTTGTTTTCTGTGCATCTGCGGGATGTCAATGATGTGGGTTATATAGGAGTTGTTTCCCTTTACTTAACTTCAAAGCTACTATTGGTGACTAGGGTCCTGCTAGTGGATCCTCAAATTGCTGCCATTACTGCGTAGATGTCATATCGTCGCAATCCTACAGAGGTGATACCAGCAGAGATCCTGAATGGTCTAGATGCTTGGAGAGAATGTCGTTATGATTTTCTAAGAGGTAGCCCAGTTTTGCTATTCATGTGGCTGCTTGAGAGATTTCGCTTGGCGATCCCCCTGAATATCCCTTGACAGTGGTGTCGAATTTTTTCACGTGTTATTTCATCATCTTTGGCTCGATTGTCGAGAACTGGGAAAACTAGGTTGTGGAGCACGGAACTCGATATTTGCACTGGTCAGTGCCCTGGTGGGGGAGTTGCAACCCCTTATGGAACTAGAGGAATACTAGTTCTTTGGTTGGTTGACCTTTATCAGACTTCTTTCTACTTTTTGAGGTGGCTCCTGCATCAAGTTGGATGGAGACAGATCATGCCTTCCCATATTTTAGACTTCTTCCTGTGTAGAGGATTTGACGGAAGGCATGCACATGTGGTTAGAGTTGTCAGCCTTTGACTCGCCCTTCCTCGTCTGTTGGTAAAGTTTGGTATGTTTCTAGGGACTGCATGAAATGACTGTAGAGGTAGGTAGTAGCTAAGATATTGGTCGAGGAGACCGGGTAGAGATGGCTTGCCATGTTTGACAACATGGAGGAAGCATAATGTTTTTTCCTAGGATGATTCGGGCTTACCATTCCATGGGGAACCTTTGGTATTCCATCTAGGAAAGAGAAATTTAAGAGCCTCAAGATGTAGATGATGATGGGGCTGGTTCCTCTAGCTACTGCGGGTAGGGCCTTTTTGTAATGCTGGTGATTATTTGTGTTTATGTGAAGATTTCACGATGGTTTTGGTTATGTATTTGGTAGGTGTGGAGAAGGTTGTTTAGGAGTAGCTCGGTTTGATTTTTATTTTTTAGGATAGTAAGGTTGGCGGGGGAAGTTATTTGACCTCCTACGCTGATATTTCGTGTAATCGTGACGAGTTTTCCCATAATAGAATAAAAAATGATTTTAACTATATTGTTGTGCCTCTTGATGAGTTTTACATTTGAATTATCTATACTAATCTCTAAGGCATACATAACCTTTTGTTTATTTAAATGATAAAACAAACTGTCATTCTCGGGGATAAAAAAAAGAATAGCATTTTGTGAAAAAAGAAGGGGATCGTGCCTATGTGTAACATATGAGCCGCCTATGTGTAATTTTCTGAGTTTCATTTTTTAAAGAAAAAAGGTTTTTAGAGGATCAGGCCCCATGTAGTTCTGGGTAGAGATATATGAAGATTTTTTTTATAATAGAAGGGGGATGAGAATAGTCGTAGTGTGTCGAGATTTCAGACTAAGGGTAGAATTTATTGAAACGATCCAACTTAATTAGACACGTCATCTCTTCTCCATCGAGGTCGGTGAGCATAGAGGCACCATTGGATATAATCTTCTTCATAATGTAGGGGCCACTCCAATTTAGCTTGAATGTCCCTCTAGGGTCCCATATGGGTTCTATAATTTCCTTAAGAACTAAATCCCCTTCTCGGACACCACGGTCTTTGAATTTCTTATTGAATGATCATTTTATTCGGCGATGGTACCCTATATGTGATATAGAGCTTTCAGTATCCATTTATCCAAGAGTGAAAATTCGCCAAGATGGCTCTGATGCCAATCTTCTTTCCCTACCTTGATTTCAAGCATGAGGCATAATGAAGGTATTCATAGGTCAATGGTTAGGACTGCTTCCATGTTGTATACCAGAGAGTAAGGGGTAGCCCTAGTAAATGCTCAAACTGAAGTGCGATAGCCTCAGAGGGCATAAAGGATCCGATCAACCCAATCTCAACAACTCTCGATCATCTTGCTAATGATTGTTTTTACGCTCTTATTAGTGTCTTTGACTGCATCATTGATTTAACGTTGGTAGGGAGAATATATTTTCTTTTAGATCGCATACTCATCGACCAATTCCGTGACTTTTGCCTGAAAATGTAACCCATTGTCTAACACTAGCTCATACGGGACCCCGTATCGATAGATGATGTTTTTTTCGTATGAACTTGGCTACTTTTTTAGCAACTGTGTATGACTCAGCTTCGACCCATTTAATGAAGTAATCAATGGAAACCAAGATGAATTCATGCCCGTTGGAGGCTTTGGGTGTAAATTTTCTTATGATATCGATTCCCCGTATAGAAAATGGCAATGGAGAGGTCATGTTGTTGGTGCAGGGGAAAGCTAGCTTGATGCCAATGGTAGAGTGAGAGTCATCAGAGGCGATTATGAGTATCCTCTTGCCATATCCTTTCTTGTTGGCAGTACCATCAAAGAATATTTTCCACCAGACGTTTTCTTACGAGGTACGAAGAATATCTTCATTTGGGAACTCGAAAATCCAAATATCGGCTTCTTCCATAGGGTGGTCAACAAGGTAGTCATATATAGCTCTCCTTTTCATGGATTTCTATGTACATACATAATATCGAATTTGTCTAGCAACATCAACCATCGAGCCATTCGACTAGACAAGGCAAGTTTCTCGAGTACGTATTTATTAGGATCTATTCAGGATACAAGTTTGATGGAAAAAATGAGGATGTAGTGCCGTAATTTGTGGGTGACCCAGATAAGGGTAACACATGCTTTATCCAAGGTAATGTAGTTGGCTTCGTACTCAATCAATTTGCGATTGGCATAGTAGATGTACCTCTCTTTGTAGGATTCTTTAATGTATTGAGCTACCAAATCCCCAGCTGTTGTAGTTGTTACGATCAAGTATAGGAGTAAAGGGAGACCAGGTTGCGGTGGCATGGGTATCGAATGTCGGGTTAGATATTTCTTGATTCGATCAAAGGCTTCCTGTTAAGCTTTGTTCCAAACCTTGGTTTAATCCTTCCAGAGGAGTTTGAATACGGGTTCACAAATAAAATTCAACTGGTTGATGAACCAGTTGATATACTGTAATTTTCTAAGGAATCCCCAGACTTCCTTCTCCGTTCGGGGTGGTGACATTTCGAGTATAGCTTTCAGTTTGGCAGGATCCACTTCACCAAAACTGGCGATTGCTCACGGCCAAAATCCCTGACCAAAACTTTGGGTCGCGGACTTGGGCCGTGACCATTTCGGGCGTGACTATTTTCGTGGGTCGCGGCCCAAGTCCGTGACCAAAAAAGGGTCACAGACGAGAGGGGTCACGGCAGATGGTCACGGACTTGGGCCGTCACCCATACCGTGATGGGTCATGGCCCTCATCTGTGATCCACAACCGTGACAAATTGGTCACGACCAAAGTCCGCGATCCACGTCCGTAACAAAAAAATAAAAAATAAAAAATGGTTGCCGCCCTCATCCGTGACAAATTGGTAGCGGCCAAAGTCCGCGACCCACGACCATGGAAAAAAAAAAAAATTGGTCGCGGCCCTCATCCGTGACCCACAATCGTGACAAAAAAAATAAAAAAAATGGTCGTGGCCCAAGTCCATGACCCACAACCGTGACGAAAAAAAGAAAAATATGGTCGCAGACTTTGGCCACGACCTTTTTTATGCCCGGTGAAAAAAATAAAAATGGTCATGGATAAAGTCCATGACCATATTTAACTATAATTTTAAAAAAATGTATTTTTTTGGTCCAATCCTAAAATTGGAGTTCCTGTGAGTGCATCGTCGGTTGCTATGTGTAACGTTGGACGTGTACGAGGTATTACAAATATTTATTATTGGCAAAACAATAAAAAAAAATCACAAATTGCGAATCGAGAACGTTGTTAATAAACAAATATATATACAAACTTAAAAATATTACACGTCTTAATCATTCATAGAGCAAAAAAAATTGGGCAGAGTTTCCTCTATTTTCTTGACATTCGAAACCCTGTAAATGTAAAACCTGCTTATTATAAAGCCTGTACGGACATAAATTCAACAATCAAATTATAAAAGACTGCACGGCCATAAAACTAAACAATAAAAGCCCGCGCGGCTGTAACACATAAACAACAAAATCCTGAATGTCCACAACATATAAACAATCTTCACGTTGTAAACCATTGCCTCCTCCATTTGTTCCGCGTGAAAAAATCCTACAAATGATAGGATACATAAAAAAAATATCAGTAATCGAGTAGTTTTACAAAAAATTTAATCAAGCTGAAAAATTGCATATATGAGTTAAAATTATCAACATATAAATATTTTTAAGCCTAAGTCTAAAAATATGAAAATTACCGTCATATTCTCAAACTGAAAGTCCCGCGGCTGCGTGGTCAGTTCCTACGAGTTACATTGGTCCCGTAGGAGGTGTTGGTGTCACCCACGGGGCCGTTCGGGTGCTGTTTCGAATTTTCACCCTTTAACGCCATGTTTTTAAGCCTAATTCTAGAAATATACAAATTATCGTTGTATTCTCATACCGGGAGACCCACGACAACGGGGTCAGTTCCTACGAGTTACATTGGTCCCGTGGGAGGTGTTGGTGCCACCTTCGGGGGTTGTTTCGAGTTTTCACCCTCTAACCCCATATTTTTAAGCCTAAGTCTAGAAATATGCAAATTATCATCGTATTCTCAAACCGGGAGACCCGCGGCTGTGGGGTCAATTCGTACGAGTTACATTGGTTCCGTGGGAGATGTTGGTGCCACCCATGGGTCCGTTCGGGGGTTGTTTTGAGTTTTTACCCTCTAACGCCATGTTTTGCTTAAATCTAAAAATATGCAAATTATCGTCGTATTCTCAAATCGGGAGTCTCCTGGCTGCGCGGTCAGTTCCTACCAATTACATTGATCCCGTGGGAGGTGTTGACGTCACCCACGGGGCTATTCGGGTGTTGTTTTGGGTTTTCACCCTCTAACGCCATATTTTTAAGCCTAAGTCTAGAAATATGCAATTTATCATCATATTCTCAAACCGGGAGTCCCGGGGCTACGCGGCAAGTTCCTACGAGTTACATTAGTCCCGTGGGAGGTGTTGGTGCCACCTACGGGGCCGTTCGGGGGCTATTTCGATTTTTCACCAACTAACTCCATGTTTTTAAGCCTAAGTCTAGAATTATGCAATTTACCATCGTATTCTCAAACCGAGAGTCCCGCGGCTGCACGGCCAGTTCCTACGAGTCACATTGGTTCCGTGCAAGGTGTTGGTGCCACCCACGGGGCCGTTCGAGGGCTGTTTCTAGTTTTCACCGTTTAACGCCATGTTTTTAAGTCTAAGTCTAGAAATATGCAAATTATCATCGTATTCTCAAATCGGGAGACCCGCGGCTGCGGGGTCAGTTCCTACGAGTTACATTAGTCCCGTGAGAAGTGTTGGTGCCACCCACAGGGCCGTTCAAAGGTTGTTTCGAGTTTTCACCCTCTAACGCCATGTTTTGCTTAAATCTAAAAATATGCAAATTATCATTGTATTCTCAAACCGGGAGTCTCCTGGCTACGCGGTCAATTCCTACGAGTTACATTGGTCCCGTGGGAGGTGTTGGCGCCACCCATGGGGCTGTTCGGGGGCTATTTTGGGTTTTCACCCTCTAACGCCATGTTTTTAAGCCTAAGTCTAGAAAATATGCAAATTATCATAGTATTCTCAAATCGGGAGTCCTGGGACTACGCAACCAATTCCTACGAGTTACATTAGTCCCGTGGGAGGTGTTGGTGCCGCCCAGGGGACCGTTCGGGGGTTGTTTCAGGTTTTCACACACTAACGCCATGTTTTTAAGCCTAGATCTAGAATTATGCAAATTACCGTCGTATTCTCAAACCGGGAGTCTCGCGGATGCGCGACCAGTTCCTACAAGTCACATTGGTCCTGTGGGAAGTGTTGGTGCCACCCACGGGACCGTTCGAGGTCTGTTTCGGGTTTTCATCCACTAACGCCATGTTTTTAAGCATAAGTCTAGAAATATGCTAAATATCATCGTATTCTCAAACCGGGAGACCCACGGCTACGGGGTCAGTTCCTACGAGTTACATTGGTCTCGTGGGATGTGTTGGCGCCACCCACTAGGCCGTTTGGAGGTTGTTTCGAATTTTCACCCTCTAACGCCATGTTTTGCTTAAATTTGGAAATTTACAAATTATCGTCGTATTCTCAAAACGGGAGTCTCGTGGCTGCGCGGTCAGTTACTACGAGTTACATTGGTTCCGTGGGAGGTGTTAGCGCCACTCATGGGGCCGTTCGGGGGCTGTTTCGGGTTTTCACCCACTAATGGCATGTTTTTAAGCCAAAATCTAGAATTATGCAAATTATTGTCGTATTCTCAAACCGGGAGTCCCACGGCTGTGTGGTCAGCTCCTACGAGTCACATTGGTCCCGTGGGAGGTGTTGGTGCCAGCCCCGGGGCCGTTCGAGGGATGTTTTGAGTTTTCACCCTCTAACGCCTTATTTTTAAGCCTAAGTCGAGAAATATGCAATCTATCATCGTACTATCAAACCGGGAGACCCGCGACTGCGGGGTCAGCTCCTACGAATTACATTGGTCCCGTGGGAGGTGTTGGTGCCACCCACGGGGCCGTTCGGGGGTTGTTTCGAGTTTTCACCCTCTAACGCCATGTTTTGCTTAAATCTAAAGATATAAAATTTATGTCGTATTCTCAAATTGGGAGTCTCGCGGCAGCGCGGTTAGTTCCTACGAGTTACATTGGTCCCATGAGAGGGTTCAGGTGCTATTTTGGGTTTTCACTCTCTAACGCCATGTTTTTAAGCCTAAGTCTAGAAATATACAAATTATCATCGTATTCTGAAACCAAGAGTCTCGGGGCTGCGTGATTAGTTCCTACGAGTCACATTAGTCCCGTGGGAGGTGTTGGTGCCACCCCAGGGCCGTTCGGGGGCTTTTTCGAGTTTTCAGCCTCTAACGCTATGTTTTTAAGCTTAAGTCTAGAATTATGAAAATTACCATCATATTCTCAAACTGGGAGTCTCGCGGCTGCGCGGCTAGTTCCTACGAGTCACATTGGTCCTGTGGGAGGTGTTGGTGCCACCCACAGGGCCGTTCGGGGGCTGTTTCAGGTTTTCACCCACTAGCGCTGTGTTTTTAAGCCTAATTCTTGAAATATGTAAATTATCGTCGTATTCTCAAGTCGGGAGTCCCGCGGCTGCGTGGTCAGTTCCTACGAGTTACATTGGTCCTGTGGGAGGTGTTGGTGCCACCCACGGGGTCATTCGGGGACTGTTTCCAGTTTTCACCCTTTAACGTCATGTTTTTAAGTCTAAGTCTAGAAATATGCAAATTATCGTCGTACTCTCAAACCAGGAGACCCGCGAATGCGGGGTCAGTTTCTACGAGTTACATTGGTCCCGTGAGAGGTGTTGGTGCCACCCACTGGGCCGTTCCGGAGTTGTTTTGAGTTTTCAAACTCTAATGCCATGTTTTGCTTAAATCTACAAATATACAAATTATTATCGTATTCTAAAATCGGGAGTCTCGCGGCTGTGCGGTCAGTTTCTACGATTTACATTGATCCCGTGGGAGGTGTTGACGCCATCCACGGGGCCGCTCGGGGGCTGTTTTTGGTTATCAAGCTCTAACGCCATGTTTTTAAGCCTAAGTCTAGAAATATACAAATTATCGTCGTATTCTCAAAATGGGAGTCCGCATCTGCGTGATCAGTTCCTACGAGTTACATTGGTTCCGTGGGAGGTGTTGGCGCCACCCACGGGGCCGTTTGGGGACTTTTTCGAGTTTTCAACCTCTAACGCTATATTTTTAAGCTTAAGTCTAGAATTATGAAAATTACCATCGTATTCTCAAATCGGGAGTCTCGCGGCTACACGGCCAGTTCCTACTAGTCACATTGGTCCCGTGGGAGGTGTTGGTACCAACCACGGGGCCGTTCGGGGACTGTTTCGAGTTTTCACCCATTAACGCTGTGTTTTTAAGCCTAATTCTTGAAATATGCAAATTACCATCGTATTCTCAAATCGGGAGTCCCACGGCTGCGTGGTCAGTTCCTACGAGTTACATTGGTCCCGTGGGAGGTGTTGGTGCCACCCACGGGACCGTTCGGGGGCTGTTTCGAGTTTTCACCCTCTAACGTCATATTTTAAGTCTAAGTCTAGAAATATGCAAATTATCATCGTATTCTCAAATCGGGAGACCCACAGCTACGTGGTCAGTTCCTACGAGTTACATCGGTCCCATGGGAGGTGTTGGTGCCACCCACGGGGCCGTTCGGAGGTTGTTTCGAGTTTTCACCCTCTAACGCCATGTTTTGCTTAAATCTAGAAATATGCAAATTATCGTCGTATACTCCAACCGGGAGTCTCGCGGCTGCGCGATTAGCTCCTACGAGTTACATTGGTCCCGTGGGAGGTGTTGGCGCCACCCACGGGGCCGTTCGGAGGCTATTTAGGGTTTTCACCCTCTAGCACCATTGTTAAGCCTAAGTCTAGAAATATGCAAATTAGCGTTGTATACTCAAACCGAGAGTCCCGCGACTGCGTGGTCAGTTCCGACGAGTTACTTTGGTCCTGTGGGAGGTGTTGGTGCCACCCACGAGTCCGTTCGGGGGCTGTTTCGAGTTTTCACACTCTAACGCCATGTTTTTAAGCCTAAGTCTAGAAATATGCAAATTATCGTCGTATTCTCAAATCGGGAGACACACGGCCGCGGGGTCAGTTCCTACGACTTACATTAGTCCAGTGGGAGGTGTTGGTGCCACCCACGGGGTCCTTCGGGTGTTGTTTCGAGTTTTCATCTTCTAACGCCATGTTTTACTTAAATCTAGAAAGATGCAAATTATCATCGTATTCTTAAACTGGGAGCCTCGCGGCTGCGCGATCAGTTTTTACGAGTTACATTTTTCCAGTGGGAGGTGTTGGCGCCACCCACGGGGTTGTTCGGGGCTGTTTTGGGTTTTCACCCTCTAACGCCATGTTTTTAAGCCTAAGTCTAGAAATATGCAAATTATCATTGTATTCTCAACCCGAGAGTCTCGGGGTTGCACGGTCAGTTTCTTCGACTTACATTAGTCCCGTGGGAGGTGTTGGTGCCACCCACGGGGCCGTTCGGGGGTTATTTCGGGTTTTTACTCACTATTGCCTTGTTTTTGTGCCTAAATTTAGAATTATGCAAATTACCGTCGTATTCTGAAATCGGGAGTCCCGCGACTGCGTGGCCAGTTCCTACGAGTCACATTGGTCCCGTACAAGGTGTTGGTGCCACCCACGGGGTCGTTCGGGGGTTATTTCGGGTTTTCACCGACTAACGCTGTGTTTTTAAGCCTAAGTCTAGAAATATGCAAATTACCATCGTATTCTTAAACTGGGAGTCCCGCGGCTGCGTGGTCAGTTCCTACGAGTTACATTGGTCCTGTGGGAGGTGTTGGTACCACCCACGGGACCGTTCGGGGGCTATTTTTAGTTTTCACCGTCTAACGTCATGTTTTTAAGCCTAAGTCTAAAAATATGCAAATTATTGTCGTATTCTCAAACCGGGAGACCCGCGGCTGCGAAGTCAGTTTCTACGAGTTACATTGGTCCCGTGGGAGGTGTTAGTGCCACCCACGGGGCCGTTCGGGAGTTGTTTCTAGTTTTCACCCTTTAATGCCATGTTTTGCTTAAATCTAGAAATATGCAAATTATCGTCGTATTCTCAAATCGGGAGTCTCGCGGATGCGCGGTCAGTTCCTACGAGTTACATTAGTCCCGTGGGAGGTGTTGGCGCCACCCACGGGGCCATTCGAGGGCTGTTTTGGGTTTTCACCCTCTAACGCCATGTTTTTAAGCCTAACTCTAGAAATATACAAATTACCATCGTATTCTCAAATCGGGAGTCCCGCGGCTGTGTGATCAGTTCCTACGAGTTACATTGGTCCCGTGGGAGGTGTTGGCGCCACCCACGGGGACGTTTGGGTGATGTTTCGAGTTTTCAGGCTCTAACGCTATGTTTTTAAGCCTAAGTCTAGAAATATGCAAATTACAGTCGTATTCTCAAACCGAGAGTCCCGCGACAACGCGATCAGTTCCTACGAGTCACATTGGTCCCGTGGGAGGTGTTGGTGCCACCCACGGGGCCGTTGGGGGGATGTTTCGAGTTTTTAGCCTCTAACGCTATGTTTTTAAGCCTAAGTCTAGAAATATGTAAATTACCCTCGTATTCTAAAACCGAGAGTCCCGCGACTACACGATCAGTTCCAACGAGTCACATTGGTCCCGTGGGAGGTGTTGGTGCCACCCACGGGGTCGTTCCGGGGTTGTTTCATGTTTTCACCTATTAACGCCATGTTTTTAAGCCTAAGTCTAGAATTATGCAAATTACTGTCGTATTCTCAAACCGAGAGTCCCGAGACTACGCGATCAGTTCCTACAAGTCACATTGGTCCCGTGGGAGGTGTTGGTGCCACCCACGGGGCCGTTCAGGGGCTTTTTTGAGTTTTCACCCACTAACGCCATGCTTTTAAGCTTAAGTCTTGAAATATGCAAATTATCATCGTATTCTCAAATCGGGAGTCCCGGGGTTGCGCGACCAGTTCCTATGAGTTACATTGGTCCCACAAGAGATGTTGGTGCCACCCACGGGGCTGTTTCGAGTTTTCACCCACTAACACCATGTTTTTAAGCCTAAGTCTAGAAATATGCAAATTACCGTCGTTTTCTTAAATCGGGAGTCACGCGGCTGTGCGGTCAGTTCCTACGAGTTACAATTGTCCCGTGGGAGGTGTTGGTCCCGTCCAAGGTGTTGGTGCAACTCACGGGGCCGCTCGGGGGTTGTTTCGGGTTTTCACAAACTAACGTTATGTTTTTATGCCTAAGTCTAAAAATATACAAATTATCATCATTTTATCAAACCTGGAGTCTTATGCTCGCGCGGTCAGTTCCTACGAGTTACATTGGTCCTGAGCGAGGTGTTGGTGCTACTTACGGGACCGTTCAGGCCTGTTTTGGGTTTTTACCGTCTAATGCCATGTTTTTAAGCCTAAATCTAGAAATATGTAAATTATCACCGTATTGTCAAATAAGGAGTCCCGTGATCGCGCGGTCAGTTCCTATAAGTTACATTGGTCTCGTGCGAGGTGTTGGTGCCACTTAGGGGGTCGTTCGGGGGATGTTTTGGATTTTCACCCGCTAACTCTATGTTTTCATGCCTAAGTCTAGAAATATGCAAATTATCATCGTTTTCTCAAATTGGGAGTCCCGTGATCGCGCGGTCAGTTCCAACGAGTTATGTTGGTCCGGTGCGAGGTGTTGGTGCAACTCACGGGGCCGATCAGTGGCTGTTTCAGTCTTTTATCCGCTAATGCCATATTTTTATGCCTAAGTATAGAAATATGCAAATTATCGTTATTTTCTCAAACCGGGAGTCCCGTGATCGCGCGATCAGTTCCTACGAGTTATATTGGTCCCGTACAAGGTGTTGACGCAACTCACGGGGTCGTTCGGGAGTTATTTCTGGTTTTTACCCGCTAACGCCATGTTTTTATGTGTAAGCCTAGAAATATGCAAATTATCATCGTATTCTCAAATCGGGAGTCTCGTGATCTCGCGGTCAGTTCCTACGAGTTACATTGGTCCCGTGAGATGTGTTGGTTCCACTCACCGAGATGTTCGGGGGTTGTGTTGGGTTTTTACCTTCTAACACCATGTTTTTATGTCTATGTCTAGAAATATGCAAATTATCATTGTTTTCTCAAACCGGGAATCCCGTGATCGCGTGGTCAGTTCCTACAAATTGCATTGGTCCCGTGCGAGGTGTTGGTGCCACTCATGAAGCCGTTCGGGGGATGTTTTGGGTTTTCACCCCCTAACGCCATGTTTTTATGCCCAAGTCTAGAAATATGCAAAGAAAATGATATTCGATCAGTTAGGGAGAAGCTTAATAAGGTGCATGACCCCTACTTTACGTTTTTCTTGTTAATTTATGAAAAGACTATGATATTCCGTTATTCCATTCTTTTATAAGATACAGTTAAGTGTTGAGCGTCTAAAACTAACTATCATTTCACTCCCCTATTGAAGATATTGTCCTCTAGCACGTAAATTTAATGAAGTCAAGCCACGAGGAGCAAGCATCAAACAAATAAAGCCACAACCTTTACTCACAAATAAACATATTGAAATATCAAAGTTCACAAGACAAAATGATGACACATACGTATAAATTGAATAAAGCATAACAGATTGAAATTTTTTTCACATTTCCTCTCAATTATCTGCAACCAAAAGATAGAAAATTATTAAAACTTATCTATCTGAACTCGTAATAAAAGCGAAAGGAAAGTTAAATTCACCATTAAACACATTCTCATACAAGTTATCCAAGACAATTACCTGAAGAACCTTGTACATACACGCTTTTGGGCCATGAGAGAAACATTCAAAGACAACTGGGCATGGTCTAAGCTTTAGCTAATTTGTATACAAATGAAAAAAGAGTTATCAGTAACCTTAAAATCATTCAACGTTTGCACACAATCAACTTTAGTTTCAAAAAATAAAAAATGGAAATAAGAGTGCCAAAACTATTTTATAGATATATTGCATTACTGTTTACGTACTACCAAAAAAAATTATACCAAAGCTGCTCTGGTAGGGAGGTCAATTATTCTGCTTTGACTGGAAAGAATCTACGAAAATGAAAAATCACACCAAATCGCCGAAATAGCTCCTGCAAAAAGATTAAGATCATCTGAAAAACTTACGAATAGCCATATTTGCTATATTTATAAAACAATAATAATTATTATGGAAAACTTAGTAATAGCCATATTTGCTAATATGGGTTAATACCCTTAAATTTCATCTTCTTCCTAAAATCAATGAACAACATATTCAATATCAAAAGCATTTGTGTGTCAATCTAGAATTATCCTAAAAAATAACGGCAGGCATATAACCCCCAATAGAATGTAAAAAAAACTTAATTATATTTTGTCAAAACAAAAATTAACGACACGCATATAACCCCCAATATAATATGATGACATGCAAATAACCCACAACAATGTCGATGTATTTTTTTTACTTATTAAAAAACCATTTAATTAGATTTTGTAAAAAAAAATACAGTATTTTGGGGTTTAGTCTCATGTCCAAAGTTTTTTTAGGCGCCCCTTCCATGTATTTTTTAAATTGTATTTATTCCCATAACTACTTAAAAACTCCCTCAACCACCTCTCTTTCTCTCCACTGAGAATGACACGTGTCGTATAGTTCTTACAATAAGACCTACGACTAAAAAAAATTAAAAAGACAGGAGTGGATACCAATAAATCTTTAAAAGTGGGACTAAATATCTGTATTTCCAAAAAAAATACAATGTCTAGAGTTTTTAATAATTTTTATCAAAAAAAATAACCCCAATACAATTTATAGGGTTTATTGACATATATACATAAATCTATCCATACACACACATATATAAACATAAATCTATACATACACACACATAAATACACACATAAATAGAAATCTAAACGCACACACACATATATACACAAATAGAAATCTATACATACACACACATCAGTCACAAATCATCAAATCAAAATGCACACACACACACACACACACACACACACATACACACACATATCAACCACAAATGAATAAATCGAAATGGACAAACCTGCTACTGATTGACAAATTCTTAGAGCCGAAATCTTAGAGCTGAAATTGCATAAATCGAATAGCCAAATTCGATATCGCCCAAAATAGACTAAACTCACCCAAAATCGAAATCGCAAATGCCCAAAAACAGATTAGGTTCTGAGAAAAGAGTGTTTCCCTTTTTTAATGGCTGAACCTGGTCACGGCCAAGAGCCGTGACCCTCCATCGCGACCCATTTGTTCCTTACCTGCTACTGATTGATGAATGGTCACGGCCTGAAGTCGTGACCCCATGTGCGACCAACTTCAGCCCAATAATAAAACCTGCTGCTTGATAAATGGTCACGGCTTATAGCCGTGACTCCTTGCGTAGACCTTCAATTGAGGGATGGTCACGGCCCATAGTCATGACCCACACCAAAAAATGGTCACGGCCCATAGTCGTGACCCTCAATCTGTGATGCGCGACCCTTCTTCATCAATCCTAGTGCTTGAATGAGGGATGGTCACGGCCCATAGCCGTGACCCACACCCATAAATGGTCACGGCCCTAAGCCGTGACCCTCGATGTGTGTACTCTCATATTCGTCATGCCATGGGTCACGGACTTGGGACATGACCCATCCGCGACCAAGCTTGGAGGGAATTTTGGCGCGAGTTTGGTGCCAAGATGGTCACGACCTGGTCACGGCCCAAGTCCACGACCACTGTGGTCACGAACTTCGATCGTGACCATTTCCAGAGCATCGATAATTTAGTGTGGTAATAAATATGGTCACGCCAAATATTAAGTGGGTCACGGCCCAAGTCCGCGACAGCTGGTCACGAACTTGGGCCGTGACCCACTGGGCGTGACCATTCACAGGATTTGGTGTAGTAATCTGATTCAATCCCATTTTTACTAACCATGAATCCCAAGGGCTTTCCTTTGGTAGCGCTAAAAATACATTTATGTGGGTTAAGTCACATCTAGTATCGCCTTAGTCACTCGAAGAACTTTCGAAGAGCGAGAACATGACCTTGATAAGTCTTAGACTTAATAATCATACCATCTATGTAGACCTCAACTTCTTTGTGTATCAGATCATGCAATATGGTTGTGTAGGCCCTTTGGTAGGTAGCCTCTGCATTTTTAAGATCAAATGGCATAACTGTGTAATAAAAGGTTCCCCAAGGGGTGATGAATGCGGTTTTCTCTTGATGATCATGGTGTATTTTGATCTGATTGTACCTATTAAGACCATCAATGAATGACTTGAGAGCATGAATGGATGTATTGTCTACAATCATGTCGATATTGGGTAGTGGGTAATCGTCTTTCGAAAAAGCATTGTTCAAATCACGATAATCAATGCACATGCGAACCTTTTGCCCTGATTTCAGCACAAGTACGATGTTGGCTAGCCAAGTGGGATATTCAATCACTTGGATGAATACTATGTTCAACTGTTTGACCAATTCTTCCTCAACCTTGAGTGACCATTAGATGCAGAGCTTTCGCAGTTTTTATTTGATCGGTTTACATTTTGGGAGAGTTAGAATATCTTGCTGAGCTATCTTATGATCAATGCTGGGTATGTCGTCATAGGACCATGCGAAGCAACAGTTCATTGAGTTGCGTGTGCTCTTACTCATTAAGGGTGGACCCTATATTAATCTCGTAGAGTTGGCTAGTATAATTGAAAGTAATAACAATAGTTTCATCTTTATTAATTTGAATGCGATTATGTTGTTTGCTATTAACCTTATTAAGACCAGTTAAGAATTGTTTATTTAAAAAATCATCATCATCAAGAGTTTTATTAGAATCAAGATAAGTAATGTAAGGCACAACAAGATACTCAAAATCTCCGTTTATTTCATTCTTTGGAAATACAGTGTTGAGAACCTTATCAAAGGAGGTCTCAATTACATTGTGATCAGAACATGGAGGAATAATAAAATAAGGGGAAATGGGATAAATATTATAGTTGGGTTGCATTTCAGTGGGTGGAACAAGTATAACATGCCAATTGAGGAGAGGTGCATCAGTAGTCTTAATCAGGAGGGATGGATCTGATGATGTAGTGCCTGAAAGGATCATGCAAAGTATTACCCCTGGTGTTCGCAGATTGAATGAATCCTTGGAGTCACTTACCTCGGAATCTCCGGTAGTAGATATAGTCTTCTCAATGAGTGGTTGCCCATAATGCTGGGAGCTTTAGACCCATGAGTAGCTGTCTTAGAAGAATATCTCTATGATCATACCACGGTTCGGGAAAGCCACAAAAGGGTAAATCTTCACCCTCTTTGATGAACCTTCAATTCAAGGAGTCCCTCAAAACAGTCTTGGTACTTTATATACTTCTCTTCAACCGAGGTTGACGGAGCATTATGAGTTTTTCTGATGATGGTTGATAACCCAAACCATAAGGAAGAAAAGCCTTTTTCAATACTATAGGTTATACTATTCCCTATTGTCGTTGTCCTAACCCTAGTTCTATCATGTAGTGCATATTCTTAAAAATCGGTATCACGTTGACATTATCGTGATGGCTATGTTTTGGACAAACTCGAAAACCTGACATAAGCATATCATTCGCCCCATGTATCTCTAGTACCGAATTATCGATTTTTACATTCTCAGTGTTATCATCGTCGTCCAAGATGGTGATGACCTATCCATTGGCGAAGAACTTCAGTTTCTGATGGAGGGAGGAAGACAC
The DNA here is from genome assembly GCA_949130495.1 of Sambucus nigra. Lineage (NCBI taxonomy): Eukaryota > Viridiplantae > Streptophyta > Magnoliopsida > Dipsacales > Adoxaceae > Sambucus > Sambucus nigra. The sequence continues at coordinate 633,356,712 of OX422212.1, read as the reverse complement.
ACCCTTGATACTATGGAGCCATGGTCGTTCGAGAAACAGATTAAAATAAGCCATTTTATCGATGACTTGGAATTCAGTAATGGGATTTATAGGGCTAGCCCCTACTATAAGCTTTATGGATCCCATCACTTCTCGATGAGTATTGTCATAAGCACGCACTGTGGTGGAAGTTAGAGCAAGGTCGCTTACTTTTGGTCCCAAGCAATTTAGGGTTCTTAATGGGCAAATATTAAGTGTTGATCCATTGTGGAAGAGCAAAAGTGGGACAATCTTTCCCATGACCTCAACAGAGATATTGAGAGTATAGTTGTGATTTGGATTAAACTTAGGGATTTCCTCTTCAAATAAGTAGATCATTCTAGTAGAGGTTAGAGATCCAATTAGATTCACTACTTCTTCTGGCATGATGGAATGAGGGGTTGTGGGTTCCATTTAATCAAAGCATTTCAGTGCAGTTGGGAAGACATAAAGAGTCCCCAAAGAGTGATGTTAGCCTGAGTTTTCTTCAACTGATTAAGGATTTTGCTCTCCTCGAGGGTCATTTTCGACATAAGGGGGTTTCTCAACACCTTTTCCCTTATCGGTTGTTACTGACTAAGGGTTCAGAACCTTGTACTGCCTCCTAGATCTAGTCATAAGGTTCACAGAAGAGGGGGAAAATGGAAACCCTATTTCTTTATCTATCTTGAGCTGTTCGGAAACTTTGTTAATCTCTTATAGAAAATTCTCAAATGATATCATTCCACATATATAAACTATTGGGCTAGTCTTGTCTGGGGTTTACTTTTCATCTGAACTATCGAATTCGTCTCCCCACTCGGTGGCAACAACGTTATCCTTCCATAAAAAGTCAATACACTCAATAACCTCAATGACTTCTTCGTATAGATCTTCCCACTCAATGGAGGGATGTAGAAACGAATGGACCAAGTGCCCTTGTAGTTTCAAAGCATCAAGTAGTTCATTCATACTGTAAATTTTACTGATCTGTCAAAATAAGTCTGCCATAATCTGGATGACATCATCTAATCTGACTTTATTGGTGGGTAACACCCAATTATCTAACAATTGAGCCCACTTTCGAGCTTTCAAGAACAATGTGATGAATTTTTGCAGTTAATGGTCATCTCTAAGGGAAATTTCAGCCCGAACTCTAGGAGATGATTTAATAATGCTTACAAGTCCATATCTTTTCCTCCGGAATGAGTACAAACACTAATGCATGCTCTGGTAAGAAGTGACAGGGCATGATCGAAAAAATGGGCAGGATGCAGGAGAAAGTACGGGTAAACTTTTAGGGGTTTAGGGGAATATACAGGTATGATGGAAGATTTATTGGGTATAATATGGGTAGATGGGTCAACTTCTGGGTCATTTTTTAGGAAAATAGCATTTGCATGATTTGGGAGCGGATTATGGGTAGTGTTTAGTTTAGGATTGGCTGGTGAGGCAATGATACTCCGGTCAATCAGACATTGGATTACATTTCAAAGATGGAATCACTGATCTATGGTATGACCGACATTTTGATGGAAATCACAATGGGCATCTGGTTTGAAATTTTTGGGAATCCAGTTTGGAAATGAACGAGGGTCCAATGGATTGATAAGATTTCGGCTCAAAAGGGCTTAGTAAACTTTAGAGAGGGGAGCATAAATCTCGGTGTATTACTTTCTAACTGGGTTAGGGCAGATTTCTGGTTCCCATGAGGTTGCAGGATGAGAGATGTTATTCATGGTTGAAACTACAATATTGGCAGACTTCTCATACTTTCTAGGAGGGAACTATTCGGATACTTTTTTGGCTCAGCTTCCATCTTGGCAAGACTTTCTTTAATCTCTGCTTCTCGAAGGGATCGAAAATTGGGGTAGTACTATCCTTCCATCGTCGTTCGAACATGGGTTGAGAAGGTTTTCTTCACAATACTTACTTTATCCTCTTCGAAAGTCCCGTCGATCATGGTGGATGTTTTCTCCCTCTACCTTGTTATGAAATGACTGACAATTTCCTCGAGATTCTATTTTAGGAGTTCTAAATCATGGTGGGTAACCTCTAACTCCTCGTTGTACCTGTATCGTGACATAAATTCATGGGCAACATCCCCCTAACTACGAATTTTGGATTCCTCGAGAGATATAAACCTATGAAGAGTGATTTCCTTCCAAGTCTGTTGTAACATCTGGGACATTATTTCCTCAGAGGCACCTGTGAGAGTCATGGCTCAGTGATAACTTCAAGGATGAACAATTAGGGGCCTGCTAGCCCTAAACTTCGCAATGTTGGGCATCTTGAACTTTTCTTGCAGTTTTGCTTTACGGTAGGGATATATATGTGTAATCCATGTAATTACTGGAGATTCGGACTTGGTCAAACTTCTTGGTCAATAGTTTAAGTTACTCCTTGACCTTGTTCAACTCTTCTTCTTTCAGATCATCGATTACGGGTAGGTTAGCCCCTGGCTGGGCAAGATTCGGGATAAGGAGCTGAGATGGCGGTGGCCCATTGGTAGGAGGGGAACGAGGAGAGAGCTAATATTTTTTTGGAACCCAAATAGGCTCAGGTGCAGGCGAACCCATAACACAAGGGAAGAGGACCTCGGGCTCTTTAGGAATAGGGACCCGATTTCATTGCATCTCATGAACCTCAGTTTCAAGGTTGTCAATATTGGTGGTAAGTTGGATTAGGATCGTGATCAAATTAGGCTGCGCATTCGGTACTTGGTTTGCATTCTCCATGGAGAGCGAGTGAAGATGAATTCTAGACTCGAAGGAATTAGCAAGAGAAGTGACAGAGCTTTGGGGAGGTTCGACAAAAGATTGAAGCCAATAGGGAGCCAGGCCAAGGGTCGGGTAAGTGATCGACCTGATAGGAAAAATATTCTAATTTATTTTTGAAAGAGTGGAGGGAAAGATTTTTATCATTGAAAAAAAGAGGAAAATGTTTTTGATATATTTTTTTGGAAAGGGAAGGACAAAATATTTTGGTATTATTTTGACAGAGGGAGGGAAAAATGTCTATTGACGTTTATGATAAAGGAAGGGAAATGCTTTTGGTATTTTGATAAAAGAGGGGGGGAGTGTTTTTGACACTTTTGATAAGGAAAGAGAGAAAAGTCTCGGCATTATTATGATTATTATTATTATTATTATTATTATTATTATTATTATTATTATTATGTTTATGTTTATGTTTATGTTTATGTTTATGTTTATGTTTATGTTTTTACTTGTACTAGGTTTACTTAAATGCAAAAAAAAATTCGGACGGGACTCGATCCTGGGAAAAATTGGGTTTGAAAAAAATATATAAAACACGATTGAACTTGTTGCCAGGCTCATGAATACGGTCCTGTTTTGAAAAAGACGAAATCACACGAAAATTTGGGTGGCATGCCGACATATCATTTCGACAGAGTTTCGAGTAGTAACTAGAAAACTTAATATGAGTATCCTAAGTTTGAAGCCCATATGAGGGTATGCAGTTGTTGGGTAAGTGGAAAGGTTCCCCCCATTGTCATGAATTTCACGATATACGTCTTGCCTTTTTAGGCAATAGGCACGTGTGGAAAACCCATTTGATATACCTGAGTGTACCTGAATTGCCTGTAATACCCCGTATTTCTGCGTATTTGAATTTAATTAATTAGTTTTATTTTAAATTACGCGAGAGTAGTAATTTAATTGAATTGAGTAATAATGTGATTATTAAATATTAATCCAGAATGAAATACTGATTAATATTATGATTTTAATTTACTAAGTGAATAGTAAATAACATATGGAAATTATTACGTGTAATAGTGAGTTGTGTAATTGGATATTATCCCAACCAGGAGTCGCGCGTAGACTAAATTGGGGTAGAGATGTAAAAATTAGGTAAAGTGACTCGGAGGATGATTTCGAGGTCACGAATGACTCCGAAAGGGTGGAAATAGTCAAAACAGTATACCCAAGGGTGTCGATTGGGTCCTGGGGCATTTTTAGGCTAAACCGGCACTGTATTGGTGCGTTTTAGTCATTTTGTGAAGTAGGGTTAAGAGACCTACAAATTTTGTAGTCTTATATCAAGTGTTAGACATAAAGGGCTTGGGTTAGAATCTCAAAATACAACGGGAGTCCATTAGAGAACAAAAGGATAGAGTCCTTGGATCTTTTGAGGAGATTCTTGGAGTTCTTCATCCAACTCTTGCACCACAAACAACCCAGGAGTGAGGATTGAAGGATAAAACAATCAAATCTATCACAAAACCATGAAATCAGACCCTACTGATCAAAGGCAAGTGTTTATATATAAGTTATTTGAAGTTATAATACCCATGTGACTAGGGTTTCTTCATATTTTGATTAAAGTAGTAATTCTTGGAAGAAAAGAATGATTTGACACATGTTTGGGTAGGAATTGCATGTAGAATGATTTGATATCAGTAGATGATAATAAACTAGAGATTTTATGTTATTTTCCACGAATTAAATCTGGGTTTTTGATGTATAATGGTGGAAGAACATTAAACCTAGGGTTTTGAGGATTAAATATTTAAATCCCTTCTTGAATGAAAATTATAAGATTTTGATGTTATATTTATGTTAGAAATCATCCTAAACATATAGAAATATTTACGGACAATTTGTTTCAAATTTGGTGAAGAAATATGAGAGTTACATGGGTGTAAATAGTGAAAAATGCATCTACGAAATGAAGAAGATGAAGTGTAGAGGGGCGAACCGGTCCGGTGCCTAGAAAAATATAAAATTCCTTTTTTAGCCTAGAACTCCTAAATTGTTATCGGGAAGACTTTTAGGACATTGTTACAACGTAGTGAGGGGTTTCTTATATTACAGTAGGCTATGATAGGGTTATAGAAATTAACTATGATAGGGTTATGGAAATTAAGTATAACTGAGATAATTAAGACGATGATTAAACGATAATGTAATTAATTCGCGAGAATGAAAATGTAATTACGGGAAAGCGTTAGTGAGCTTATGGTATGGACCAGGAGAGTAAGGAAGAACCAAGAGGTAACTAGGGCCCTTAGAGTAGAGAATAATACTCCATTAAATGCGATAGTGAGAATAATTATGAATTAAATGTACGGTGAGTATTCGAGTGATATACTTACTATGTACAAATGATGATAATTAGGTTATGTGAATACCTACTGAGTATATATATAGGTTGTGTGTATACCTATTGTATGATTGATGATATGTGTTAACATACCTATGCTGCCTACTATCACGGAGGTTCCCGAACAGTGGTCAATCCCACTTTGTCGATTCTAGGGAGGTCTGGATTTGTGCCCCAGAATATAGAACTTAGGGTAGCTCATTCTGTGTCGTGTATTACTGTGTTCGGTGTTCCGTTTGGGTACGTTAGGTATGTGCGTAGCCCAAAGGTTTAGAACTATATTTTCCTCCAATGCTTGTTGTTTGATTTTGGGTTCGAGGAGATGTACCGAACCATTTTCCCTATTTAGTACGAGAGGTGCCTGGACTGATAGCAGAGTATTCCCTTGTTTCACAGGGGTCCTTTTTAGAGAGGCCGTAATGATATATATATATATATATATATACCGATGTGAATATTCTACGTAGGGGTGACAGTAGACAGTTAAATAATGAATAACTAAAGATCAAATAAGTAGTGAAACTTAATTAATTGAATAATAAGAATATAAGTGAAATGATAATTTCAACTACTATAACGTATGAGAAACATTAACTAACGGGTGAAGTACTGTATGGGCGGTACGAGAACAGAGATGTGTTCATATTCAGAAATACTTATGTCTAGTTAGCTTGGGTATAATAGATAGGTGGGCTAAATAGAATTGTTAGGCGTGCATAATAGTTGAGAGGTGAGGAAACTCAAGTAAGTGTACGTGAACCTAACATGTATAATCAATAACTAATTTTAAATTCTGATAAATACTTGCTAAATATTTTCAAAATGTTTTTGGTTCTAACCCTTGCTATAAAATCTTTTCAAAACCTTTTAGATGTCCATCCACAGGGATGCCATACTTGATGATTCCTTACAGGGACGTATAGTTGCAGCGCTGTGGAGGCTTGCAGAGTTTTGATTGGATGCATCTATCATTTCCATTCTAACGTAACATTTTATTCCAGTATTTCAGTTGGGCATGTGGGCCCCATTTGAGACTTTGTTCATTTAGTATTCTAGTTTCAGATTTGAATTAAGAGTTTTTATGAGTTAGATTTATTATTCTGGTTTGGGATTTCTAGCCGATGGTTTATTCGACAAGACTTTATTTGTTTATTTATTTGAGATGGCTTGGGCTCTCATATTATGTGAATGCTGTAATTTAGTTTTTCGCATTTTATTCATTGTTTGTTTAATGAAAGAGAAAAAAATTTGGCATCGGCTTAATTAACTAATAGGTGATTAGTAATTAAATTGGTTTCGACAGTGATGCTAAGAATGGACCATTTTGTAAATCATGTTTTAAGTTAATAAAAGCTTGATCACCTGATATTTAACTAGGCGGGGTGTCACAGATGGTATCAGAGCATTAGGTTCTACTGTTCTTAGGATTTGTATGGCTTATTTCGTTTTCAGTATATCATTCTTTTATTATAAAGCCTTATTATTAGGGCCGTTTCTTTTATTGTCACGTGTTTGAGATGTCGTACTTCTACTATTAAATTTTGTATAAATTGTGTACTTATACATTTCGATCTATTTTTAGATGCCATCGAGGAGACAGCGAGCGAAGAGGGTAGCGTCCAGGGATGAGATGAGGGAGGTTCATCAGGAGGCATAGGTACCGCCACCACAACCACCACCTGAGATGATTTTGACTGCAGAGGTTGCAGTGATAGTGGCCCAGGCAGTCGACACAGCCATGAGAGCTATGGAAGCTCATTTCCCTCAGTCCCAAGCACCGCCGTCAGTGGCACCCGTGATCCAGGCCCATCCAGGGCTATCTACTTAACAGAGAGTTAGAGAGACCTTCCAAAAGGGTCACCCACCCAAGTTTCACGACAGTACTAATATAGTTATGGCATGTCAATAGAAGAAAAATATTCAGCTCCATCTGCACATGGTGGAGTGTAACAAGATGCAAAAACAGATGTTGGCTACCTTCGACTAGACGGAGTGACCTTATAGTGGTGGGACTCAGTGACTACCGCTGAAGAGAGAGATATGATGACTATTAATGAGTTCTTGGTACGGTTTGACAGCAAATACTTTTTGTCTGCAGTCGAGTCAGAGATGAGGAAGAAGTTTGGGGATGTGACACTAGGTGATCGCTCGGTAAAAAAGTACGAGGAGGAGTTCTTCCGTCTGGATATTTTTGTACTAGATGAGGTGAGCAATGAGGAGTTAAAGAAGACAGAGTTTATGGACGAGTTGGCCTAGAAGATCGGGCATCATTTTATAGGTAACCCCGCATTGGTGACATATACTGATGTCGTCAACACCGCTCTTGTACACTGTTAGGATCATCACTTCCATACGAAGGGGAGCAAAATAGGGGTGGAGCCTAGCCAGCAAGGTAAGGCAAATGGAGGTAGTACCAGTGGAGCATCGCAGCAGTAGACACGCGATCAGTAGGGGTAGGATTCCTGACAGGGGAACAATGCCAAAAGATTTAGGTCTGGAGGGTTCCGATTAGAAGGACATGGTTACAGGCAGGGTCAGCATGGCCCAAATAAGTAGTAGTTACCTCAAGGATGTCAGGGCTAAGGGAACCAAGGGGAAGCCATCAGGGCCGAGAAAATCAGGGCTAATAACAGGGCCAGCAACGTCAGGGCCAACAAGGCAGAAGACAGAGAGAGTTCCCGGGGCAGTGCTTAATTTATGGCCAGTAGGGTCACAAAATGAGAGATTTCCCATAGTAGGGCAGGGCACAACAGTAGGGTGCCCAACAGGAATAACATGCTCCTTTACCCATGCAACACCAACACCACCAGCCCCTCAATAGCAGCAGGGACAGATGCACTACAGATGTGTGTATAATGTCCAGGACATACCGATGCCACCTACACATTAGGCACCGCCAGTAGTAGAGGGTATGTTTCCTATTCTTGGTCTTGAGGGTAGAATTCTTTTTTATACTGGGGCATTGCATTCATTTATTAAGACCTGATTTTCTAGAGTCGTCGATTTATTAGAGATCGTCGGTAGTCTCCTTATGTGTGTGGAGTCATCGATGGGTAGTGGTTCATTAATACGCTCAATTTGTAGGGGAGTCGATATCGTGATATGGATACTGAGCTTAGCGGCAGACCTTCTAGTATTAGACATGGAGGCGTACGATGTGATTCTGGGTATGGATTGGTTATATAGGGCAATGGTAAACTGCTATGAGAGGACCATTGTGTTTTCCATTTCGGGGAAGGAGATGTTCCTTGTGGTGATGCCTCTTCTTGAGGGAGGGTCGCGCACACACTTATACTACATTTAGGCGGAGACCTCATAAGAAGTAGTGGTTCCGTTAGACTCAATTTTGATCGTGAGATATTTCGACGATGTATTCTGGGAAATACCCGAGTTACCACCCAGTCGAGAGATCGAGTTTGTGATTGACCTAGAACCTAGTAGGAGACCGATTACCCGAGCACCATATCGCATAGCCCCTGCCGAGATGTGAGAGTTGAGAGAGAAGATCCAGTAGCTATTGGGTCAAGGTTTCATTCGACAGAGTACATCGCCTTAGGGTTCCCCTGTGTTTTTTGTGAAGAAGAGGGATGGTTCGCTCCACTTGTATGTGGATTATAGGGAGCTGAACAAGGTTATGATACGGAATAAGTATCCATTATCAAGGATCGATGACCCGTTTGATCATTTGAGAGGGGCTGCCTATTTCTCAAAGATTGATTTGAGATCGAGTTATCACCAGCTTCTTATTCGGGAGGAGGATGTTCCTAAGACTATTTTCCTGTCGTGCTATGGGTCATACGAGTTCAGGGTGATGCTGTTTGGACTCACCAATGCACCAACAATATTTATGGATCTCATTAACAGAGTATTCCGGGAGTTCTTAGACCAGTTTGTGATCATGTTTATAGATAACATTCTGGTTTACTCTCATACTGAGGAGGAGCTAGCATGTGGAGCATCTGCGTAGGGTCTTGTAGACACTTTGAGACCTCCTGTTATATACCAAATTTGAGAAGTGTGGATTTTAGCTACGGGAGGTGCAGTTTTTTATCCACATTGTATCTGACAGGGGTATTGCAGTTGATCCGAGTAAGGTATCGGCGGTGAGGGAGTGGGGACAGCCCACGACACCGATAAAGATTCGTAGTTTCTTAGGTTTGGTCGGGTATCAGAGCCGCTTCATTAAGGGATTTTTGAAGATTGCGGGTCCACTGACGAACCTGAATCACAAAGGGGGTACCGTGTGTGTGGAGTGACCATTGTCAGCTGGCCTTTGATGAGCTAAAGGACATGTTGATGTCAGCACCAGTGCTTGCATTGCCTAAGGTGGGGTGGAGTATCGAGTTCACACTTTTGCATCTCTATAGGGACTTGGGGGTGTATTGCAGTAGGAGGAGAGGGCCATAGATTATGCATCTCAAAATCTTAAGTCGCATGAGAATAATTACCCCACCCACGACCTTGAGTGATTAGCCGTGGTATTTTCTCTAAGGATATGGAGGCATTATCTGTTGGGAGAGAAATATAAATTATTCATGGATCATAAGTCACTTCAGTATCTCTTCACATAGAAGGATCTGAATATACGGCAGAGGTGGTGGCTAGAATTCATGAAGGATTACCAGTTTTATATACAGTATCATGCTGGTAAGGTTAATGTGGTAGCAGAAACGTTGAGCAGGAGACCCACTAGGGAGTTAGCGAAGGTCTAAAAGGAGAAGTGGAGTGAGCTTCGACACGAGGGTGAGGTCGTTAGAGCGTGTATGACAGTGTTAGATATCACACCCGAGATTGTGATGAGGGTAGTGAAAGCGCAAGAAAAGGATCATTTTTGTCAAGACATAGTGCAACAGTTATTAGCTGAGGGTGCAGAGACTTACTCAGTCAGCTAAAAGGGAGGTTTATGTTTTAATGGGAGATTAGATGTTCCTAAGGATGAGGATTTCAGGTATGCTGTGATGACCGAGTTCCATGGTTCAAGGTTTGTGATACACCCCGATGGGGATAAGATGTAGGATGTGAGGAGACAGTACTGGTGGAAAGGAATGAAGAGAGACATAGAAGAGTTTGTCTCGAAATGTGTTGCATGTTAGCTTGTGAAAGTTGACCATCAGAGACATTCAGGGATGCTACAGATGGGAAGACTGAGCGGGTTAAGTAGATGCTAGAGGACATGTTGAGGATGTGCATTCTAGATTTCGAAGGAGGATGGGAGCGATACCTTCCATTGGTAGAGTTTGCATGTAATAAAACTTACAAATTCACTATCGGCATGGCACCGTTGGAGGCATTGTATGGGAGACCTTGTCGTTCGTCCGCTTGCTGGTTAGAAGTGGGGGACAACAAGTTATTGGGTCCATAGATGATACAGGAGACAACTGCCAAGATTGAGCTAATTCGAGGACATATTTGTATTGATCAGGATAGGCAGAAGAGTTATGTTGATGCCGATAAGAGGCACGTTGAGTTAGAGGTTGGGGACCAATTGTTGGTTCGCGTGTCTCCTATGAAGGGGATCATGAGATTCGATAAGAAAGGGAAGTTAGCGCCGAGACATGTGGGACCTTTTCTGATCATTAAGAGAGTGGGTTCAGTGGCATATTGATTGGGATTAACAGAGCATCTTCAGTGGATACACAATGTGTTCCATGTAGGGTCGTTGAAGAAATACATAAGGAGCGAGAGAGATTTCGGGCACGTTCCACTTGAGGAGATTGGTTTGCATCCAGACGTCTCATATGAGGAGAGACCCATGACTATTTTGCATCGTAGTGAGCATAAAATGCGGTTTAAGGTGGTGCCACTCCTCAGAGTTCAGTGGGTACACCACACTATTGATGAGTCTACTTGGAAGCGAGAGAATGACATGCGAGAGCAATATCCAGAGTTGTTTATCGCAGGTATGACCTAATTTCGGGGATGAAATTTCCCGTAGGGGGGGGAGGGAGTATGTAAAACCCTATATTTCTGCGTATTTGAATGTAATTAATTTGATAATTAATTAGTTTTATTTTAAATTACGCGAGAGTAGTAATTTAATTGTATTGAGTAATAATGTGCTTATTAAATATTAATCGAGAGTGAAATACTTTAAAATATTATGAATTTAATTTAATAAGTGAATAGTAAATAACATATGGAAATCATTACGCGTAATAGTGAGTTGCATAATTGGATATTATCCCAACCAGGAGTCGCGCGTAGACTAGATTGGGGTAAAGATGTAAAAATTAGGTAAAATGACTCGGATGATGATTTGGAGGTCGTGAATGACTCCGAAAGGGTCGAAATAGTCAAAATAGTATACCCGGGGGTGTCGATCGTCTCCTGGGGCATTTTTAGGCTAAACCGACACCGTATAGGTGCGTTTTAGTTATTTTGTGTGTAAGGACATTTTTGTCCATTATCAATTGTATGTCGTACGCCGTTACACCATTGAAGATATTCAAGATTTCATCTACATCAATGGATCCGAATAAGCATCTTCATACATGGAATCAATTTTCTGGACAACCGAATCGGTCCCCCTGTTTTAAAAAGGAACAGGTCCGCCCCATTTGGAAAAAGAACCGATCCGCACACGGACCAATCTGCCTCAATCCGGATCGATCCGCTTTACACTAAACCAGTATACCCCGGATCGATAGCAAACCGAATAAGCTCCTTCAGAAAACGAATCGGTCCGACCTCAGATCGATCCGCATCCATACCGAACCAGTTCGCCTGGGATAAATTCGAGCAGATCGTGCTGAGAATTTTTAGGCCTATTTTTTCTTTTATAAAAAAACTTCGGGGATGTGTTTAGCAAGACTTACATAGACGATTTTCAGAGTCCTATATACTCTAAGTCTTCACCTTTGTGAGTCCAAGACTCATGTTTCGATTCACACAACTTTTCAAACCCTTGTGAATCTGTTTGCAACCCAATAACACAATCGTGTGTTTATTCATACCCTTATGGAGAAGAGCGTCCTTCTTCTTCATTGTTTCCCTCCTGGAAAGGGAAAGTTTCAGGCGCCGACTACAGATCCGACACCTGCGGGTAACTCTGTGTCACTGTATTTTCATTGTAATCCGTGTAAATGTATGTTACAAAATTATAGTGAAAATAAATGGTTTTACCCCTTTGGGGGATTTTTCCTCACATGTGTGTGTTTGAATGTTCTTTCATGTTTCATCATCTTGTTCAACCACATATAGCTGCATATTTAGGAATGAACTGATAAAACTGAGTTTGATTAAATAATATCTCTATTTGGACGCACGCGTACTCTTTCAAATTGGTATCAGAGCCAATTACACAACTTTGCCGTGTAATTTTTCGCAAAACTTTTCTAAAATATCAATTTTCAGAAAAAATTATTTTTGAAAACGAGTGTGTTCATAATGAAGAAATTATATAATAAAATGCCAGTTTTTGATGGAACAAACTATGCATACTGGAAAGCCCGCATGAGATCTGCATTAAAAGCCATTGATGAACGAGTCTGGATTTTGGTCGAAAGAGGGTGGACTCCTCCCTCCGTCACTGTTGAAAATGTGATCAATTTAAAACCTGTCACTTCTTGGACTGAAGAAGAATTTAAATGGTCATCTTTTAATTCTAAGGGTCTAAGTGCTATTTCTGGGTCTGTTACTCCTGATGAGTTCAAACGCATAATGACGTGCACCACGTCAAAAGAGGCATGGGATGCTTTACAACTCAACCATGAAGGAACTAATGCTATGAAAGAGTCTAAATTGCAAAATTTAAGAACTCAATTTGAAACCATCACCATGCATGAAACTGAATGTTTTGATGATTTTTATGCTAGGCTATCTGACATTGTTAATACTAGCTTTAATCTTGGTGAACATATTCCTAATGCTAGAGTTGTTAAAAATATTCTTCGTTCCCTTCCTAAGCGTTTTATCCCTAAAGGCACTGTGTTAAATTCTATGAGAAATTTAAATACGCTAAAATTAGAGGAATTTGTAGCAGACTTGCAAACATATGAAATCGATATGTTTCCTAAAACTGCTAATACTAATGATAAGGGAATTGCACTTAATGCCCAAGAAAGAAAGAGTGAGGGGTCGGCAAGAAAGAGGAGATATTCATCTAAAAAAGGAGAGATAGATACATCAGATTCTGAGTGCGATTTTGACTTAGATGAATTGCTAAAAATTTCAAGAGAATTCTCAAATTCAAGAAAAATGGTAATTTTAAAGATAAAACGAAGTTTGAGAAAAATAAGTTTGAAAAGAAAATTGAAAAAGGTTTTAAAGATCCTCTTAAGAAAGAAAGTGAGAGATGCTTTGAGTGTGAGGGTAGGGGTTATAGAGCTTTTGAGTGTTCTACTAGGCTGAACAGAGAAAAGGGCAAAGTTGTCCTTAATGCTACCCTTAGTGACTATAGTGAGGTCGAGTCAGTGGATTCCGAAGATGAGTCACCGCATGATTGCAACTTCACCGCATTCATGGCTAGTCATGTGAGTACCCCTAGTTCTCCTCACGACGTTGAGGATGATGCTTCACAGGGACTCCTCGATAGTGAGATCGATGTGAGTGAGGGGGTGGATGAGACAAGTGAGAGCGAGAGTGATCTTCAACACGCCTACGCCGAGCTATATTCTGAGTCTTTTAAAACTAAAAAGCGTAACAAAGCATTAGTTCTTAGGATCACCTCTATAGAGGAAGATTTAAGAAAATAAAAGGAGAGAGAGTCATCCACCTGCACTACCTTAAGAGAGAGAGAGTCTGCCTATGTTGAGAGAGAGAGTTTGTTTAGAAAGAGAGAGATTCGTTTTGAGAAAGAGAGAGGGGACTCGACTAAACAAGTGGCTAGTCTTACTAGTGAGCTCCATTCCTCCGTGGAGACTTGAAAAAAACTTGAAGCCCTTGTAGCCCAGCTTACTCATGATCTTGAGAGAGCACGGGAAGTCAAGGTAAAAATCGAGGACAGATCTGGGAAGATGGGAAAGATGCTCCTCGGCCCCGCTTTAGGTTTTGGTGATCGGAAGGGAATTGGTAACGATGGTGCCTCCATGTCCCAAATTGCACCTAGACCAGTCCCTGAGTTTACTACTACTCCTTATGGTCATCGCCAAAATCCACAAAGTAGAGTTCGACCAAGAAAAACAAATCAAAGTCTACCTAAAAATGTGTTCTTTTATACATATTGCAAAAGAAAAGGCCACCTGAGAGAGTTTTGCTATAGTTTGGGTCGGACACGAAGTACTACTGCTCCACCACGTCATATTGATGAGTTTTCCAGTCTGAGAGAGCGTGTTGAGTTTTTAGCTGCCACTTCACAGAGTTTGATAGAGGAATTCCGACGGATGTCTTTGCCGTCAGTGAATGCTTCTCACATTCTGGCTAAAACCAACAACAAGGGTAAACAAAATATTACCACTTCTTGGGTGCCCAAGAAAGATAAGAAAGCCCTCATTGTTCATGTTGCTCTCAAAGAACATAATACCTCACAGTGGTATTTTGATAGTGGGGGCTCCAGACACATGACATGTGATGTCTCATTTTTTACCTACCTAGAAGAGTATAAGGAAGGTAGAGTCACATTTGGAGATGGGAGAAAGTCTAGCATTGTTGGACGAGGTACTGTAGAGTTACCAGGATTTCCTAAGCTAGAGAATGTTTTATACGTCAAAGTTTTGAAAGAAAACCTTCTCAGCATTAGCCAGCTGTGCGACGCTGACTTTGCAGTAAAGTTTGACCGGGACGCGTGTAATGTCTACAATCAAGCCAGTAAACTTTTAGTGCAAGGGGTGAGGACCGAGGATAATTGCTATGGGACTGTGCCCTCTTCCTCACTTGTCTGCAACAGCGCCACGATCACTCCTATGGATTTGTGGCACCAACGTCTAGGTCATGTGAACTTTAGATATTTGACTCGTTTAGATAAAAAGGACCTAGTATGTGGCTTACCATCTCTTGGAAAGTCAACTTCCACCGTTTGTGGACCCTGTCAGTTGGGAAAGCAATTTAGGAGCCCCCATAGGAAGTTGCACTCCATTACCACCTCCCGAGTACTTGAGCTGATTCACATGGATCTTATGGGTCCTACTCGTACTGAGAGTTTGGGTGGTAAGAGGTATATCCTCGTGATGGTAGACGATTTCTCAAAATATTCTATTGTAGGTTTTTTGAGGGAGAAATCCGATACTGTAGAGTTTTTAACGACCAAGTGCCATGTCCTACAAAATCAACACGGAGTCACTATTAATAGGATCCGTAGTGACAACGACACAAAATTTAAGGAAGCAAAAGTAGATCTCTACTGTGATAGCCTTGGGATCAAACATGAGTTTTCTGCTGTGAAGATTCCTCAGCAAATGGGATTGTTGAGAGAAAGAATAGGACGATCCAGGAAATGGCTAGATCTATGCTTCTAGGTCGTAATGTTTCTAGGAGATTTTGGGCAGAGGCAGTGTCTACTGCATGCCACACGGTGAATAGGATTTACCTACGTCCACATACACTTAAGACGTCTTATGAATTGTGGACTAGAAAGAAACCCAACCTTGCATATTTTCGTGTTTTGGGGAGTAAATGCTACATCCTACGGGATAGAGAGCAATTAGGAAAGTTTGACTCTCGAAGCGATGAGGGAATATTGTTAGGCTATTCATCGAATAGTAGAGCGTACCGGGTTTTTAACCTGAAGAGCTCTAAGGTTATGGAATTAATAAATGTCACCGTGCAAGATGAAGAACCTCAGGCGGTTATTGATCCTAATCTTTAGTGTAAGGATGATGACGTTTCTGGCAGTAACTTACTTGTCCCTCGCTCACACTCTGTGGACCCTATTCATGTGTTAGGGGACACACCTGCTTGGGTTCGCAAGAGTCATGACCCTGCCTTCATTGTAGGTGATCCCACTCTTGGGGTCAGGACTCGTGCTCAACTAGAGAACGTCGTTAGCCACTTTTGCTACACGTCCAAAGTCGAGCCCAAGAATCACAAGGAAGCACTCAAGGATGAACACTGGATATCTTCTATGCAGGATGAGTTGCTTTAGTTTAAAAAGAACAATGTCTGGGAATTAGTCCCCGACCTAGTGAGACTAATGTTATAGTTACCAGATGGATTTTCAAGAATAAAATGGATGAAAATGGTACCATAATCAGAAAACAAGGCTAGGTTGGTCGCTGAAGGCTACACACAGATAGAGGGTGTATACTTTGGGTAGACATTTTATCCTGTTGCAAGGCTTGAGTCCGTCCGCTTACTACTCGCCATCGCATGTCATCTCCGCTTTAAGTTATATTAGATGGATGTCAAGAGTGCCTTTCTGAATGGCATTCTACAAGAGGAGGTTTATGTGGAACAACCAAAAGGGTTTAAAGACCCTAAGCACCCTGAGCATGCTTATTATCTGAGGAAAACCTTGTATGGATTGAAGCAAGAACCCCGTGCTTGGTACGAAAGGCTTACTTCCTATCTCTTAGCCTATGGCTTCAAGAGAGGGGGATTTGATATGACGTTCGTCAGGAGAGATGACAGTGCTATTTTGGTTGCTCAGGTCTATGTGGACGATATAGTCTTTGGATTCATGTGCTCCCAGCATGCTCACCACTTTGAGGAGGAAATGAAAAGTGAGTTTGAGATGAGCATGGTAGGTGAGCTTACTTTCTTCCTTGGTCTCCAGGTTCGTCAGCTAGAGGATGGGATGTTCATATCCCAATCTAAGTATGATAGAGACCTAGTGAAGAAATTTGGTTTAGACTCCGCTAAGCATGCTCGTACTCCTATGAGTACTTCTATCAAGCTTAGTAAGGACACTTCAGGGAAGGAAATAGAGCAAACCTTGTATCAGAGTATGATAGGTAGTCTTCTCTACTTGACTTCCAGTCGTCCCGACATAGCCTTTATTGTTGGAGTCTGTGCGCGATATCAGGCGTCCCCGAAAGAGTCACACTTACTCGCTTTAAAACGTATTATCAAATACGTGAGTGGGACTCTCTCATATAGTACTTGGTATTCCTTTGATACCAATGATCGTTTGTCTGCCTATTCGGATGTCGATTGGGCTGGGGATGTAGATGGTTGTAGGAGCAATTTTGGTGGGTGTTTCTACTTTAGTTCTGCTCTTGTCTCCTGGTTGAGTAAGAAGAAAAACTCCAGCTCTTTATTCACTACGGAGGCAGAGTACATCGTCGCCGGGAGTTTTTGCACGCAACTCTTGGGGATGAAGTAGATGTTGCAGGATTATGGGATTGCACAGGACACCATGACCATTTCCTGTGATAACACGGGCGCGATTCACCTATCCCGCAATCCAGTCCAGCATTAGCGCACAAAGCACATCAGGATACGCGAGCACCTTATACGTCAGTTAGTTGAGGAGAAAGTCGTATCCCTGAGTTTTGTTCCCACCGACCATCAGTTAGAAGATATTTTCACGAAACCTCTAGATTCCCTTAGATTCGAGAGTCTTGGAAAGTCTTTGAGGATTTGCACAGTTGACTGAGGGGTTGGTCCGTGTCTAGCATAGGATGCATTCATTTCATATCATCTGATGCCTATTGCTAGATTGTATCATATGTTTTGTTTTTCTTTATTTAAAAAAATCCAAAAATATTTTCTTTTTATAAATTTTTTTAGAAAAACTCAAAAAGATTTTATTTTGTTAAAAATTTGAAAAATCCAAAAATATTTTTGTATTTTTTTTGTGAATGAGCATTTAAGATAGCCAAGTCACAATTTCATTCCATTTATCCATGTGACTGTTTGATAGAGATTTGAGATGCTACATCATTTCATCCATGTGCTTTACATTATTTTCTTTGAGATGTGATTTGTGATATCTTTCTACATGTTTGTCTCCTATCTCCTTTATTGCACACATGCACGGCTATATTTGATTATTGTAATTGTCTATCACATATTTTCTCGAGTGTTTCTATTGCAATTCTGTCTATACAACGTACAATATGCGATAAAATTTGACAAGATTGGAATGCATGTAAAAACCATTTTGGTAAGACTGTGTGATTATTTGAAAACGAAGAAGGGATGCAAAAGGTTTCTTTAGCCTTTGCGATACTAAGCCACCGTTAAGAAGGACTTAAAAATGGTGGAATTTTATTATCCGAAGTCCAAAGAGGTTAAAAGAGCCCGAAAAATTTAAAGGCAATAAAAATCAATTCATGCCAAATATGGGCCATTAGATTTCACCATCAATTCTCCAAAGTTTGAGAATTTAGATTACCTCTATTCAAAATATAAATTCGAGGGAGCTTGGTTGGAGATTTAAACGGGTTTGCACTTCCTTGAAAGTCCTGAAAAAACATGAAATCGTTTTGGATGTTATTGGTGTGGAAATCACTTTGAGTTTTGATTTATTGATTTGATTTAGTCAATGTCTCATATTTCCAATTTTTTTTACACCAAAGTAAGATTTTGAGTTCATTCGTTAGGAGTATCCGATATTCATCGTGCACATATGTCATATTTGTACGCATTGATTTCCTATCGAATTTGATCACACCCATTTCTTTACGCTATCATCGACTTGGTTGTTTTGTGTTTGTTTATGGTGTGATTTTTGTATGTTATGTTTGAAAAACATGAAAATTTTCAAAAATAGTAGTTTATTCCTTGTGACACCCCGATTTTGCTTGTTTGATTCATTCTTCTTATTTGTCTATTTGGGGACATCGTAAAAAGGGGGAGAAAGAATTATCATCTATGGGGAGTTTGAATTTTGGGTAGTTTTTGAGAGTTAGCTTATGCTTTTATCATATTGGTATCTCTGTTTATCTCATTTCAAACTCGATACGTCACTTGGTATTTGCTTTGTCTCATGTGTGTAGGTACTGCTTTGATGATCTCTGAATTGCACACCCTGATGACAAAAGCGTTGAGATTCCTGAAGATTCGAAGAGCAAACGATGAAGTCTTATTCATTTGTATCGTTCCAGTTTTGGGTTTATGGAAGGGTAGATTTGTATAGGCATTTTGATATTTGATAATTCGGATGTTTGTTTTTATGTATGTACCGGCAT
This sequence comes from Sambucus nigra, assembly GCA_949130495.1. Lineage (NCBI taxonomy): Eukaryota > Viridiplantae > Streptophyta > Magnoliopsida > Dipsacales > Adoxaceae > Sambucus > Sambucus nigra. The sequence goes on along the minus strand of OX422212.1, from coordinate 633,337,579 downwards.
AGACATAGGGGGAGATTTGTAAGGACATTTTTTTTCCATTATCAATTGTATGTCGTACGCCGTTACACCATTGAAGATATTCAAGATTTCATCTACATCAACGGATCCTAATAAGCATCTTCATTCATGGAATCAATTTTCTGGACAGCCGGACCGATCCACCTGTTTTAAAAAGGAACCGGTCCGCCCCGGACCGATCCACCCCATTTGGAAAAAAAATGATCCACACACGAACCGATCCGCCTCAATCCGGGCCGATTTACTTTACACCAAACCAGTATATCTCGAATTGATAGCAAACCGAAGAAGCTCCTTGAGAAAACGAACCGGTCCGACCTCGAACCGATCCGTATCCATACCGGACCGGTTCGCCTGGGATAAATTCGAGCATATCGTGCTGAGATTTTTTAGGCCCAGTTTTTATTTTATAAACAAACTTCGGGGATGTGTTTAGAAAGACTTACATAGACAATTTTCAGAGTCTTATATACTCTAAGTCTTCACCTTTGTGAGTCCCAAGACTCATGTTTCGATTCACACAACTTTTCAAACCCTTGTGAATCTGTTTGAAACCCAAGAACACAATTGTGTGTCTGATCATACCCATGTGGAGAAGACCATACTTCTTCTTCATTACTGCCCTCCTGGAAAGGGAAAGTTCCAGCCGCCGACTATAGATCCGAAACCTGCGAGTAACTCTGTGTCACTGTATTTTCATTGTAATCCGTGTAATTGTATGTTAGAAAATTATAGTGAAAATAAATGGTTTTTCCCCTTTGGGAGATTTTTCCTCACATGTGTGTGTTTGAATGTTCTTGCATGTTTCATCATCTTTTTCAACCACATATAGCTGCATGTTTAGGAATTAACTGATAAAACTGAGTTTGATTAAATAATATCTTTATTTGGACGCACGCGCACTCTTTCATTGTGAAGTAAGGCTAAGAGACCTACAAATTTTGTAGCCTTATATCAGGTGTTAAACAGAAAGGGCTAGGCTTAGAATCTCAAAATATAACAGTAGTCCATTAGAGAACAAAATGAGAGAGTTCTTAGAGCTTTTGAGGAGATTCTTGGAGTTCTTCATCCAACTCTTGCATAAAAAACAACCCAATAGTGAGGATTGAAGGAGAAAATAATCAAATCCATCACCAAACCATGAAATCAGACCCTACTGATCAAAGGCAAGTGTTTATATATAAGTCATTTGAAGTTATAATACCCATGTGACTAGGGTTTCTTCATATTTTGATTAAAGTAGTAATTCTTGGAAGAAAAGAATGCTTTAACACATGTTTAGGAAGGAATTGCAAGTAGAATGATTTGATATCAGTAGATGATAATATATTAGAGATTTTGTGTTATTATTCATGCATTAAATCTGGGTTTTTGATGTATAATAGTGGAAAAACATTAAACCTAAGGTTTTAAGGATTAGATATTTAAATCCCTTCTTGAATGAAAATATTAATGTTTTGATGTTATATTTATGTTAGAAATCATCCTAAACATGTAGAAATATTTAGGGACAATTTGTTTCAAATTTGGTGAAGAAATATGTGAGTTACGTGGGTGTAAATAGTGAAAAACGCATCTGCGAAACGAAAAAGATGAAGTGCAGAGGGGTGAACTGGTCTGGTGCCCAGAAAATATAAAAATTCCTTTTTTAGCCTAGAACTCCTAAATTGTTTTCGAGAAGACTTTTAGGACATTGCTACAACGTAATGATGGGTTTCTTATATTGCAGTAGGCTATGATAGGGTTATGGGAATTAAGTATAACCGAGATAATTAAGATGATGATAAAACGATAATGTAATTAATTAGCGAGAATGAAAATATAATTACGGGAAAGCGTGAGTGAGTTTATGGTATGGAACAGTAGAGTAAGGAAGAACCAAGGGGTAACTAGGTCCCTTAGAGTAGAGAATAATACTCCATTAAATGCAATAGTGAGAATAATCGTGAATTAAATGTACTGTGAGTATTCGAGTGATATACTTACTACATACCAATGATGATAATTAGGTTGTGTGAATGCCTACTGAGTATATATATAGGTTGTGTGTGTACCTATTGTATGATTAATGATATGTGTTAAGATACCTATGTTGCCTACTATCATGGAGGTTCCCGAACAGTGGTCGATCCCACTTTGTCGATTGCATGGAGGTCTGGATTTGTGCCCTAAAATATAGAACTTAGGGCGGCTCACTATGTGTCGTGTATTAGTGTGTCCAGTGTGTCGTTTGGGTATGTTAGGTATGTGCGTAGCCCAAAGGCTTAGAAGTATGTTCACCTCCACTGCTTGTTTTTTGATTTTGGGATCGAGGAGATGTACCAAACCATTTGTCCCTATTTAGTACGAGAGGTACTTGGACTGATAGCAGAGTATGCCCTTGTTTCACGATGGTCCTTTTGAGAGACGTCGTAATGATATATATATATATTCATTCTACTTATGTGTAACAGTAGACAATTAAATAGTGAATATCTAAATATTGAATTAAGTAGTGAAACTTAATTAATTGAATAATGAGAATATAAGTGAAATGATAATTTCAACTATTATAACGAATGGGAAATGTTAACTAACGGGTGAAGTACTGTATTGACGGTACGAAAATTGAGACGTGTTCGTATTCAGAAATACTTAAGTCTAGTTAGCTTGGGTAGAATAGTTAGGTGGGCTAAGTAGAAACGTTAGGCGTGCACAATAGTTGAGAGGTGAGGAAACTCAAGTGAGTGTACGTGAACCTAACATGTGTAATCAATAAATGATTTTAAATTTTGATAAATATTTGCTAAATATTTTCAAAATATTTTGGGTTTTAACCCTTGCTATAATTTTTTTTTAAACCTTTTAGGTGTCCAGTCACAGGGACGCCATACTTGATAATTCCTTAGAGGGACATATAGCTGCAGCATTGTGGATGCTTGCAGAGTTTTGATTAGACCTACCTATCTTTCCATTCTAGCGTAGGATTTTATTCCAGTATTTCAGTTAGGCATATGAACCCCATTTGAGGCTTTTTTCATTCAGTATTCTAGCTTAAGACTTGTATTCATAGTTTTTATCAATTAGATTTATTATTCTGGTTTGGGATTTTTAGCCGATGGTTTATTCGACAAGACTTTATTTGTTTACTTATTTGAGATGGTTTGGGATCTCATATTATGTGAATGCTGTAATTTAGTTTTCCGCACTATATTCATTGTCTGTTTAATGAAAGAAAAAAGCATTTGGCACCAGCTTAATTAACTAATAGGTGATTAGTAATTTAATTGGTTTAGACAGTGATGCTAAGAATAAACCATTTGTAAATCCCGTTTTAATTTAATAAAGTCCTGATAACCCGGTATTTAATTAGGCGGGGTGTCACATTACCTCACTATATACCTCGTGGGGACAGTACGTGTGAGAGATAATTCAATATACGTAACGTACGTGAACGAGTTCCCTATTATATACCTCCCGTCACGAATTCGGTCAAGTGGTGCGATTTGAGGGAATAGTTCGATATACGTCGAATGTACTTGGACAATGGAAGGTGAGAGTCATATTGCTTAGGCTAAATGTGACTTTCCTGACCAACGCCCATTAAAAAGTGAGAACCCAGTTTTGGTACAAAATTTGGTCAATAGCCATGCTCTTTGGTGATGTAGTATGCAAAAATGCATGATTCTTGATTAGTGTATTATGGAGAGAGTGTATGTTTTAGCATAATGATCACTATACTAATAGGCAGGAATGTACAAGTATCATGAAAAGTAAATCTAGCATGGGGCATGGCGATTACAATAAGCATGAATATGTGAGAGTGAGTGATGTATGACTATCTATATGACTGAGTGTGTGGTAGTGAACCTAAGCATGGATCAACTAAAAGTGGTGCGTGATAAGTGTGAGTGGGCATGGATATATACAAATGTGATAAGTGGAGGAATGTGTTAGTGACACCTAAGCATGGATATTCTAAGTGGTGTGTGCAACATGTGTATATAAGTTAACCTAAGTGTAAATATTGTAAAGTGTACGTGGAGAGTATCTACAAGTGTGTGAGTGAGGAGTGATATAAGCATGAGGTAGATATATATAAGGATTAATAAAGGAGAAAAAAGGGAACATACAGGTAGGTGCATACGCACACAAGCAGAAAATGATAACAACCATGCAAATAGAGTCTAGATCTCTATTGAATGCATCCCCAGCAGAGTCGCCACTGTGGCCATCCCTTCCCTTTTCGGGGGATCCTTCCTCCCGTCTCTAGGGGGAGGGGAGTGAAGGTCTCACGCCCTTTCTCCCAGGAGTGCTTAGGTCGTCGTCGATGTGGGTTGAATATAAATAGATCGAGTTGCCAGCCTATTTTGCACAAAATAGGCAAAAGAACATGTCATGGCCTCGAGATAGTGGCATTAAAGACAAACTAATGCTCACAAAACCAATAGTTTAAAGATTCGGGGGCTAAGTTACGTAATGGGAAGGTGTTAGACACCCATCCCATCCTTTCGGTTTCTCATAGGCTTGTGTTACTATTTTTCTTAATTACTCCATGAAGTGTGTGCATGTATATATAGATGGATATTGAAATTGCTCGATTGATATCATGGAAAAGATAGAGTGAGGTCATCCAAAGGAATATTCCCAAAGTGATAATTAGAAAGTAAGGTGTATGCGTCTATCAAGATATTGATTGATATGATGGAACGATAATATTTCTTAGATAAAACGTAATTATGAATCACAAGTATGATATATGTGAGTAATATATAAACAAAATCAAAATGATGAAAGTGTGAAAATGGAAAATTGGAAAATTAAAAATAGGACTCGAGCCTCGAGTTTAAGTCCAAAACGTCTACGTAGCCTATACATGCATCAAAGTCCACGTAGTTCACATGGGACATGGGGGTGGGGATTATCCCATAGATTCCAAACGAGAGTTTATTATATGTGTATGTGTATGTGTAAGAAAGTTATTTTAGTTTTGAGAAAATGTGATGAAGAATCCCGTTGAAATCTATAGGTGTAACCTTAATTTTGTTTTAGATTTTTTTATAGAAAATAAAGTATGTGCAATATAATTAATAAAGCTTGGGATGCTAATATGTATGAACTAAAGTAAATGCTAGATTAAGAATTTATGTAACTAATGCGAAAATGAAGAAATTTAAAGAGGAGAGGGGGGGGGGGGGGGGGGGGGACTATTTGGACCTTCTTTGGAGAATTGAGGCTTGATCTTAATCCTTGATGAGCTCCCTTGAATGATAAGATGGATATTGGATGAGCGAGAATGAGATTTTGTGTATGAAAATGATGGGAATGAAATATGAAAAATGAATTTCACATAAGGAAACTCCGTTAATTGCAAGAGAATGTTATTGAGATCACTGGTATTAATGGATACGAGGTCTGGCCTCAGAGTGAGATCATGCCATTATTTTATAGGGTAAGGGGACTTTCGATCGGCATATCCCTAGCCCTACCAATCGATAAGTGCCATAGACACACTACTGATAGGCAGAGAAATGGATCTGCCAATCGACAGTCTCGTGTAGATTTTTTTAAAAAAACGGTCGTACAACGCAATACGTAAATTCAAATTGCACATGGTTCATACCGTTAGAAAGGTAATTCATAGACATTCAAGAGTCCTTTGGGCCTCTCCTGGGTCCAGGAGTTGACTTTGGGTCAAACGGGGCTCGAAAGAGCACGGTGGTCCTTTGGATGGGAGATTGTCGGACGATAATAGATCGTTTGTCCAAACCATAGTCAGAATCGCACACGAGGTTGATCGTTGGAAATTTTATGCGAGGTACTTAGATATTCCGAAGAGCTTCGCTCGATTCAGAGAGTTAACTTTGTTCAAACGGGGCCCGAAAGCTTCCAGTGACCTTTCGGAGTAAAACGGGTCATTCGTCCGTACTATAAGGTTGATTCATGCACATGATGGACCGTTAAAAAGGGTATTCAGTGTCATTCGAATATTCATTTCGTATCATTCGAGCTGAAGAGTTGACCTTGGTCAAGCGGAGACCGGCGCCCGGTGGCCTCCGAATTAGTTTTTGAGGCAAAACGGATCTTTCTTCCGAACGATTGTTCCATTTTGCACACGAGGCAAACCGTTAAAAAGATATTTCAGTGCCCGTAGAGGATTCATTGAGATTTGGCTCTGACAATGGAGTTGATTAGGGTCAAATTGGGGCCCGGGAGCTCTTGGTGGCCTCCAGATCAATTTTTGGTAGTAAAATGGTCCGTTCTTCCAAACTGTTATGTCGATTCATGCACGGGGTGGACCATTGGAAAGTGGATTCAGATCCCTTCGAAGATTCATTGAGCTTTCGCTCCGACGATAGAGTTGACCAGAGTCAAACGGGGTCCGAGAGCACCCGATGGCCTCTAGATCGATACTCATAGTATGACCTACGTTTTTTAGTGAAATGGGATGGTGTTACGGACCTAAGTAGAGACTTAGAGGGTGCTAGAATGCGGTGTCTACAACACTCTCACATTAATGCACATAAATTCCCAAAAAAACATAATATTAAGGCATTCTTTAGAGTAAGTATATGTCGATACAAGTTTCGGACCTAAATTAAGCATCCCAATGTATCTTGAATTCATTTTTTGGGGATAAATATCACTTAGGCCTCCTAAACTATACCCCTCCTAACACTTTTCCATCAGTTCTTTCAATTTTTCAACTCACCCATAACTTTGAAAACGACTGCAATTAACTCCCTGTCGTCTAAATCCGTTAACTTTTGGCATGAAATGATGTGTGACAACCCTTTTGGCTTTTTCAAATGGGCATTTTGGATATTTTATCCCTTTTAAAAAAAAATTTAAACTCATTTTCTTTCTCTAATTTTCCTCAATCTCTCTCGTAACTCTCTCTCTTTTTCTTCTTCCTCCTTCTCCTCCTCCTCCCTCTCTTTTAACTCTCTTCTTCTTCCTCTATTCCTCTCTTCCCCTCTCACACACACACACACACACACACACATACACACAAACATATTTTAGGGGGGGCTAATCGATGGTGGGAGGGGAGCAGGGTTAGGGGTGGGACTGGTGGGGGTGGAAGGGGGTGGGGCTGGTGGGGTAGGGGAGCAGGCGCCAGGATGGGGGTGGGGCGGGGTTTCATGAGCAAAGTTTTTTTTCGTTTTCTCTTTGTGTGTCTGTGTGTATACATGTTTTTGACTTCTAAATAAATATGTTTTTTTTTCTTTTTTTGAAAATCATTTTTTTCGAAAATCATATCGTATGGAAATAATTTATTATTTGTGGGAAATGATTTTTTTATTTATAATTTATATTATGGAAATAATTTATGTTTCTGGATATAATTTATATTGCAGCAAATAATTTTTTTATTACTGAAAATAAATTTTATTTGTGGTAAATAATTTTTTTCTTTCTAAAACTATCTTGTTATTATTGGAAGTCATATTTATTTGTTGGAAATAATTTATTATTGCTCAAAAACATTTCAAAAAATTCCTATTTTAAATATTTTTTGGTAATTTTCAGAATTTTAATTGCTTGGTTTCCATATTTTTAAATGATTTTTTTGTATTTTTCAGTAATTATTTTGAATATATATTCTGAATTACATTTTTTTTAGAATTTTGCAAATTTTAAATAGTTTATCAGAATTTTTCAATATTTTGCATAATATTTTGGTATATTTTAGAATTTTCAAGTATATATACATTTTTTCCAAATGTATTTTCCAATACGTATTAGTATTTTAAATATGTTTTTCTAAATTATTTTTTAGAATGTTGCATGCTAGAAATCATATTTTATATGCTAAAAAAATTTATATCGATGAAAATCATTTTTTATTAGTGGGATTTGTTTTTGTGGAAAATAATTTTTTCATTAATTAGTTTTTAAAATTTTGCAGATTTTAAATATTTTTGGTACTTTTCAGATTTTTTTCTAATATATGTTTTATATTTTTAAAATATTTTTTGGTATTATCTTAATTTTAAATGTTTTTTAAAAAAATTTCCTAAAATAATTACGTTTGGACAAAAATGCTTTTACTTAAAGTCATGTGCCATGAATATGACTAACCGCACATAACTAACTATTTTTGTCAAAAATTAATGAATTAGGCGACAAGGGCGTAATTAGGGAATGAATTGAAAAAATTGAAAGAAGTAGTGGCAAAATAGTGAAAAGGATATAATTCAGAGAGTGTAAGTGTAATTAATCCATTTTTTTAGACTTTGCTACTTATGAAAACCTCGTACCCTAAACAATCCAAGTAAACCTAACAGAATCTAGCTGAATTATAACTATTAATTAAAAAAAATGTTAATTAGGCATCAATACATTCGACAATGAAGTGGCACACCAGACACGCAAGATAAAAGTATTTTTAAAATAAACACCATGGCAAGTGGCCTAACAAAACAAGGAGACAAATCATATACCAAGTACTTATTTTATTGTTAAAAAGCACACCGTCAGAATATGTATATGAAAAACTATTCTCATAAGAACCTGTTTTTCCAAATCAAATTAATGAAATTAATATTTACAATTAAATATAAATTTTCTTATTAATAATCTAGATTAGACATGTCGACATATAAAATGTTTAGACTTATCAGGTTCTGATCAATTTCAGATCAACACAATTAAACTCGTTAAAATAACCGTTCAAAATTGAAAATTTGTTTATATACAAATAGATCCGTTTTCACCAGTTAATACATATTACCATTAACAACTTATATCGGACGAGGCTTGATCAATTCACTTAAATATGCTTGATAAAAGTTAGTAGTAAAATATAATTTATGTAACTCACTCCAAATACTGGACAAAAAGTTTTATTTAAGCGAAGTATATTATAATGTGTAAATTTAATTTTTATTGTATAAATATATCTATATTTGTAAGACATATTGCCATCACAAGAATATACACATATTTTTTCTTGCGAATTTTCTCCTAATTTAAATATGAAAATAATTTAACGTGTCATAATAGTTTGGATCGTGTAACATGTTAACATTAACGGGTTGCGTTTGGTTTTGATATTTGAAACCGTTAAAGTTGACTAGTTATGTAGAGATTAAGAGTTTTTTCGATACGTACCCAATATCACATGATAGGAAAATGATATTGAAATCGAAATTTTTACAGAAAGTGAAGATACTGAATTAGGTGACGGATTTTTATTGGTTAGTTTGTGGGATTCGCGCCAGCAGATCCAAAGAATCAACCAATAACACGCTGTCACGTGTAATTTAAGTCAAAATTTATATCATTTTTTCGGTTACAATAGAAGTGTTCCACACGATACGAACAAAGATTCATCAATACCCGTTGACAAATCTAATCTAAACGAAGGCAAAAGCGTATCAAAGTTTAATAAGGCGAACTTTTAATTAATATCATTTTGGTTTTTATTTTTTCTCTCATATTTGGTCCAAAATTGCAATTTTGCCTGGGCCACCGAAAGAAAGATATAGGATGAAGCTTCAAAATGATCAAAAGTCAAAAAGTGGACTAGGTAATGATTTCCTTAAAACATCATTATGACTTTAAAATGATTTTCCCTACTCATTGCAACAAGAGGGTGCGTGCAAACCATAACTGCTTACGAGTGGGGTATTATGCTAATTAATTGTTTAATGCACTAATTAAACTATTAAGTAAAAATAATGGCTTGCAAGTTGCAATTTTTAAAGGGTCAATTATTTAATAGTTCCTACTATAAATATATATTTTTTAAAAAAAACACATATTTTTAGTTTACCCATTTAGTTCCTCAAGCACTCAATATTTTCTTATTTTTAGAGGTCCGCGCCAGCGGCACTCCCTTTCCAAAATATGTGACAAATGACTTTTTGAGGTAAAATAAAAAGGCTTTGATTAAATGAGTATTAAAAAATGTTTGAGGGACTATTTGATATATGTCCTATTTTTAAATCAATAAGACCTTTATTCTAATATACTATAATTTCAAAATTTTGGGTGTTTGTCATGGTAGCCATTTGTGAAAGGCTAAAAATTAAATAGCCCTCAAAATATGAGAGACTCGTCAATCTTAGACAATCTTGAAAGCCTCGTGCAAAATGCCGTTTTGCCATTTTGTATATTTGTTTAGAAAGATACTCCCCACGACTTCATGGAAACTAACTACATATATGCTGTTATTTAGTCTTAATATATTCCACAACAAATGTGGGAAATAATATTTGTTTTAATTTAGAATTAAGGTAAAGATCATGTTTTTTTTTATATTTGAATTTTTAGGATAACGCTTTTCAAATTTATAAATCTAGTCTCTGTGGTATAATAATATTTATTTGTGTAGTCCCTTTAGAGTTATGAATTTATTTATTTTTCTCCGCGCTAGCGGCACCATTTTTCATGGTGTTTTTAGTACATGGATTAAATTTATACAATTATGTGGAGTGTCCTATTTTTATACACTTTACGAATTATGATGACCTTTCCCCAAAATCCCATTGTTTTAAATATGTTAAGACCACATTGCTTTTTATGAGGAATTATGAGTGCTAAATTTGTGTAGTCTAATTGTCGAGGCATGTACGAGATGTTTTCAAATGATGTCTGGGGTCGTTTTCGGAGTTTTTGGAGCCCGACGAACTATAGAAGTGGCCTCCCATGTATAATGAAAGTTTATTTATTAATACATATATAACAAATACTTATTATTCTTATTCTTATTCTTATTATTGTTATTACTATTATTATTATTATAAAAAAGAACTTCTTCTTCTTCTTCTTCTTCTTCTTCTTATTATTATTATTATTATTATTATTATTATGAAAAAGAACTAGGATTTTAAAACAAACAAACAAAAAAAATTATGCGACCCCTGCACCTACGGTTGCACGTCGCCGTAGGTGTTGGTTTAACTCGGTCCAAGTTCACCGTATGTGAGTTCATTTCGGTTGCATCTCGCCGTGGTTTATTTGTTTCGGTTGTTTTCCACTTTAATCCACTTACCACGACCACTTGACACCGTAACAACTGTTTTCATGATCACATCCAATCGTGAAAAAATATATTACGGTTACATTTCACCGAAACTACTCATCACTTACGGTGATGAAGGGTCGTAAGTACAACAAACCCTATTTTTTTTAATCTGATCTTTGTTTTATAAATAGTTTTAGACATTATATACTTGTAGAGGTGCTTTGAGGACTATGACAATGTATTTTTGGGGTTTGGGGACAAATGAACAAGGTGAAATAGTGAGGTTATTTTGGAGTTGAAGAATTTTGAGATTTTGTATTATGTGGTGTTGAGTTTGTGGCATTAGTATGTGCGTAACTTTTTGTTTATTTGTGGGTATATTAGACATTTTCAAAGGGAAAAAAGCTACAAAACTTTTGAGTGTGCGCAGTGAAATTTGTATTTAATTTTTTTGTCGTGTTTTGGAGTAAAATTTTTGGTGTATTTATCAGGACCCATGTTTTTACATGTCGTTTGGTCTTGTAATCACTTTTGAATAGACACAAATCATATGTTCAGTTGGTCTCTAGCTTGTAGGAACTTTAGTGAGTTTCCTTAATGTTAAAGACTTAGTATTTTATCCCTAAACCTAATTCTAGTATATCGTGATAAGTATCTCCTAAACCAAATTGAATTGGGTTTCTTAATCGTCTATACAAGAGTATTTTTGTAAGCAAAACAGATATAATTCAGGCACACATTAATTCTGTACAAGTAGGAACTCTAGCGCTCCCCCTTTCTCACTTCATATATTCCCCCCCTATAATTTTCATCATAACCCTTGATTTTGTGGATGTGAATATCAAATGACCAACTCTTATAGCCATCCTACGACTATTCACAACATCAAAAATGTATATGAAAGATAAACTCATTCTTGAAGGCATCAGTAAGTGTTAGTGGGGTGTCGTTCAACTCTTATAAAAAGTGGGAATTCATATACATCCTAAACTCGTTTACTTAATATTTGGGAGTGCGCCAACAATCAATGAACAAACTTATTTAATTAAATTCTAATTTTGTACCCAATTATGAATTAAAACCCTAACTCTTGCAAATAATTATGATTGACAGAATATACAATATCAAGCATGCACACAATCACAAATTTAAGAAAAAATCCCCAAAGTGGCAAAACCTTTTTATTTCACTATATTGTGTAACGACTTACAAATATAGAAAAATACAGCTTGACACACGAATACCCGCAGGTGTCGGTTCGTTGTCATCGGCTAGAGATCCTGCAAGAGCTCTAATAGTTAACAATGGAGAAACAACCTTCTTCTCCGTAAGTGTACTCCAGATGAGTAGAATGAGTAATCTAGGGTTTAGAATGATTCACATATATATTTGGGATATTTTTGTGAATCAAAAGAGGTTTAAAACTCTAAAAATGAAGTCCTAAAATCTCAGTTGTTCTGTAGAAAATGGAGTTTTAAAGACTTGAATGATCTGAATGCAGAAACAGGTATTTATATATAAAATTAAGTCGGCGCGCTCGCTCGAACGACAAAATTTTATCGCTCGAACGACCTTAGATGTCGTTTGATCCTTCTTCCCGCGACACATCGGGCGACATTTAACGTCGTTCGATAAGGTCGTTTGAACAACATCACCCTGTCATTTAAACGACATGGCTTAGTCGCTTAAATGACTGAAGCGTCATTTTCTAAGTTCGCCTTCATCTTTTTAGAAATTAATTTTATCTTAGAAAACCCAACTTTTTAGATTAAAAAAAACATTTTAGAAAAATTCCCAAATAAATACGAAAGCATTAAAAAAAACTCCAAATTAAACCTTTTACCATATTTAGCGAGAAGAGTTAGTGGGAACGGTTGAAGACGCATGTTGCACGTTGCTCGAAGATGTTGCACTGCGCAAATATGCATATGATGGGTGCGTGAAGCTTCGAATTTCGATCAAGGCCGTCATGGATGATCGTGTTGACGTGCCAAATATAGTGGTATATGACATACTTGTTGTGATCTAGGACACTTAGAAAATTTCATAGATTCTAAACGGACATTTATAAAATCATGTCCTTAAAATCTCCCCATATGTCTATGCCGGTATATACATAAAAACTATCTGAATTATGCTACCCAAACTCTAAACAAATGACATATAATTTAATATCCCCATAAACCCTAAAACTGAAAATACTAAATGATATGTCTTCAAAAAATCTTCAACATATTCAATTCTTCAACTCTCCAATATTTCTTTGTCATCACCAGGGTGTGAAAAAATAATCCTCAACTTTGTTCCTACACACATGAGACAAAAAACAATACTCGAAAAAAGTTTGAAATATAAATGATAAGCCAAAATTAGTAGCAATTAAGCTTAAGCAATTCATTATTAAATCAAACACAACATCTCTCCCATAATTTGTTCTCCCCATTTTTATGATGTCCCCAAATAGACAAATATGAAGAACACAAAGCAAAATGACGCGATCACAAAAGTATCTAAAGTGCGTGCTTATATAGGCTCAAGTGCAAGCCTGTTGCGTAAGTAATAAACCCGGTAAGATGGGACCGATCCTCAGGGAATTAGGACGATTTCTCGTAACGACGAAGGAAAGGAGACTAACCCTAAACTGATTCGAGAAGAAAAATGAAAAGGTGATTTAACTTTAGGATGAAAGGATACTATCTAAATGCAAACTAAAATTAAAATTATTACCTAAACGAAGCGCGAAAAATTAAAACAACTGCAGGTAATTAACTATAAATGAAGAAAAATAGGTTAGGATACAATCCCCCAAACCCTAACACATTTACCGGATAGAAAACTAGCTTTTGAATTAGATAGTTGATTTAACTCAGTTGTTGATGTAAAAAACTAGATTTGATCTAATTATTTAATCACGGATAAAAATGAGTAAAGAAATAAGATAAGATATTTTTAAAGTTGTTCAGCCTTAAGGAAATGACCTACATCCACTAGTTTATATTACTGGGTGTCTTGCCTTGGTTTCGGTTATTCTCGCTTGCCCTGCCAAGAGGGATTACAATGTATTTATAGTCGTTGGGAAGTCAATGTGAATAGATAGTGTGCCTTTATCGAATAGGCATTTACATTTGTACATGGTAAAGAATGACTGTAATACAATAAGCATTGAATCTGTCTAGTCATTTGACATTCCCAATAAGTTGCTCGGTATGCTTCTTAGCTTGATACGCTGAGTAGATCGGTATACTGAGTTGCTCGGTACATTAAGTAGCTCAGAAGTTGAACTTATGCCATATTGGATGATACATGTCTTCATATAATTTATCCATGTCAGCTGATTAATTTTTGTATCAACAGAATCCCCCAATGTTTCATAGTTGAAGTTGGATGCGAGAGTGTGGACTACTTTACCCAAAAAGTTATTTGGGCACATTTCCCATGCCTGGGTTAATTACAAACCTTCAACACTTGTAAATTTTTTCCACTTTGCGTAACAGTTTTGAGCGCGAAATGGAAAATTTGTAAATATTTTGAATTCTGGCGAACACTTGGGTATTTGCATCTTTTTCCTTTGATTAGCCGTCGAGAACGCAATCGTCGTCACTTTTGATCATTAATTTTCTCATTTTCTGAGGCGACATATATAAAGACGGTAAAATTCGATTGTCTTATATCTTTTTCCATCTTTGTTTCCAAAGTCCTTGTTTTCTCATTTTTCTCCTTACAAACATTCTTTCTGTCATATGTCTTAGCTGATTCCTTAATCTTTTGTAAGAATTTCTTCCTTCCTTCTTTTTTCTTTGCTTTAGTCACCATGGTTTATTCTATTGAGTCATTGGGTAAGTTTAGAACCGATTTTGCGATTTCTTCCTGGGTTGATTTGGAAGAACCTGTTTATCCTCGTGTTTTCTTTTCTTTAGCAAAGGGACACTGGTTTCCCTCCATTTTTGTGGTTGAATGTGGTTTTTCTTTCTTGCCTAATCCCCCGTGTTTGGAATTTTGACAATACTTTGATATTGTACCTGCAAGAGTAGTTCCAAATACTTGGAGGGTAGTTAATGGCGTACATAGAATAAATCAAATACATGGAACCCACCTCGGGATTCTTGAAATTATGTTTTGTTATAAATGGGTCACCAGTGACACTACTTTTTATTTAAAAACTAGGTATGTTAACAGAGCCTTGGTGGTCAATCTCCCTGATTCTAATAGGGATTATTTTGATCATGGGGTTGTAATAAAAAATTGGCGACACCCTCCATTAAATGGCGATGATGTGTACCAAGGTCCCAGATGTCCACCTTATGGAAATGGGATATGTTGTTCTTTATTTTTAAACTAGCTCTGTGTTTGTTTGATAAAATGTTTCACTGACTTTTGCTTTTTATAATTTTAATTCACAGTTGACAGAAAAAGAAAATCCCCAAAAGAGAGTGATATTATTATAAAACAGTTGAAGTTTATTTGGGGTCTTCAACAATCAATTATCGGAGAGCACGTGAGATCTGCTTC
Source organism: Sambucus nigra (assembly GCA_949130495.1). NCBI lineage: Eukaryota > Viridiplantae > Streptophyta > Magnoliopsida > Dipsacales > Adoxaceae > Sambucus > Sambucus nigra. Next base: position 633,322,098 of record OX422212.1, on the reverse strand, counting down.
CTATTTGTTGAAATACAGGAACATTACTTCCTCCTTTATTTCTCGGCCTGTTGCTCCACATACTTTAGTGGTTGATCTTGAGCAAAGTCCAGCATCTCCTTTAGTTGTTGAAGAATCTTCCTCTGATTTCGGTACCTCTCTTACTGATCTAATGACAAGGAAGAGGAAAGTTCCTGATCTTTTTGCTAAGATTGTCACTGGTGCTGAAAGGGAAAAAAAATAAAGAAGATATCCCAGCTGAAGGGATTAAGAAAAAGGATGATACTCCATCTGGGGGAAACTACATTTGTTAAGGAGGTTACCAAAAAGCCCCCTACTGTTCAAAAAGAGGCAGCACCTTTAATTGAAGAGGCTGCAGCTTTGAGAAGACTAAGAAGGGGTCCTGTTGAAAGGGACATTGATGTTACTACTCAACCTGCTAGGGTTGAATTACCTTCCTTCCTTGATGATCCTCTAGATTTCATTACCCATGATTTGGCCAGGAAATTAATACTTACCAGTACTTGAAATGCTTACTTGATCCCGCAGTAGCGAATAACGTAGCTTACTATGAAATTATTGAAGATCTTCAAGAAATGATTGAAGAACTTCAACTTCAACACAATGAAGCCACTGCTCTTATTCATAAAGGATATTAGATCTTTGTTCATAACATTAGAGCAATGGATCTGCCCATAATAAAAGAGAGAGTGTGTTAAAATTTGAAATTGAGGAGAATAGAAACATTGCCAAATTGCTGGAGGAGGAAAATAACGCTTTGAGAGAAGAATTGAGCCAGTTAAAATCTGCTTCTTCCTCTGGATCTATAGTCCCGGTTAATGATGAAGGTATTTCCTTTTTGGTGACTGAAAATACTTCGTTAAGAGAAGAGTTGGAAACTCTGAAAAGTATTAGACTTGTATCCACTTCTTAGGGTAGGGCAAAAGCCGGCCGAAGTAGCATTGAAGAGACTAGAACTCGACAGGTCTTAGAAAATCAAGCTGCTCAGTTGAAGGTGAAAAAACAAGCTCTGGTAGAGATGTCCAAAAATATTCAAACTCTTACATAACAACTATCCACACAGAGTTCTTCGTTGCAGAATAAAGAAACTGTGTTGTCAAGACTACATCACTTTGTTGAATGAATAACTTATCAGTTTCTCAAGAAGCCGAGAGAGTTCTGAATGGAGGGATACAATGAGGCTTTATATCATCTTGATTCCAGATTGAAGCAATCAACTAATGAAGGGTACAAACAGGGATGGATGAATGCTCTAACAGTAATAAAAGTTGAGCAAGGAACTGGACTGTGGGATTGGTATAACCCTGGGTTACTTGATCTGCCAATACCACCTTTCCAGCTAGATGTTAATTGGATTACAGTTCACTCCATTCCTCATTGTTTGATTTCTAAGTACCTAGGTGATTACAATCTTCATGAAGACTTTGAAATATACCGACCTCCTCATTTTCTAGATCGACCAAGTTTAAGTAACACCAGAATGCTTCAGGACTTGAACTTTATCAATTCTTCTTATGCTTTAGATGACCCTCCAGCTGGAATGGATCCTGTATCAAAATCTGAAGGAAAAAAATTAATCGAATAGGCTATTTGTATTTTGTTAGTAATTGTTGTTGTAAATGAAGAAAAATCATCTTCTTATAATTTTGTTTCCTTGGAAATAAAATAATTGCATGATGTTTATTCTGTCAATCTTTGTTCATAACATTAGATCAATAGTATTTTACTAATAATAATTAGGGCTGTAAATCGGGCTGGGTGAGCCAGGCTTGAGGTTGCTCAGGCTCGGCCCGAACTACCTTACCTAGGCACAAGCCCGAGCTCGGCCCGAACTGAAATTTTCTAGTTAAGCCCGAACTCGACTCATTAATATTTCGGGCTTCGGGCCCGAATTCATTTTTTTTTTGTTAAAAAAATTTTGAATTAATGTTTTTTCTTGTGTTTCCATCATGGAGAAAATGTATGCACTAAAATATAATTGATATTTCATAAAATAAAGTATATAATGATAAAATGTATTAAACTAAAATAAGGGAGGTAAGAATGAAAACCTACAATGACTAATTATATTTCATACATATAAAATTAGTTAACATAAATATGTTATATTTTTTAAAATAATTTATTTATTTATTTATATATTCAAAGTTCGGGCTTCGGGCCCAATTTGGGCTTGGCAAAGTTCGGCTCAAGCTCGGCCCGAAATTCATTCGGGCTTGAAATTTTGGCTCAGGCTCGGCTCGGCTCGGCTCAAACTCAAATAAAGCTCGGCCCGAAAATAGCGGGCCGAACGGGCGGGCTCCGGGCTTTCCCGACTCAATTTACAGGCCTAATAACAATAATGGGTCCTAATCAATCGTTGAACATATATATTTGAATGGACAATTTTACTTTTTTTATTTGATTGCCTAGATAATGGAACTTTTTGCCCCATATGTTTGTCTAGTTATAGTGATTTTTTTATCACCCATAAGTGCCTAAGCAATGGAATGTTTATCCCATGTTCCTGCTTAGTTGTAGCAATCTTATCTAGACATATAGATAAATAATTGCGTTAGTTCCCAGGCAGTGGATATTTTACCCATCTTCTTATCCAGTTTAGATGCCTCGTGGGTCACCCATATTTGAGTCAAACAGGACTTGCCTTGCTCGATTATTTTACCAACATTGTTGGTGTCTTTGTTGATGCCGACCAGTATTTAGCTGGCAGTTGCATGATGCTGACCAACATTTAGTTGGTGGTTGCTAATACCGACCAACATTTAGTTGGTGGTTGCTGATACCGACCAACATTTAGTGGTTACTGATGCCGATCAATATTTAGTTGGTTTTGACTTTCAATTGTTGCTGTTAAGTGTAGTGTGTATCACTAGTACTCTGGAAAAAAAATGAATGGGGAAATCATCTTTTTCATTCATATTGAAAGAATTGAGTACATTAACTATTACATCATTGGTAGTACTTTCGTAGGTGCTCTACATTCCAGGAATTCTTGAATTCTTTCCCTTTGAGAGTTTCTATTCTGTAAGTGCCAGGTCGGACAACGTATGTGATGCGATAGGGCCCATGCCAATTGGCCTCTAACTTATTATTATTTTGAATTACCTTCTTGAGCACGTAATCACCCTATTTTAGATCATATTTTTTTACCCTCTTGTTATAGAACATGGCAGTCCTTTGATGGTAGGCTACATTTCTTATTGCTGCATCTTCTCGGACTTCCTCTAGCATGTCCAAATTCAACCTTCTCATCAAATCACTTATTGGAGAGTTAAAGTTGAGCACCCTATGAGTATGCAATCCCAATTCAGCAGGTATCACTTCTTCACTTCCAAAAGCTAGCATGTATGGTGTCTCTCCAATTATTGTTCGGGGAGTAGTTCGGTAAGCCCATAACACTGATTGTAACTCATTAATCCAATTCCCTTTAGCATCATCTCATGTTTTCTTCAACCCATTCAGTAGAGTTTTGTTCGTCACGTCTTTTTGTTCGTTACTTTGGGGATGACCTGGAGCAGAGTGGACTTTTTGAATATTGGATTATAGATAGTACACTACAAACTCATCATTATCAAACTGGGTATCGTGATCAGTGATAAAGGCATGGGGCAGACCATATCTACAAATGATATTCTTCCAAATGAATTGATAGACCCTTTCATAGGTCATATTAATGAGAGGTTCAGCTTCCACCAACTTTATAAACTAATCAACAGCTACCACCAAATATTTGAATCGTCCTCTTATAGTTGGCAGAGGTCCAACTAAGTCTATTCCCCACATAAAAAATGGCCAAGGTGAAGTGATTGGTGTTAGAAGCGCCTGAGGACTTCTGCGTATAGTAGAAAATCGTTGACACTTGTCATATTTTTTTTGCATAAGCAGTAAAATTAGCATGCATTGTTGGCCAGTAGTATCCTTATAAACTCATTCTTTGTAGTAGAGTTCTTTCTTCTACGTGAGCTCTATAAGACCCTTCATGAATTTCCTTTATTAGGTCTTTAACTTCTACTAGGTGAACACACCTTTGCAAACTAGCTATCAAACCTCTCCTGTACAGAACTCCATTATTCAAAATATATCTGGCAACCTTGTACTTCAGCCTCTTGGCTGCCAGTAAGTCGGCTGGTAAAATACCTTCTTCAATATAAGCTATGATGGGATCTATCCAAGATGGTCCCATATCCAAAGTGATAAAATTCATCATCAGGTCTTCATCAATACTTCTGCTAACAAGTATCTCAATGGGTATTATTCTTCGTAGCTCAGTGCGAGTAGCTGAAGGTAACCGATCAAGTGCATATGCTCTTGCATTCTCCAATCTAGGGATTCTAACCACCTGAACAACTGCCAAATTGGCTACAATCTCCAAAGCCTTGGCTAAGTATCTTGGCATGAACTCCCCTTTTACTGCATAATGACTTAGCATCTGATTCACCACCAATTACGAATCACTAAAAACCACAACTTGCTTTGCATTCAATGATTTAGCTAAGTTGAGGCCCAAAATACGGCTTCATACTCAACTTTGTTATTGGATTCTTGGAATTGGAAACGTAGAGCATATTCAATGTTTATCCCATCTGGATTATTGAGAATAATTCCAACTCCGCATCCTATTGCACGTGAAGAACCATCGACATATAAACTCCATATAGGAATGTTATCATTAAACCCTTGGTCTGACAGAATCCCTTGATGGAATATCTTATCCTTCATATCATCATACTTCCTTTTCAACTCTTGTACTTTACCAGAGGATTCGGGTTGATCAATTTCCATCCCTTCTGGCAATTCTGCTGCTGGGAGTTGATCAGGAGTATTTTCAGTAGACTTCCTAGCCTCCTTGAGTTACTCTGCCTTAGCCCCTTATTGATCGGGACATTTGGGACCAAAGCACACATCGACGTAGGTGACGAGAGGTAGGTGTGGATGATGGGAACCATTTTCACTGTTGAGCTTGGGTCGTGCAATGGTGTACTGCGTAGAAATCGTCCCACTTGTGTGTTTTTTCATGTTCAATTTGGATAAGGGACACCACCGCTCTTACCGATAGAGCACGGACATGCCACAAATGGTAGATTCCATGTAGTGTTGTGTATATATATATATGTAAGAAAATTTTATTTATCCCTCAATTAAATTAGTTTAATTAATGCACATTTTAGTTTAACTTAATATATTAATTTTGATGATTCCAAACATATTTTTGTTAAGTTATTTTATAGATATTTCTTATTGTACAATATTTATAATATAATCTTATTCATATACTATTACATACATATACTTTTATAGTAGTGAATATATTTATTGGGTCACATCCTATGCCTCACAATATTTATTAAGTCCTGCACTTAGCACCCACTTTGTTTGACAGTCCCTTCTATTTCTTGCCCACGATTTCTGCTTTGGCAATTGTCCTTAGGCCACTTATCGTATGGAGTCCTTATTGATATTATATTACTTACTAGACGTATGTAAATCCTTATGGCATCTAAGACTTCTAGACTTACACGCCTATTATTTTTTTTATATACCTCTTGCGTCCCATTAAGAGACCATGCATCTTGGTTTATGGTTTATAATTCTTTTTAGCCGAGGTAACTGTACGCATACATATATATATATATAACTTATGTCCGTACACTTTATATATATATACTTTATTATTTATATATACTTATTTTGACGCATACATCATACGACATCAGCTAACACTTAAAGCTTTAAGACATATCATTACTATATCTGCTATGAGTTTCTCATTGTCCCATCCTACTGCAAAGGCATTATTAGAAGATCCCATCTGTTTGAATTTTTTTTTTATTTTACCATACTAGTGTCAGTAGTTAACTGGCCAAACCTGTCAATTCTTATAAGTTGGGTTCCTAATTTTTTTTTACACACCTACTGATCTGCTATTTATAGGCTTACAAGACCTCTTGTATATTATTTATAATAACATTTTTTTTTATATCTAGAGTGGATATTCAACCCATTTAAAATAAAATAATATTTTTATCTTGTCCAATCAAGTCGCGTGTTATCCCCTCACTGCCTTGCTTTTGTAGTAGAAAATATTATTTTGTTTTACTTATTCCTTTATTCCTTAAGCCACGGTATGAACAGTCTAGTGCAGTTTTAATGCTTACACCCCTTGTCTTGTCCCATCCGTGTACTGCTCTATCAATGGTTGGGAAAACTTTTTAGCTCACTTCTTTGTGAGTTCATTTCATGGGACTGATTTCACACTCACACATTTTTTTATGGACAAATAGTTTGTATTGGTTCACATATCTTTAAGGCAGATTACCTCAAATTTGAATAGTTGGAATTCTTGTACTATTTATGTTTATTACTTGGTTGCGTGTCATTTATATAACGTTCAAATTTATTGTTCAGTTTTGTTCTTGAGCCGTGCGTCCTTATTTGCAATCCTTGGGCACCAACTATTAATTTTTAATATATAATATATCTATATATGCTTTAACCATTCATTTACCATAGAATAAAAAAAATGTTTTTCATTGGGCCACCCATATACACTTGCTGTCAAAACTTTGCACAGACTTTGTACTCTTATCAAATGAGGTTGACAATTCAATCTAAATGAATCAGAATATTATATTTTTTATCAGATTCTATTTCAAGCATTCATTTCAAAATATCTTTCTCCATTTTGGTTTAACATATTTTGCAGGAATATTTTTAGGATATCAAAAGAACCCATTTTTAGTCCTACACTTACATACTTCGGATATTATGTCTTGGACTAACATTTTCCTTACAGAAAATATATGGGTCATTTACCAAGCCACTTTCAACCACACATATTTTCAGATGTCCATTCTTATGCTACTAACAGCTATATTTTTATGGAGAAGATAAAAATGAAGATTTGCATATCAGATTTGGAGATTATTTTCAGCTACCTCATCTCAGCAAAATCAGGAGCATTTAATGCTCAAATTGCATGTGTCTAACAGCTAATTTTTGGAAGACACATTTAAATCTTTGAAGAGCTGCATTGAAGAAATACTTGAATGAGAATATGATCAAGACTTAAAATATTATTGAGAGCATTTATTTTACTACTCGGCTACACATTCAAGAGAGCAATTAATCTTGTTATCTGCTCAATCATTGAAGAAGAAGACTTATGCCTACTTCAACATCATTTATTGAAGTCTCATTAAAGAAGGAGAAACTCAGATTATAAATTGTATTTTAAGGAGTTTCATTATTGTACCTTGTACTACAAAAATTCAGGGTGTTGTGAAGCTTTGTTGAAGCTTCGGTTGTACCGGTAATTGGTTCCTACCCACAAGTGGGCCACGGGGTTTGAAGCTCGGAGTTAGCTTGCAAACATTTGTACACTGTGGTTTGATCCTACCCGCAAGTGGACCAGGTTTAGTGAAGTGCAAAGGAGACGGGGGCTTTAGGCGCGTGGACGTAGGCCGGGATTTGGCCAAACCACGTTAAATTTCGGTGTCATTTATTTTCCACACTTTTATTTATTTATTTGTACATGCTTGCTTGATTTAATATTTTCAGCACACTATCTTGCAAATAAATTAATTCCTAAATTTGACTAAATTAAATTTAAGATTAAAATAATTATTTTTGAATTAAATAATTAATTTCATAATATCACTTCATATTAAATACTAAAATTAATTTAATATTCCTAGAGTGTTAAAATCTGCATCTCTAGTTGTTTTAATTAGTTGGTTGCATTTATTTGATATTGTTGGATTTATTCTTTATAGTTTTATTAATCTGAAAATTGTCAAAGTATTATAAATTAAATATTTTTCTGAAATTTTAATTTGTCTAAAAGTTTGTAAAAACTCAATTCACTCCCCCCCCCCCCCCCCCTCTTGAGTATAATTTGGGCAACAATTGGTATCAGAGCTAGTGCTCTTCTTATTTTTAGATTTAACAATCTTAGAGTTAAAAATCAATGGCATATGTTACTACATCCCTTGGTGATGGTCAATCCATTTTTAAACTTCCTCTATTTTCTGGAAAAGATTATAGTTATTGAAAAAAAAGAATTAAATATTTTATTCAGTCACATGATTATGAAGTTTGGAGAGTTGTTATAAATGGTCCCTTTATTTCTATTAAAATAGAAAATAATGCTTATGTCCCTAAAGAAGAAAATGAATGGAATGAAGTTGATATTAGGAAAATTCAAATAAATGCTAAAGCTATGAATATTTTACATTGTTCACTTGATGTAAATGAGTGTGGCACCCCGCCTAATTAAATGCCGGGTGATCACTCCTTTATTAAATTAAAATCAAGGTGAACAGTTGGTTCATTCTTAGCATTACTGTCGTAAAATAACTTTTCCAATTTAAACACCCTAATTAATTAAGCTAAGTGTCAAAACCATTTTTAAACATTACTTTCCAAATTTTATTTTAAAAATAAAGATTTAATTATTTACAACAATTCAATATTAAAGAATCACACCACAATAATCATGGAACATATAATCCAAATAATTGAAACATTCACCAACTAAATCCCAACATTGAAAACTTAAAGTAAAACATACAGACAGTAATAAATCCCAAAGTGACAATACTAGAATTAACTGAATCACAATGTCCAAATAAACAACTGAATAATGGAAAGGGCGACACATGCCCCACTAAATGATTATGCTAGGAGTGGAGTCAAATGAATGAAGTCGTCTAAGCAAGAGGCCAGCAACTCCCACCTAAGCTGCAGCGCGGTGGCTGGGCACCTGTAATATATACATATATATACAAGAGAGAAAGAGAAATAGAAACGGGTCAGAGCCCGATAGTGTAGATGATTTAAAATTTGTTTAGCAAATATTTAAAATGTTTACAGGCCAATGCAACAACATATTAGTGCGGCACTCTCTTGAGAAATTCTCACCTCTCTTCTAATGTGCACGCCTATCGTACTAACCTTCCCAACGGATTATCTTATCTGATTATCTTATCTTATATCGCACTAAACTTACCAATGGTTTAACTTATCTTAGGTTACTCGTAAGATTTGAAACTGAACAATATAATTGTTTGAAAGGAAAATTTCATTTAGTAATAAATCTATCATTTTAACTTTATTTATTAATTAAGTTTCCCAGTGTCATATTATAATTTTCAAAACAAGTATTTCCAATTTGAGTCATTATACATGTCTTACTTACCATAACACAGTAGGCAATACCAAATTTCAGAATTTCATATATATATTAAATACTCGTATAATATATATATTCTAATAGCACCCCACATAAAAATTATGGTGCGTGCATACTCTGCTATCCGATCCCCGCATCTCTCGTACTAAGGGAAATACAAGTTCAGAATCACTCTCGAACTGTATTAACACATACACAAACAATATTGAGGCGAAGCATAGATTTCAAGTCTCTAAAAGGATAGCATATGCCCCCACGTCTCTTAGGACCGTCTGAACTATTGATTCGATAACCTATACCAAGGATATCTATCTTCTAGGGTATAAGTCAATATCCCCCATAAAGGTCCCATCGATATAAGACTGTCCCAGCGCGGTAACCTCGGGGATAGCAAGTAGCGCGGGCACGATTTTTACACATAGATAATGTATGCATAAACACAGTCATATAACTATACTAATATTACCATATCAATTTAGGTACATCTCAAATCCCATAATTACGACATTTGTCCTCATATCTCATTATTTAGTTCTCACGTATAACCGTTCATTTCTTACTTTGATTTGAGGGATCATTTCAACTTATTACGTAACACTCATAGACTTTATCCTCCCAAGTGTAGAATTCAGTAGGTACTCATCTAATTTCCAACGTAACCATCTTACGCGTATCTCCCCTTAATACATAATTTCATCGTCCCTTATATGTAAATATCCCAAAAATACAACTCTTGTCTTACATTAAAGGTCCCAAAATTATTCACATGTCCTACTGGTCTTCTTTATCTCCCAAAACATTTTAATAAGGGTATCAAAGAATTATTTCTCATTAAATTGATTTCAACTAATTTAAAAAGGGAAATATGATTCTGCCAGAAGGGGTCGATCGATCGAGGTCTGGGGCTCGATCGATCGAAGCTCTTGGCTCGATCGATCGATCAAGCAGGTATGGCGAATTCTGCAGTTAATCAGTTACGGGTTCTATCACATAACCTCCTCCAAATCCAAACTTTTCATTCCCAATCGCCCAGAAATTTGTACTACTAACATTATAATCTCATTTTATGTATCTTCTACGTAAAGCATGTAAATTTCCGTCACTAACCATGGATTTATAGGCAAAAACTTCATAAAAATCTCAAGAACCCTAGAATTTCTTTAATATGGTTATAATCAATATTTTCCAGAATTTTCTTCTTCTAAAACATCATAATTTTGTGGTTTAATCCTCTACATGTGAAGGGATTTCCAGATTAACATTCAAATCATTACTACATGCGATTTCCTATCTCAAATTTGGGTTTTCTTCCATAAACTCATCCAAATCATCCCTAGACTAACATGAGTGATGCATTAACGAAAATAAGCAAGATAAACACTTGCCTAGTATTTTTAGAGTTTTGATTTGATGACGAATTTGGTGTGGTTGCGTTCCCCATCGCACGATCTACGCGTTGGTGGTGGTGGCGGTGCAAACTGATGGATTTTGGGCCTTGGATTGCTTTGAAAGCTCTCTCCTTCCCTCTCCTATGGTCGTCACTTGTCTTTGGTTGTTTTAACCCTAGAAGGAAACCTCAGACATCTGATATATCCCTTGAAATTTCGTGGGTTTAATTACCCAAAAATGCGAAATGTCCAAAATGCCCTCCCGGGGTACTAATTAAGCCTAAAAACACCCCGAGACCCAAACAAAACCCCCGGGTACCCTTTTCTGACTATCTCGACCCTTCCGGAAACTTTGGTTCACTCAAAACGACCATACGAGTGACTTATAATATATTCACTTTTATTCATCAATATTTAGTCCCGACGCGATACGGGCGCGTCCCGACTCAAATTTTCAAAATCGTCATTTTATTCACTCGTGACATTTAATATAACCAATATTATATATTACTTTGCTCATTAGTAATATTCAACAAATTTTCCATAATTACTAACTCTCATCACGTTAATAATTATAACATAATTAATTTCCGGATTCATATTAAATAATTAATTCACATTAAATTTAATAAATCCCCAAATTAATATAGCATAAAAATACGGGGTATTACAATGAGTATAATAGAATTTGTTGTTGTGAATCTGCTAAAGAAATTTGGGATAGACTAGAAGTCACATATGAAGGAACTAGTCAAGTTAAAGAAGATAAAATTAGCATGCTTGTTCATAGTTATGAGTTATTTAAGATGAAATCTGATGAATCTATTTCTGATATGTTCACTAGGTTCACTAATATTATCAATGGTCTTAAATCTCTTGGAAAAATCTATACTAACAATGAGTTGGTGAGCAAAATTCTCAGGTCATTACCGGCAAATTGGATGACCAAAAAGTTGGCTATCAAAGAATCCATTAGAGAAAGACCTACCTCTCTTGATGAGCTTTTGGGTTCTTTATCACTCATGAGATGGAGCTCAAGGAATTTGTTGAAGAAGAGAAACCTAAAGCAAAAAAAATTATTTCTTTCAAATCTTCAAGCAAAAAAGTAGAAAGTGAAGATGACGATGATGATGATATTTCCTTATTGGCTAAAAACTTCAAAAAATATCTTATTTCCAAAAATAAAGATAAAGAAAGAAGAAGGAAAAATTATTCAAAAGATTTCAATGATGATCATCAATCCAAATCTGAACCAAGATGGTATCATTGTGATGAAGTTGGACACATTAAGCCTAATTGTCCAAAGTATAAGAAAGGAAAGAAGGCATTGAAATCCACAACATGTAGTGACTCCGACACAAGCTCTTTCGATGAAGATTCGAACGAAAATGAAGTTGCTCATCTTTGTTTCATGGATATGGAAAATGGGGTACATTCTAACCCTAACTCTAGTGATAGTGATAATGATGAGGTTGATGATTATGAAGTTTTACAAAATATTTTTGATGAATTATGTGAAAGTTTTGAAGAACTTAAAAATAGATATATTAAACTTAAAAAGTCTCATTCATTACTTTCAACTAAATATGATTCTCTATCAAATGATTTTGATGAGTCGAAATTAGAAAATGAATCTTTGAAAAATGAAATTAAATCTTTGAAAAAGGAAAAATCTGTTATTGTCACTACTCCTCTTGAAATTGAAAATATTGAGTTAAAAAGGGAGATTGAATATTTTAAGAAATCATTAGATACTTTTACAAAAGGAAATGAATATTTTCATAAAATTGTTGAGACACAAAGGATTCGATTTAATAATAATGGTATAGGATATGATGAAGGAAATGAGAAAAAGACTTATTCCAATTTATTCAAATTTGATGCCTCATCTAGTCATCCTAACTATTTATGCACTTATTGTGGTAGACACACATATTTTTCAGATTTGTGTCCATATAAATTTAGAAAAAACAAATTTGCTTGGATTCCAAAAGGAACTAAGATGTATACTAACCCCTATGGACCTAACACATTTTGGGTACCAAAATAGAAAATTTTCAAAGTTGAGTAGGTTGCATTTTGTGGTGGAATGTGGATTTTCAAGGCATATGATTTGGTCATATTACGAATTTCAAGTGTCATTGTCTAATGTTGGAAATGCCACACTTGGAAGAAGTTTCTTGAATATATCTTTAGTATTGGTAAGGTGGTAAGGAACACCTTTCTTGAATTTAATATCATATATTTATTAATGATTTATTTCATAATTGATATATTTCCATGCATAGAATATTTGTTATAACACATGAGCGTGTTGATAGATTATTTAGTATTCACATGTAAATTTGTATATATATTTTTTTATGATTCTTTGTTGTATGGCATTCTTGATTTTGATGATAATTTTTTTTTCACATGTTTTTTTTGTGTGATTACATCTTGATATATTTTAGTGATATTGGATCAATTCATGATTTTATTGAATATTAATTTGAAACGAAAATGTCATTTTAAAGTTTGCTAGTCTTAAGTGCTACATGTTGATATTGTAATATGCATTTATTGATTTTGATGATATAAACAAATTAATCTTTATGAGTTAATTTTATGCTACATGTTTAGTATCCTTGTTCAAATATTTGTGACATTCTTGAATTTTTTTTATTTCTGAATGGAAATGACGCTTATGATAGTTTGTGCTCAAATAAAAAAAATATTATGATTAATTGAAATTGTTATGACTTGTAAAACTTTTTTGTTCAAAATGATCTTACGGAAATAAATGCTGAAATTATTTTATATCATGAAAAGATGCACTTTAATTCTTTATATGCATATTTGCCTTAATTTGTATCCCTTAGGGGGAGATAAATGGTTATTGAAATTTATTTTGAGATAAATCTTTATTGATTATGATTATAATTTTTTTTGGTATTGATAATCCCAAGAATATTTTTTGGCCCGTATCTCGAAAATGGAAATTTATGAACTACGTGATAAAATTTTATGGCTTTAAATACCACAACATTCTAGCCCATTTGTGCACTTCACATTTTCTCTATTATCTATCATTTAAGATGTCAAAGAGTTTTAATGTTGTGCGGGTTGAAAAATTCCCCGGAATCTATACTACTTGGGGAGATTGTGAATCCCAAATTAAGGGAGTTAGCGGTTCTCAATATAAAAAATATTCTTCATTTGATGCCGCAATGCTTGCTATTCGCTCACCTCCGCCACATGCCCCTTGGGTGAAACCTCCTTCATGGCCATTTGTTTTACCTCCAAATATGCACTCGCATGCTTCTACTCCTACTAATGAAAATGTTACTTGCTCAACTTCTCAAAACAGTGCTGAAAATTCTATCAAAGTTATTATTGAGAAGATCACGATTCAGGGAAACACTAAAGATGTGTGCCATCTTGTTAACAACCTTAAGTTGTAATCTTTTATGAATATGTTGTTGCTTTTCAATTTGATGTCTTGCACATTATTTGATGTTATTGTTATCTATCTCACAAATCAAATATATGTTATGTGACAATATTATGTTGAATATGTGCTCAATTAAAAATTCATGGTATTCCCATATGTCTCTTACAATTTATGGCTATATCCCATGCATGAATTATTTTTGATAGGGGGAGATTTTTCTTTACCCTTGACACTTGATATATATATATATATATATATATATATATATATATATATATATATATATATATATAAAATCTTTTTGATAATGTCAAAAGGGGGAGAAATATTTTTGATTCACTAATTGTGCTTAATCTATACATTTTATGGATCATTGTGAATCATTGTTTGTCATCATCAAAAATGGGGAGATTGTTAACTAAAATGTTATTTATCCCTCAATTAAATTAGTTTAATTAATGTACATTTTAGTTTAACTTAATATACTAATTTTGATGATTCCAAAAATATTTTTGTTAAGTTATTTTATAGATATATCTTATTGTACAATATTATAATATAACCTTATTCATCTACTATTACATACATAAACTTTTGTAGTAGTGAATATATTTATTGGGTCACATCCTATGCCTCACGATATTTATTAAGTCCTGCATTTAGACCCCACTTTGTTTGACAGTGCCTTCTATTTCTTGCCCACGATTTCTGCTTTGGCAATTGTCCTTAGGCTACTGATCGTATGGAGTCCTTATTGATATTATATTACTTACTAGACCTATGTAAATCCTTTTGGCATCAAAAACTTCTAGACTTACACGCCTACTATTTTTTTTATATACCTCTTGCGTCCCATTAAGAGACCATGCATCTTGGTTTATGGTTTATATTTCTTTTTAGCCGAGGTAACTGTACGCATACATATATATATATATAACTTATGTCCGTACACTTTATATATATATACTTTATTATTTATATATACTTATTTTGACGCATACATCATACGACATCAGCTAACACTTAAAGCTTTAAGACATATCATTACTATATCTGCTATGAGTTTCTCATTGTCCCATCCTACTGCAAAGGCATTATTAGAAGATCCCATCTGTTTGAATTTTTTTTTATTTTACCATACTAGTGTCAGTAGTTAACTGGCCAAACCTGTCAATTCTTATAAGTTGGGTTCCTAATTTTTTTTACACACCTACTGATCTGCTATTTATAGGCTTACAAGACTTCTTATATATTATTTATAATAACATTTTTTTTATATCTTGAGTGGATATTCAACCGGCTTATAATAGAATAATATTTTTATCTTGTCCAATCAAGTCGCGTGTTGTCCCCTCACTGCCTTGCTTTTGTAGTAGAAAATATTATTTTGTTTTACTTATTCCTTTATTCCTTAAGCCACGGTATGAACAGTCTAGTGCAGTTTTAATGCTTACACCCCTTATCTTGTCCCATCCGTGTACTGCTCTATCAATGGTTGGGAAAACTTTTTAGCTCACTTATTTGTGAGTTCATTTCATGGGACTGATTTCACACTGACACATTTTTTTATGGACAAATAGTTTGTATTGGTTCACATATCTTTAAGGCAGATTACCTCAAATTTGAATAGTTGGAATTCTTGTACTATTTCTGTTTGTTACTTGCTTGCGTGTCATTTATATAACGTTCAAATTTATTGTTCAGTTTTGTTCTTGAGTCGTGCGTCCTTATTTGCAATCCTTGGGCACCAACTGTTAGTTTTTAATATATAATATATTTATATATGCTTTAACGATTCATTTACCATAGAATAAAAAAAATGTTTTTCATTGGGCCACCCATAAACACTTGCTGTCAAAACTTTGCACAGACTTTGTACTCTTATCAAATGAGGTTGACAATTCAATCTAAATGAATCAGAATATTATATTTTTTATCAGATTCTATTTCAAGCATTCATTTCAAAATATCTTTCTGTATTTTGGTCTAACATATTTTGCAGGAATATTTTTAAGATATCAAAAGAACCCTTTTTTAGTCCTACACTTACATACTTCGGATATTATCTCTTGGACTAACATTTTCCTTACAGAAAATATATGGGTCATCTACCAAGCCACATTCAACCACACATATTTTCAAATGTCCATTCTTATGCTACTAACATCTGTATTTTTATGGAGTAGATAAACATGAAGATTTGCATATCAGATTTGGAGATTATTTTCAGCTACCTCATCTCAGCAAAATCAGGAGCATTTAATGCTCAAATTGCATGTGTCTAACAGTTAATTTTTGGAAGACACATTTAAATCTTTGAAGAGCTGCATTGAAGAAATACTTGAATGAGAATATGATCAAGACTTGAAATATTATTGAGAGCATTTATTTTACTACTCGGCTACACATTCAAGAGAGCAATTAATCTTGTTATCTGCTCAATCATTGAAGAAGAAGACTTGTGCCTACTTCAACATCATTTATTGAAGTCTCATTAAAGAAGGAGAAACTCAGATTACAAATTGTATTTTAAGGAGTTTCATTGTTGTACCTTGTACTACAAAAATTCAGATTTGTTGTGAAGCTTTGTTGAAGCTTCGGTTTGTACCGGTAATTGGTTCCTACCTGCAAGTGGGCCACGGGGTTTGAAGCTTGGAGTTAGCTTGCAAAAAATTTTACGCCTCGGTTTGATCCTACCCGCAAGTGGATCAGGTTTAGTGAAGCGCAAAGGAGACGGGGGCTCTAGGCGCGTGGGCGTAGGCCGAGATTTGGCCGAACCACGTTAAATTTTGGTGTCATTTATTTTTCGCACTTTTATTTATTTACTTGCACATGCTTGCTTGAGTTAATATTTTCAGCACACTATCTTGCAAATAAATTAATTTCAAAATTTGACTAAATTAAATTTAAGATTAAAATAATTATTTTTGAATTAAATAATTAATTTCCGAATATCACTTAATATTAAATACGAAAATTAATTTAATATTCCTAGTGTGTCAAAATCTGCATCTCGAGTTGTTTAATTTAGTTGGTTGCATTTATTTGATATTGTTGGATTTATTCTTTATAGTTTTATTAATCTGAAAATTGTCAAAGTATTATAAATTAAATATTTTTCTGAAATTTTAATTTGTCTAAAAGTTTGTAAAAACTCAATTCACCCCGCCTCTTGAGTATAATCTGGGCAAAATATATATATATATATAACCATGTGAATTAAATGAGATTTACTTAAAGAGTCTAATAATGTAGACAAATAATCACATACTCGATACTACATAGGATGCATGATAAATGATTATGTCACTGTTTATTCGAAAAATGGTAATATGAATGTAGACAATTATATCTCAGCGCCTAAATTATGCTAGACGCATTACATGTTTAATAATGCTATTGTTATCTATATTGATTTTGGGATTTGTAGTTAGGATAGGATTAGTATGGCACCTAGGTGAGAGGTGAGATAGTTATCGTATACGAGTGCCGATAAGAGTCTTTCACTTAAATTAACTGTAATCTTGCATTTCAATTCAGTAAGTTAATTCTTGCACACTCTCGAGCGCGGGCCTAAATTATAAATGTTACCCCTATGTTTGCTTAGACATAGACAGTGGGATTGAAGGGTTATCAGACTTATTGTCACGTATTACTTCTCGAAGATCGATTTATTGATTTTAGTTTAGGTTACTACTTCTTCATGTCTTTATTTATTTTGTATTATTGTACGGGCATAAGCCCAGAGTCATTTGGTTTCATTAGTCGAGACAATTATATTCATGTTGGATTTTATTTTGTTAGACGTGGATGTTGGAATTACTATTATCTCTTATTTATTAATTCAAGTCAGTTTTAAATTTGAATCTAGTTTAAAAATATGAAAGTTTAATACGGCCGATGCTAAAAATGATATAAACTGACAAGCAAGCCCCATCTTCGGTGTATCGTGTTTGGCCAATCTTTATGTGAGAAAATGGGGGTTGTTACAACAATCAAGAGGATCACATGATTCAACATTCTCCATGTGACTTGCAGTGCATAATACACCTCAAGACACTTATAAATAGACAATACCTTATTACTTATGGACGACAACGTATTACTTATAAATAAACAGTACCTTATTACTTCTTTCAAAATACTCCCTAGTGAGATAAAGTATACATGTAACATGTAAAACACTACTTATATAGTGATAAATAAGTTACTTCTACAGTGGATGTAGGACAATTGCCTAAAGCACTTATATGTGTGCATTTATGTCTTCTTTACTTCTTATTTTACTGTGTTCATTGTTGTCCATTATCATGCCTAGATCATGTTCACTTTCATAACTTAGTATGTTGCATAGAAAATTTTGGGGTCAGCTTGAAGAGCCAAGTTTATCTTCGTGGACAATAAGATGTTTCGTTGAAGCACTGACTTAGTTGGACTCAGATTGCCCTCAGTCCTCTTTGAAGGAAGAGATTCTTTCATTTTCTTCTTATAATTCTTACTAAGAGAGCGCTCTTTTCTCTTCCTCTTTGAGTTTTTAGTTGGCTCATCGAGCCTCCCCTCGGCCTCAATAACCCATAACGTACGAGTTTGGGAGTCAACATATCCCATTCTTTTGCACTTAGATCGGTTGGATTATTTGTATCAAATATAAATTGCAATCAGACAAATAGGGAATGATAATACATGAAAAAGTACGAGGCAATCAATTTACGAAGTTCTTTAAGAGTATAAAGAGTGTAGATGATCCCAAACTCATCAAGCTTTATCATATGGGATAACTCTTCATACATCTTGATTCTAGAATCAAAACCACTATCCACGAGCTGCCAATTGGTGGCACTCAGACATTGGGTCACTATTATACAAAATAATGGAAGGCAGTATGATTATAATCATCGTCTATAAAGTTTGTAAAAAGTTTGATAAAGAATGACTAAAATGAAAAACATATATAGCTCAACGGAGGCTTTCCCCAATCACGGAGGACCTTTACTTCCCCTCCATGTGTCTCCCCTTCTACAAATTACGAATCCCCAATAATATAGAAGAAACTGATCTTCCAATGATGATTAGAGGTTTAAGAAACCTTCACAACCTTACGCTTTGAATTACGAGGGTTTAAAGAGTAGAGTAACTGGTAAAAATCTTTGTGGATACGATAGTATAGACACTTCGAAAGATCTCACTAATTATATTCTCAATATGGACATACCTCCAAGTCATAACAGAATATAATATGATCCTCCGGGAGTTGGGGGCTATTTGAGTAGCCGTTACCCTAAGATCTAATAATATGTCTCCGATGCCGGTGTGGAAGCAAAGACAAAACCCTAAATGAGACACGGTATCGTATAAAGCGGTCTCAGAGTCATTTTTTTAATCATATTCTCTCTTATCATCAATCTAATATCTCAAAGTAATAAATGGTTTTAAAATGTGAAACTGTTGAAGTCTATAATCCTTAATCTTATTGATATTACTTCTATAAAGGTGGGTTCATGAGAAATCAAGTGTAGAAACCTCTTAATCGTCAACAGTTTCCTCTCCAATGTCATGATTCAGATTATGGAACCTAATGGTAAACTCTATAAATAGATTATGATCCAAGTATCCATCATATTCCACAAAATCTATTGCCTTATGAGCGTCTAGTGCTATGTTCAAAGCAATGGCCTCAAAGTTAGAGGATAAAAAATTCTCAGAGTCAAATGAAGTAGAAACCTTAAAAGCAGAGGTAGAAGATTGACAAGAGGAGGATGAGAAAAAAGGAAAATGGGAAGCACGATTGCCTTCCCTAGTAATAGTCCTAGGGTAGGAAGCTAAAGTAAAGATATTAACTAAACGAAGTATCAACACACAACAAGGAGTATCATCCATTATAGTACTAAAGGAGTCTTCGTCTCAACTCATGGTAATTCTATTGAAAGGATATTCACCAAGGCAATGAGGCACATTCGACCTAAACCTAGGAAGGCAATTATACGCTTAATTATACGCTTAATGGCTATGAGGGTAAGTTGAACCCTCAACATAAGGTTTTCATGGACACACAACCGCCTAGGGGTTTGACCGAAAGTACCCCTGAGATTTTCTCAGAATAAAGTTTTTCTGTAGTCATGTTTTGATCAAACTCCCAAAAAAAATCCTCAAAAGAATTGGGAATTCACAAACTTAAAAACACAATGTATATTATGAGTCCAAATATCAAACTGAGAAAAAGATGATGAACTTAAGCAAGAATAATACCCTAGATAATTTTAATTGAAATGAATAATCTATTATTTAACACAAAATCTTACCAAATTTTTTTAAAGAGGAACAATCTTACTGAAAAATAAGGAAGGAATGAAGAACTCTAAGAGTAACTGAAGACACTTGCAATGATCCTATAGAGATAAATTCTTATTTGAGAGAAGTTATAAAATAATTATACAAGTGAGAAACCAACCTTTTTATTGATGAAGTAATGGGGTAGGACTAAGTGCCAAGCCTTATCATTAGGAAGTGAAAATGACATAAGGAAATTCAAGACAGAAAGAGCTAGATATCTCCTAGAGATAATCCTACCAAACTCACTATCAACTAGTGGGACACGATAAAAGGGAGTATGCAACAATCTTATTGGCTTACCGAGGGTTGGATCCTATAATTTGTGGACCCTTAGTTCTGTCAGCTCAATCATTTAAGGGGCTCTCATTTCCTTTGACCTACAAGGTATCAGCTCTTAAATTTTAAATGCTCCCATCTCTGTAGACATTAATAGGGTTAGCTCACCCATTCCTAAGGATCCTTTTCTCCTTCGTCCTTAACAGGTTCAAGTCTTAAATTTTGGATACCCTTGATTATTTTGGGTTAAGCATTCAAGGGACCCTTATCTCCCTTGGCCTCAATAAGGTTGGCTATTATATTTTGGGGACCCTCAGTTCCTTCGTCTCAAGCATTTAAGGGGTCCTCAGATCCCTCAGTATTAATAGGGTTTACTCCTCTATTTTAAGGGCCATCATATCTCCTAGCCTCAACAGGGTCGGCACCTTTATTTCAACAGACCCTTAGATCCTTTGGCCTCAAAAGGCTCGGATATTAAATTTTGGGGACCCTTAATTTATTTGGCTCAAGCATTCAAGGGATCCTCAGGTTCGTTGACCTCAATTGGGTAGAATCTTACATTTTTGGGACCTTTAGTTCCTTCGACTCAAGCATTTAAGGGGTCCTTAGCACCCTCAGCCTCAAGGTCAGCTCCTCTATTTCAATGGATCATCATCTCTCTCGACCTCAAAAGGATCGCCTCCTCCATCTTGGGGACCTTTAGCTACTTCATCCATCAAAGGGTCAGTCCCTTTATTTTGAAGACCCTCATCTCTTTAGACCTTCATAAGAGATTAGACTCATAGCCTCCAATCTCCCATTACAGCCATAACAATTCATAATATTGAAGCCTAAGAGGTAATTGGTGATCCTAAAAAGTGCTCATATCAAGAATGTGAATATTTTTCACTCTCGACCCAAAATGGTTCACCTAATATCCTTACAATGTCGGCCAAAGTGCACTAGAAAATTATGAATGCATAGAATGTACCAGAAAACGTATTTGAGTCATTATAGGTGTAAGGCCCTAAAACATGATTCGTAAGGTTAATTAACTGATCAAGTATATGTTATAAATTAGTTATGTGTGTTAAACATGTTAATTATCATGTTTAGGGGATGTATGCTCATGTGATATATATGTAGTTTATATTAGATGCTAATCAAGCTTATGATCGCGGATAACATATTTTGAGCATATGATTAGTTATGTTGTTAAATGCATAATGACATATGTTTTTAATGCATTTCTATGTGTATAAAAGTAAACTAGAGTGTTGGTGCGAAAGTGGCGATGTTTGGTCGCCAAATGTGAAAGTTATGAAATTTTGAGTAAATTATTACTTTTTTGTTTGAGCCCAAATTATGTGTACTAATTTTATGATTTTGGGAAAAGACAAAATATAAAACGTGTATATATATGAATTGGGGTTGTAACACAACAAACCATGTGCTAAACAGAGGTTCGAACAAGAAGTTACATCGAAAATACGAAACAAGGGCAAATCTGTCCATCCCTTAAGTGACATTTGTCTTATTAGAACACCATGTGTTATTTTTGATTGGTTAGAGGGTGGGTGATGGTCTGTCCGACTTAAACTTCTTAAAATAACCCACTTGTTCAGCCAATTCATCCATGAAAAATATTTTTGCCTAAAGAGAGAGAGTGAAAAGAAAGTTAAGGAAGAAATCCTTTGGAAAATTTCTATAAATCGAGGAATTATCGTAAGGTAATTACTTCTTTTTTTAAAGTTGGTCATGAGGATGAGTTATACACTTGGTATATTTTTGTTTCTGATTTGGATAAAGATTTTAATGATATCCATATTTCCAAATTGTGTTAAAACAAGGATGGTTTAAGAACATATGTAAGAACGCGTATTAGGATCGTAATTGTTTACTTTAAAAATCCTAGATTTGAATCTCCTTCTTGTGGAGATTTTGATTTACTAAATTCATGTATAAAATGTATGTATGTACTACAACATGTTTAGTATGTGTTTTCATGATTGGTAACCGAGATGGAGGTTATATATGCATGAAAATGTTAAGTTACATTTTAATGTTCTATTTCGACGTAGTTGTACTAAAAATGGTATAAATTATGGAATACTTATTGAAATTGATTATTTCAAGTTGGAAATTAAAATAGACTCATATTTGTATAACATGTCCGAAAATTATGTAAAAATACCAAGAAATCAACATTTGGTGATAGTTTGAAGTTCGGGTATAAAATTTTCCCCAAAGGAGTAAGTATGCTTGCCAAGTGTTTGACGTTTTTCTCCACATAAAAAATGAACCCTAAAAATTATAAAACTGGTGGGTCCTACGGGATGCAGTGGCCCATTAATCCAACTTAAAGGTTTGTTGTACTAAGGAATAATTATGGGATTTGGTATCCCCCATTAACTGGGAGTTAATTGGACATGAGGGTTTAGGCTTACGAGAGTTACACAATTCCTATTGGGTTATAATATTAGCAAAAAAAATGGTTATCTAAATTGATTATATGTGTGGAATATGGTCATTCACTAAGGTTGTGTTGCTTACACTCCTATAAATTTATGTTTCAGGTATGCCTATCGTTTAGAGTCCACTGCCAAGTTAAGACCTTAAAATGGGGAAGTGACGGATATGTAATATGGTTTAAATGTCAATAAGATTTTTGTGTAAATGTTAAACTAAGGATCTTGGTTATGTAAAGTTGTATGGTACTTATAAGTTACGTATAAAGGTAGTTATGTTTTGATGTACTCATTCCTTTAAAAAAAATCTTATGCTATTTTTCTAGAGAGTTTTAAAGTAAAGCATTGTTAAAGGGAATTTATCTCTAAATAAAAGGACGAGTTTAACTTAATTAAGTCGGGGCTCGACAACTTGGTATCAGAGCGTGGTTATTAGGTTCTGTACAGGGTGTGAGGGTCTAGATTGGCAGTGAACACTAGTAAGTGAGTTTTCTATGCGTCTGGATTTTGACTCACAATTATAATATTAAATTGCTGCTATTGTAATTTGTTTACATTAATTATAATGCAGTGAGTAACGGATCCACACGAGCCGCATGATAGAGCATAGGGTGAGGCATCTTATGTTCCTAATAGTCAGCAAGGACATAGACATATTGAAGTGGAGGAACTAGAGGTGCAACAATAACCTATTGATGATGTGGGAAGAATATTACGTGTTGTGGCATAATTAGTGGAACAAGCAAGAGGTGGAGCACATGGTGGAGATAGGGATAAATTACAGGAGAGATTCATGAAGTTAAATCCTCCAGCATTTACAGGGACTACTGATTCGTTAGTGGCAGAGGGGTGGATTAGAAAAATGGAAATAATATTCAAGGTGATGGAAGTGGGAGATGAACAAAAGTTTTTGTTAGCAACCTTTATATTGGAGGATGATGCAAAGTTATGGTGGGATGCTATAGATAGGTTACTTACTACGATTGGGGGAGTAGTGCCACCAAATCCTCCACCAATTACATGGGAGAGATTTGTGAATGTGTTATTTGAAAAATACTTCCCAAGGCTTTACAAGAGGGAGAAAGAGGAAGAATTTATCATGCTGAAACAAGGGAACCGAACGGTGGCAGAGTATGAAAATTTGTTTATATCCTTATCTAGATTTGCACTTGATTTGGTGAGGAAAAAAGAAAGTAAATGTGATCGGTTTTAGACTGGTTTGAATGTAGATATAAAAAATATGGTTGATAATATGAAGATCACAGATTACGTGGACTTAGTGGATAGAGCTATGGTGTTTGAAAACTCAATGAAAGAGATGCGAGCCGAACATTCAAAGAAAGCTAGACATGATAGTATAAAGTCATATGGATGGGAGACGGGAACATCATCTCAAGGTGTAGCACGAAGAGTATATAAGGGCCAAGAATTTAAAAATAATAGAAGTGCACATGGAAGATTTCAAGCTCGAGGTGAAAGAATTGGGATGAGTCGGTTAGAAAATGTATCTATGTTGGAACCGAGGGTCGTGTTTTGTTTTAGATGTGGTGGTCAAGGGCACATGTCTCGGGAGTGTACAATATCTGAGAAGACACCTTTATGTTTCCATTGTCATCAACCAGGGCACTTACGAAAGAATTGTCCAGCGATGGGAGCTACAACTTCAGTTGGGAGTGTGACGATAGGAGATAGGATTTTCACACGAAAAGTACGCAGGGGAGGTAGAGGAGGCGTGTCTCAAAACCAAGGCCAAGGCAGAGTGTTTGCACTGACGCAACAAGATGCACAAGCTATGCCTAACGTAGTGATATGTACACTTTCTATTTATGATAAAAAAAAGATTATGTGTTGATAGATCCTTGTTCAACACATTATTTTGTATCCCTCCTTTATCTGTGGCATCTTAATAAGATATTATCATCACTAGATTCTGGTTTAGTGATTATTACTCCAATGGGGGGATTTCTTTTTATTGATAGGGTGTGTATAGAGTGTGTGGTGTGACTAGGCGAAAGGAAGTTATTGGTTGACTTATTACCTCTCGAGATGCGTGACTTTGATGTGATACTGGGTATGGATTAATTAGCCTCATATCATGTATGCTTAGATTTCTTTAGATAGGAGGTAGTGTTTCGATTACCGGGTGAACCTGAATTTAAATTTATTGGGGAACGAAATATCACTCCAACATGTTTGATTTTTGCTACAAAATGTTATGAACTACTAAGGAAAGGATATCCGGGTTATCTTGCCCATGTGGTGGACACATGACAAGCGACTGGAAAACTATCAGATATACCAGTAGTTAAGGAATTTACAGATGTCTTCCCCGAAGAACTCCCAGGGTTAGCACCAGACCGTGAGGTAGAATTTGTGATTAAGTTGGTACGAGGCACCATACCAATATCTATTGCACCATATAGTATGGCACCTGCAGAATTAAAAGATCTAAAGATACGGTTGCAAGATTTATCAGGTCGTGGTTTTATAAGGCCTAGTGTATCACCGTGGGGGGGCCAATATTGTTTGTGAGGAAGAAAGATGGAACCATGAGACTGTGCATCGATTATCATCAATTGAATAAGGTGACTATCCGTAACAAATACTCGCTACCCCACATTGATGACTTGTTTGATCAATTGTAAGGAGCCAAAGTGTTTTCATAGATAGATCTCAGATCCAGATATCATCAATTGAAAGTAAGAGATTGTGACATTTCTAAAAATGATTTTCATTCCATTTGGGTTAACAAATGCACCGGTTGTATTCATAGATTTAATGAATCATATATTTCACCCATTAGTGGATTCTTTTGTTATTGTCTTCATTGATGATATTTTGATATATTCTCATAGTAGGCATAAGCATGAACACCACGTGCGTATTATTTTATAGGCCTTGCGAGAGAAGCAGTTATATGCTAATTTTTTTAAATGTGAATTTTAGCTAGACAGTGTAGTATTTTTGGGGCATGCTATTTTTGCTGATGGTATTTGTGTTGATCCCAAGAAGGTAGAAGCAGTAATGAATGGGGAAAGACCAACTAGTGTGACAGAGGTACGTAGTTTTTGGGATTAGCAGGCTAGTACAAGAGGTTTATATCGGTGTTTTCTTCTATTGAATTGCCATTAACTAAGCTTACCAGAAAGGAGAACAAGTTTGTGTGGAGTGATGATTGTGATAAAAGCTTTCAGAATTTAAAGGGTAAGTTGACATCAGCTCCAGTATTGACTATCCCAACGGGTATAGAAGGTTTAGTTATTTATAGTGATGCTTCGTATCGAGGACTTGGTTATGTATTAATGCAGCATGGAATGGTAATTGTTTTTTCTTCTCGACAGTTAAAGATACATGAATGCAACTACCCTACTCATGATCTTGAGTTGGCTGCAGTAGTTTTTGCATTAAAGATCTGGGGACATTACTTATATGGTGTTAGTTGTGAAATTTTTACTAACCATCAAAGGTTAAAATACTTGTTTACTCAAAAAGACTTGAACTTGAGGCAAAGAAGGTGGATGGAACTTATAAAAGATTATGATTGCATGATACATCACCATCTGGGTAAAGCTAATGTTGTTGCTGATGCTTTGAGTAGAAAATCTCTAGGCATAGTATCTTGTATTTATTGTATTCGAGTTGACCTGCGGAGAGAGTTAGCTTTAATGAGGGTAGAATTAACTTTGAATGAGTCTTACGGAATAGTAGCACATTTAAATGTTAGACCCACGTTGATAGACTGAATAAAACAAGCACAAGCAGGAGATACAAAATTGGAGAAAGTTGGAGATAATATGAAAAAGGGTAAAGCAAATGAATTTTCTGTTCATGATGATGACATTGTTATGTACGGTAACCGTTTATGTGTACCTAATGTGCCTAATTTAAGAAGAAAATTTTAGAGGAAGCCCACTATTCTTTATATGCTATACATCCAGGGATCATGGAACTGTATAGAGATTTGAAACAATTTTATTGGTGGCCGAAAATGAAACACGACATTGCAGATTTTGTTTCGAGATGTCTAGTTTGCCAACAGGTGAAGGCGGAGCATCAGAAGCTAAGTGGTTTACTATAGCCCTTACCTATTCCTGAGTGGAAATGGAAGCACGTTACTACATATTTTGTTATAGGTTTACCAAAATCATCACGAGGGTTTAATTTTATTTGGGTTGTCATTGATAGGTTGAGTAAGTCTGCACATTTTCTTCCTTTTAAAACTACTTACTCCATGGATAGATATGCCAAAATATATGTGGATGAGATTATTAGATTGCATGGTGCACCTGTTTTTATTATTTTTTATCGAGATCCTAAGTTTACTTCTCACTTTTGGCCTACGGGAGTTATGACTGGTGACCCCAATTTGTAAGTGCTAGTTGTAACTGCTCTCAGCAGTTACTAATATTATATTCGTAACTGCTGACAGCAGTTATGAATCTTATATTTGTGACTGCTGTTAGGAGTTACAAAATTGATAATAGTGACAAATTTATGACTGCTATTAGCAGTTATGAAATGGAATTTGTTAAATGTGGTAAGACCTATTACAAATATCTTTATATTTTCACAAAATGATGAAATAATGAAAGTAAAATAAATATCATGATAACAAGTCTAAATTTTTTGACAACATTTCATTTATATTTCTGATATTCCAAATATCTAGTATATATAAAACTTATTTAAACTTAATTTAACATCAAACAACCCCTTCGTGGGTGCCAATTACAAAATGAACATAGAATAAAAAATAAACTAAAAAAAATAACGACACAACACTTCGATGACATGAAATGTCATGAACATGTGACAAATCATTCTAATTCTAGACAAGGAGTCACCACATGGTGGATACGCTTCGTGAAGTCTAGTATATCAGCCGTGGGGGGTATTGATATGGTGGCATCCTCCTTCGTGTACTCAGAGAACGCATGTTGAGCAAGTTCAATGGACTCAAATTTTCTGAATGCGACACCTCGGTATCTATTGACTTGTGCTTTTGTTTCTTGCCACGAAGTTTAAAAACCTAGATTTAGGCTTTTGAATACTACGTATGCCAGGTATGCCATGTGTATGCCTGTAAACAATAAAATGTAACTATGTTAGTTACAATAAAAAATGTGGGGCACAATATCAAAATAGATCAGTGATTATATACATATATTGCTGAAGTTGTGTTAACGCATATAACACTAGGGCATATATATGGTTTAGTGTATGGTGACTTAAGTTTTCTCACAACCTGTTGGACAACCTTGATAGTGATAGTTTTTATTTAATAAATCGATATTGATCATTTTTCTCAAACTGGAAACCTATAATGAAAACTGTTATTAATTATGATTAGAAAATTATAGATATATTATGAGTTTTTTTAACAATTCCATTAAATTCAAGAAAGGCATATAATGATATCAACAAAGGCTCCCAATGATAAATACTATCATAAATATTCATAATGCTTTGTTATAATTAATAACAAGTAGCTAAGATAAGATTCATAGTTGTGAATTGGAATGAACAAGTAAGCCATTATCAATCAATTACGATGTGAAAACTCTCTTTCATTACAGAGCTTGTAGACAAGCACTTTTTTCTTATAAGTGAAATTTAAAACCTATTGAAATATTTCACAAAGTTCCATAAATAAATAATCTCACTGATAACATGATGAATCATAAAGTATTAAAAAGAGTAGGAGAATGTAGTAGGGAAAAAATACACAAACCTCGGTAATCCTTCTGGAGTTTTCTCTTCAGCCAATTGTTCCAGTTGTTCTCTTAAGGTAGAAACATACTCCAAAGACACCATTCCTGATAAGTAGGATATGGACGCCTAATAACAAAGGTAAAGAACCAAACAATTGTAGGACGTATCATCTCTTTATACACAAGTAGTGCCAAACCTCAATGTTAATTTCACAAGGCTACATGGCTTACTATTCTTGTTTTATGGGTTATTTTGACTTGCACCCCCCATTTTAGGGTCAGTTTTGAGTTACTCCAATAAGAAAAAATCTGAGTTAGATCCCAAAAGTGAGCAAAATTCTAAATAGTGCACAAAAGACCCTTGAAAAGTATAGTTAAAATTGTGGAACTCAAGTTTTGATTTTTATAGTAACTTAAAAGCAACCCTAAAATTTTGGGTCACACCCAACAGAACCTTTTTATAATAACTGTGAATTTTATTAATAAACCAAGATTAAGAACTTGAGATAAATGGACAAGACGTCCCCGATTTTTCATTACAGAAATTCAAAGAATACAAAGCCCACAACCACTATCAACTCATAACTTCCAGCCAATTAGAAATAATCAAAGAGAAAGAACTGTCTTGAAAATGCTTGACAAAGAAATCCATAACCAAGCTAAACATTTTATATTATCCCAAAAAAAACTCCACCTCCATTTATACCCATATATTATATGGTTCCTTTTCATCCAAACAACCCCCCCAAAAGCCAACATAACGTTTTTCCAAAACCAAACTAGTAAATGTCTTCATATTAGTCCTTAACCTCAACAGGTTCACAATCATCAACGAAACGAAATTTCTTGGAACCAAAAAATTCAAACTCTTCAAACAACCAATTCAAAGTTTCAATGTATATGGGCAATAAAGAAAAATATGATCAACGTTATCCCTCCACTCCTTCAACAAAGGATAAATAAATGTGAAGATAAACGAGCATAGGGTTTTTCTAAAGTATGTTAAGGGTATCAATCTTCTCGTGAACAAAAAATAAGAAAAAAAACTGCACTTTCGTAGGCACACAAGTCTTCAATGGCATCTTAAGGTTTAAATTGAGGATAAGATCAGGTTTCTAACCAGAAGTGAAAGATATATTTGTATTTGAAAAACTCGAAAACTTGAGAGGATCAAGGAAGAGAAGACTAGCTTAGTGATTATCGATTAGACCAAAAAATTCCAGTCCAGTTAACACACCGAAGTCACTGATTACTTACGTTTAATTTAAAGAAAAATGGACCACATCTTATTAGTTAAAATAATGTAGACTGCATCTTATTAGATTGATACTCTAGGGAACTAGTTGTGCAATACCCTATTTTAAATTTGAGTGTATCTTTGTTTCAGAACTAAAGATGACATACTAAAATTACCTAATTTGGTTCATTGGTGGTTGAGAGTTGAGGATAAGCTGAACCAAACCATTAATAACCAATGGGTAGACCACCTAGAATCACCAGCAAGGGGTAACCCGCTGGGCATCTCCCAACTCCACGAGACAACCACAAATAGCAGCACCATGAAATGCACGACCAAGCTAGACATAAATCCGACAACCCAGAAAGGACACACCAACATTGGTGGGAACTAATCAAAAGGAGCAATAATTGTTTACAGCTGGTCTTTTAAGTATTCTAGAGAACCCTAGAATTGAAGAAAACTTAGCAACACCATGAAATGCATTCTTTCTTAATTCTAGTATGCTAATGAAACAGTGCACAATTATAATCTAGTAATACTTTCTAGTTGATCTTTTACATCATTTTCTATAGCTACCGGCATTTCAAATAACTCATCCTTGAGCCTTGTAATGAGAAAGAATGAAAGGCACCGCAAACACTGGCCATATACTCTTATCTGTGCTCAATTTGCCAAACAGGTTAAACCAATCGGTTGATATTCTGAGGAAAATGTTGCGTATTTCTTTATCAAAGTCTGGGTATCGCGGATTTGCAGATTTACACACAGATGAATCAATCGGATGTCGTATGAGATTCTCACCCATCTCCGCTCGACCATGCCAAGTTATTGCCTATGCTATCCAAGGTATAGTGTAAAGTCTCTTCAATCGAGGACCTAAAGGGAAATAATTTAACACCTTCTTAGGTATTTGCGTATCTACTTTCAACAAACGTTTATTATGTACTATCATGTTTTGTTCAAATCTAGGTTCCTTACATACTGGACAAGCCCGTTTGTCCTTGTGCTCCTTATAGTATAAAACACAGTCATACTTGCAGCAATGAATTGATTTGTATTTCATATCCAAACCTTTCAAATTACCCTTCATGATCGGATAATTGACTGGCAATGTATTTTCTTTAGGGAGCAAATCTTTTACCCAAAGGAGTATTGCTGTCACACTTTTTCTCGACAAGCCAAATTTGCTCTTTAAGTTGTGCAACCCAACTATGGCATATAACATTGTGTGCCCGGGGTTAGAGTTATGGTATAATGGTGTTGCGGATGCTGCTTTTAACTGTATATAATCCCTATCATGGTCAGTATCATTGCCAACATGATCCTCACAGCCTAAATCATTCCCTCTACTATCTTGCTTTTCTCGTGCTGCGTGCACTTCGTACGTATCATTTATGAGATCGTTTACCTAGCATGTACTAACGGGTCACCATATGTGTGAACCGTTTCATTGACAAGTATTTATTCTGGAATATACTAAAATTCCCCCTCCCCATGAAAATGCCAAAATGCGTAGTCAGCTTGCATACCCCAATGAAACAAATGTACTTTTACATATACCCCTTTCAAACGTTTACCATTTTTACAACGATTGCATGGGCATGCGATAATATCAGTTTCGAGATTCTTCATTCCATAATTCACAAAGTCTTAAACCCCATTAACATATACTTTCCCCACTCTACAACTGTCACCCATCCACTCTTTATATTGTGGAAACCCCCTTAATTCTACAATACAAACAAATAGAAACTCAATAAATTATAAAACTAAATGAATATTCATATTCCCCCAAATTAAAGACAACCCTAGAATTGAAGAAAATTTAGTGCTTCTCATTAAAGTTAGCATACCTATTGAGGTAACAAACATTAAGTGTTACAAAATCAAACATTCTGTGTTATGAAATCAACCACAATTACATTTTCAAATTGTTCAGAATTCAAACAAAATCATGTAATATGTTTAAAA
The DNA here is from genome assembly GCA_949130495.1 of Sambucus nigra. Classification (NCBI taxonomy): domain Eukaryota; kingdom Viridiplantae; phylum Streptophyta; class Magnoliopsida; order Dipsacales; family Adoxaceae; genus Sambucus; species Sambucus nigra. The sequence continues at coordinate 633,290,112 of OX422212.1, read as the reverse complement.
CATACAAAAATGTATTTGTTTACATACGCAAAAAGCGAGCTGAAATTTTGAATCAGCATATAATTACACAATTTCATATTGGTGTTGGAGTTGTCATTTTCAAAAACGCTAGTATTAGAACACATTACTTTGCATAGTTTTCCAACACATATATCTATAAAGTAGCCAATAAGCTAATTAAAACCATTAATAATATAAAGAAGAAATGGATGTTCTAATTCATTAATAATTACAAAATTCACTAATAATATAAAGAAGAAACAGTTGATGAAAACAACACAAAAATTAAAACCTCACAAAAAAATACTCACAAATAAAAAATCGATAGATGAATATTAGGTTCTTGTATCAACAAACTAAATGACTTTTCCATTGATTTTTTTACTTAATCGTAGGGATTGATACCTGAAGAAAGTTAAAAGCTCACAAACAAATAGAAACAATGAAAACAACACAGATACTCACAGAAATAAAAACTACGAAACAATGAAAACAATACAGATGGCGGGTACTCACAAAACTTCACAGCAAACCAATGGTTTCTTCTCATAAAACTTCATAGTAACAAATGGTTCTTCTCATAAAACTTTACAACACGAAATGAAGGAGAGAGGGGAGGGAGTGTGAAAAGAGAGAGAGGAGAGAGAAGAGGGAAATAAAAGTTAGGTAAAAAAATTTCTGACTGCCAGTAGTGATTACAAACTAAATATTAGGACAAAATTTATGACTACAAGAAGCGGTTACAAATTTATGATTGCCAATAGCAGTAACAAAATTCGCAGTAGACTAAAATTTGAGACTGCTGAGAGTGGTAATAACTTTATGACAGTCGATAGCAATCACAAATTTAGTATTAGACTCTTATTAGTAGTTATAATTTTGTGACTGCTTGTAAGAGTCATAACTTAGCCCTACTGATAAATCTGTGAGTGCTTGTGACAGTTATAAATTTGTGACTGCTTATAGGAGTCACAAATTAATTATATGGTAACATTTGTGACTCCCATTAGCGGTGACAAACTAATTGACTCAAATTTTTTATTACACATTGATTTTATCACCCCTAATGGGAGTTACAAAAAATTTTGTGACTACTCCCAAGAGTGACAAGTTTGTCACCCCTATTGGCAGTCACAAAATTAGCATTTTGGTGTAGTGCTATATTCAATCCCGCCCGATAAAAAACCGAAGCCTTTCTCAAATCTAAAACTATGATCAGGGGGTAAAAACCTCTTATAAAAATGGTATACATTTTTTGAGCTAGCGGGAAGACGAAGAGATTCGGTCTCCTCTCCACAAATAGAACACCCCAAATAACCATGTACAACACAATCAAATAATGTCCCGTACGCTGGAAAATCATGAATTGCCCACATCAACATAGCTTTCAGCGTAAACTCTTCTTTTCTAAAAGAGTCAAATGTTTGCACACCCTATTCCCACAACTTATCTAATTCTTATACCAAAGGATCCAGGTAGACATCGATGTCCTCACTTGGTGACTTTGGCCCAAGTATCAACAAAGACAGCATCAAAAATTCAGGTCTCATACACTGTGAATAAAGGAGGTTAAGTTGGGCTAGGATCACTGGCCATACACTCTGATTAGAGCTTAGATTTTCAAATGGATTGAAACCATCTATTGATATTGCCAAACGAATGTTACGATATTCTCGAGCAAAATCAGGATAGTCAAACCTCAGCCTCTTCCAATCCTTAGAATCAATAGGATTTCGCATGAGATTATCCCCTGCTTCTTCCCTACATGCCAGGTCATTGCCTCCGCTATACATGGTAGTGTGAAAAATCGATTTAATCTAGGCCCAATGGGAAAATATTACAACACTTTTTGAGGCACTTTTGAGCTTGTGCCTTCCCTACCAGTATAGATTGGACATATCTAGGTTCATCACATACCGGAAACCGATCGAGATTTTCATACTCCTTTTGGTATAGTATGCAATCACACACACAAGCATGAATTAATTTATACTTCATTCCCAAACCTTTCAAACTATTTTTCATACTAGGATAACTGTTTGGAAGTATATTCTTCTTGGGTAGAAAGTCATTCACCCAATTCAAAATTCATATCACGTTATTGCTAGATAAACTATATTGGGTCTTCAAACTATGCAAACGAACCATGGCATGTAAAGTTGTTTGATCTTTCTCACAACAAGAGTATAACATCTGGGTCACCTTAAATATGAAACTTTGGTAGTCATCGTCAAGGTTTATCCCGATACCTTCATGAGCACTTTGTAAGAACATATTTTATAAGTCATGTTTACATCAGAGTATGTCGTATACTGCTACAACCGTCGAAGAATTATTCAAGATCCTTCAAGCATCAAGACGGATCCGAATATCAAAGTTCTTCATCAAAGATGTCTCCACCAGATTAATTTTGGTAAGTTCGTGTTTAAGTACCTTAGCATTTCACTTAGGATATTGGGATATTTTTCACAAAATATTTTCTAAGTGTTAAAGCGGAGTTTTAAATATTTTTCTTCAAAAATAAATTTTTGGAGTTTTTGAGGCGGTGCATTTATCGAAAAAAATAAAAATAAAATATTGAATATTAATCTCGTTCAAACGACATGGCTTGTCGCGCGATACATCAAACGACATCATGTATCGTTTGAACGACATGCCTCCTTAAAGTTTTTATAAATAAAACTCTTCAACTCCGTTTTTCACAAGAAGCGTTTCTCGTTTTTCATTCTGCAAATGCTGCATATTGGCATAACACTTTTGGCTTCTTCCTTTTTAGAGGTTTAATCCTTTGTTTTTCAATTTAAAAAACATCCCAATCTTATGTGAATTATTTTGGAACCCAAAATATGATCTTGCTGATATTGCTCTTGTAGAGAGGGTAAATCTACATCATATGGCTGCGTGTCATTCAGGATTTTGCTGCTTGAAGACTCTTTGCTGAGGACTACGTGTTCGTGTGGTATAGCTACGCATGAACCACTACTGAGTTTTAGATTGCGTGTCTATGGGGGTTAGTTGTGTGTTGATCCATTTCAAATTTCATTGTAACCGTGTAAGTTGCGATTTATAATTATAATGAAATAAAGCTTTTGCCCATCGGGGATTTTTCCTAAAATTGCTTTCCTTTGCATGCTTATTGATTTTATGTTATCAAATCACCTAGATGCATGTGTTAGGGTTTAACTAAAATTTGGGTTAATTAAAATTGGATTAATTTGAGAAATCACATTATTTGGCTGTAGCACACTCTCAAATTGGTATCGGAGTGGGTTATGCTAATTTATCGCGTGATCCTAATTTTTCACGTATTTTTTGCTGATACAATTTGGCTACTCACGTCGTCAAATTAGTATCAGAGATGTTTTCACTAAGTTATTTTGTTGTGATCCTAATTTTTTCAAAACCGTTTTGAATATTGAATTTCTTAAAATATGACTTTTAGTGGTATTGATGATTTTAGATGCCAACTTTTTGAAAGGGGTAATTGGAAAATTCACTCGAATTATTGTTTTATATCTTCTGTTGAAAGTAACTCTTAGAGGTGTCGTGCTTGTGAGAGAATTGTTCACACGATAGGTGAGTGTCCCACAAATTTAAGGAAGCAGTTGAAAAAACCGACATCTCATGTTTCTACCCTTAGTGATAGTGATTCGGAAGAAGAAGTTTTTTACGCGTCCAGGCGAGAGCTTCCCACCTGTGTGGCTAGTGATAAGAGTGGGGGTGAAAAGAATAAGGAGGAAGAGGAATAATTGAGTGAGTTGGAAGTTTCCTACAATAATTTGTATGTAGAATCTTTAAAGATAGGCAAACTTGAAATTAGACGCTAAGTTGAAAGAACGTGTCTCAAATAGGAACAACACCGATGCATTAATTGAGGATTTTAGGACACGTGAGAAAATTCTCAGAGAGAAGCTAGAATATGTTGAGGGTGAGAGAGATAGTCTAGAGGGTTGATGGAGACTATGAAAAAGGAGCTTTCACAGTTTGGGGATTCTGGACGTGTACTTGAGCCGAGGATAGGTGAACTTGAGAAAAGTTTAAGAGAATCAAGTAAGGTGAAGTTTGATTTAGATTCTAGGTTAGAAAAGCTAGATAATATTTTTGGCACTGTCCAAATTAAGGAGGATAGGGGTGGTATAGGCTTCGATGATAGAGTTGCACTCATTCCCAAAGCCAATACCACACGAGTGAGAGAGCCTCCTGGGATTGTTATGAAAGAGGCACCGAAGGTTGTTAAGAGAGAGCCACCTAGTAACATCGTGAGAGAGGCACCTAGGAATTTTAGGAGAGCACCGCCTAGAAGCTTTAGGAGAGTGACACCTTTAGGTAACACTCATCGCCCGATTTACACTTGCACACATTGCAGTAGGCAATGTCATCTTAGGTGTTTCTATTAAAAACTTTTAAATAGACCTAGGAAGGTTAATAAAAGAATAAATTTGATTCCCAAAAACCCCACATGTCGTTACAAATATGTTTAGGTTAGGAAATCAAATTTAAAGGATTATGGTCTAATTGTTCACGATTCTCGTTTACTTACACGCGATTCACCCCATGTGAAATCTTTTGGTTGATTGCATTTGATATTTGTCTTACTCTAGTGGTGCTCCATGATATACTCTTATTAGTGTTATGACTTACTTTGTTGTAGTTTAAATTATTTTATTAAGTATGCTACTGTTTTAGCACTGTTTTTCTTCTGTCAGTACCTTCCAAGTATCGTTTTTTGGAAAAAAATTCACTGGGCAACACTCTTTAACATTCTGCGGAATCTGTGAAAATTTGATTATCTCGTTCGAACGAGATTAGTTTTCGTTCGAGCGGCCCCTGGAGATTTTGTTTCTTCTGTTTACAGAACACTAGTTCAGGTTGACATTATTTGATATTGCTGGGTTGCCTCTGACAGTTTATATGTAGTTGTTCTTTGTATTCATGCTTAATTGCTTATACTGCATTGTTTGTTTAATCACACCAACCTTTATTATTGATTCATTTGTGTGATTCCTATTTTCTAGCATAGGATGACTTTCATACTGATGTTATATGCCTATTGTTGGTTGTACTACAATTGTGATATACTTTTCGAAAAATCCAAAAAAAACTTTGTTTTTGATAAAACTTTTAAAAAAACCAAAAAGATTTTATTTTGATAAAATTTTTGGAAAAAGACAAAAAGAGTTTTGTATTTTTTTTGCACCGTATATGAATGGACACTTAGGATGACCGAATCACAATTACATTGATCCATGTGACAATTTGATAGTGTTTTGAGACAATATATCATGTCATCCATGTGCTTTACAATGTTTGGAGTCATTGAGATGTTATTAGTTGATACTTCCTATATGTTTAACCCATTGTTTCCTTTAATGCACACATGCACGGATTTGTTTGATTATTGTACTTGTCTATCACATATTGATCAAGTGTTTTCATCTCAATCCTATACTTAAAACGAACCAAGTGCAATAATACGAGAGTAATAAAAGTAGTGCATGTAAAAACCATTGCCTTTGAGGAATTTGTTTAAATTTGAAAAAATAATGAGTGCACGGAAAAGGGCTGCGAGTGAATAATAACCACGTCATGAAAACCACCGTTTGGAAAGAGCTCACACAAAACAGTTAAGGCAATAAAAAGATGATATATGCCAAAATTTGGGCCATTAGCTTTTCTATAAGTTGAGAATTTAAAACCTCATTAGAAAAATAAAAAGATTATTATTTATGAGCGAGTTTTGGTTGGATGTAAATTCTCGAACTGGAACGAAGTAGTTTTGGACGTTATTGGTGTGAAAATCACTTAGGCTTTGATTTGTTTATTTGATTTGGCCGATATCATCTAAATTCAACAATTTTACACCTAAGGATATTTTTTATATTCAATCGATAGGAGTACACATATACATCGTGCATATATGCTTGATTGAGTTTTATTACCTATTGAATTTGTTCACACCCATACATTCCATATCCATGATTTGGTTGTTTTAATGTTATTCATGGTGTGATTTTGTAAATTGTTTTTGTTTAAAAAAATAAAAAATAAAAAATAGTTTGTGGATCCTTTGAGTATTTCCTCTACATGTGCGTAGTTTGATCCATATTCGTGTTGTTTGTCATGACACTCCATGTTTTATTTGTTTATTCTTTTCCTTGTCTATTTCGGACAAATAAAAAAGGGGTGAACGAATTATGGGGGAGTTTGCATTATGGGGGAGATTTGATTATATTGATTGATATATTTATAGCATTTCAAACTCGATGCGTCACGAAGGTATTTGCTTTATGTTATGTGTGTAGGTACAAAAGTGAAGATCATTATGTTGCACAGCCCGATGAAAAAATCTTTGATATTTGAAGATTGACGAAGATTTTTGAAAAAGATTTGAAGACTTTCATTTCAAGTACCTTCTCAGTTTGGGGTTCATAGGAGGATATTAGATTTGTATATGCATTTTGATTTGACAATTCAGATTGTTTTTATTTTATACCAGCATAGACACAGGGGGATATTTGTAAGGACATATTTTATAAGTCCTGTTTACATTAGAGTATGTCTTATACAACTACAACAATCAAAGAATTATTCAAGATCGTTCAAGCATCAAAACGGATCCGAATATCAAAGTTCTTCATCAAAGAAGTCTCCACGCGATTAATTTTGGTAAGGTTGTGTTTAAGTACCTTAGCATTTCATAGGATATTGGGATATTTTTCACAAAATATTTTCTAAGTGCTGGAGCCGAGTTTTAAATATTTTTCACCAAAAATAAATTTTTGGAGTTTTTGAGGCGGTGCATTTACCGAAAAAAAATATTTAATATTAATCTCGTTCAAACGACATGGCTTGTCGCACGATACATTAAACGACATCATGTATCGTTCGAACGACATACCACCTTAAAGTTTTTATAAATAGGACTCTTCAACTCCGTTTTTCACAAGAAGTCTTTGTTGTTTTTCATTCTACAAACACTACATATGGGCAGAACACTTTTGGCTTCTTCCTTTTTGGAGGTTTAATCCTTTGTTTTTCAATTCAAAAAGCATCCCAATCTTATGTGAATTTTTTTGGAACCCAAAATATGATTTTTCTGATATTGCTCTTGTAGAGAGGGTAAATCTACATCATATGGCTGCGTGTCATTAAGGATCTTGCTGCGTGAAGATTCTTTGCTGAGGACTACGTGTTCATGTGGTATAGTTGCGTGTGAACCACTGCTGAGTTTCAGACTGTGTGTCTATGGGGGTTAGTTACGTGTTGAGCCATTGCAGATTTCATTGTAACTGTGTAAGTTGCAATTTATAATTATAATGAAATAAAGGTTTTACCCTTCGATGATTTTTCCTGAAATTGGTTTCTTTTGCATGCTTATTGATTTTATGTTATCAAATCACCTAGATGCATGTGTTAGGGTTTAACTAAAATTTGGCTAATTAAAATTAGATTTATTTGAGAAGTCGTATTATTCCGCTGTAGCACACTCTCACACCTAAACCTTGTACATCGTCAGTGACCTCATTCTTTTCCACTTCATGAACTCCATACGCGTAATCAACTAAACCTCTAGCATATTACGATCTACATTGTCATCCTCCCCTTCTACATCTATCCTACTTATTGAAGGTTGTTGTGAAGGTTTTTTGGGGACAAAAGGAACTTTCGATTCGCCGTGAAGAACCCAAATTCGATAACTATCATACATACTCAATCTTAAGAAATGTAGTTCAACTGTTTTTCACTCAAACACTTAACCATTCTTATACCTAGCATATGGACACGAAAACTCTTCATCATTATGACATCTCTTTGTGTATTTCACAAATTCATTAGCACCTCTGCGAAACACATCCCCTAATCTACTTGTCTCTCCCATCCACTCTTTGTATTTAGGGTATCCCATCACAACTAGTAGAAATACTCACCTATTATGGGTAAGAAGCATATATTCGTGGGTTAGTATAAATAAAAGTTTGAGCATGTAGTTCCCATTAGTATAAACAATCACCTATTGGATGGGTACACATAAGAACTAGAAGGCTAGTTTCAATGCGCACTATATGTAATTTTAATTAGTTATAAATATTACAGAACCGTTTTGTTGTACATTAAAATGAGAATACATGCATGCATGCACCCCCCGAAGCAAGTGTTATATAAGAAGTTTACTTAATGTAAATTTATTCATGCATTCAAATTCAAATTCAATTTTAATTTGAAATTGAAATTGAAATTAATTTTATAATATTAATTCTTATTTCCTCCATCTCCTCTAAAGGGAGAGTGGTCATATCCCATTCAAGACCTTATAATTCTGTAATATACTTAACAGCTCATGCACATTGTTCCAATTTGAGGAAAATTCGACACCATATCCCCATAGTTCTCCAAGTGCATGACATAGATTCAAAAGTGTGAGTGTTATTTCAATTTATCAATTAAAATAACACTTAACATCACATCATCTAGTATGTACCTAGAGAACATTAATATACGACTGCAGAACTTCCGTCAAAAGTAACAAGTTTAAGCTAATAAGAATATTATTATATAGAAACTATGCAGTTAAAAACTTTTCAAACGGGACAATTCGAGATATCTCATTACAAGGGTAATGACTCTTGAACGGGTCTAATGGGCTATTGAATGCATATGCATAAGAACTAGAAGGCTAGTATCTATGCGCACTATATGTAATTTATAGTATGTTTTATTTTGTTATGTCTTATCACAATTCGAGAGATTTCATTTAATTATGTAATTTAAAGTATGTTTCATTTATTTTAAAGTGTGCATAAGAACTAAAACTTACACCAATTTATACCAATATCAATACCAATTTCAATTTATACCAATATCAATGCCAATTCACATTCAATTTCAATTTATAACCAATTTACACCAATATCAATAACAATTCAAATTCAATTCAATTTATACCAATCTAATTCAATTGAAATTGAACTTCAATTTCAATTTCAATTCAATTCAATCCAAATTCAATATCTATACAAATGCAATTCATGTTATAAAGCCGTGGCACATCGAACCGTCTAATTTAAATTCAAATTCAATATTATACACACTAATTCACACACACACAATTACACAAACTAATTCACACACACACACACACCTACACACACTGCCCCCCACTACCCCCAACCCCCACACACCTATACATACACACACACACACACATATACAAAGGAGAGAGAGAGAGAGAGAGAGAGAGAGAGAAAATGACCTAAAACGTAGAGATAGAGAGAGAACCGTAGCGCAGTAGAGAGAAAAAAAATGGTGGAAAATGAAAACGGGGAAAAAAGAGGGGACTATGGTTTTTAGTCAAAAGAATTGTCACGGACCTGTCAAGATATTTGGCCGTGACAATATTCTAACATTGTCACGGTCATTGATCGTGACAAGTCTGTGACAACTGTACTTATCACGAACTTGTCACAATCAATGACCGTGACAACCACTTGTCACGGTCATTGACCGTGACAAAAAAACGTGTTTTTTTTTTTTCACGGTCACAAGGTTGACCGACTCAAAGGTGACAATTTAGAATTTGGTGTAGTGTTTATTGAAAGTGAAGAGAATGTTCACACATTTAATGCTTCTTCTAGAAAGGTAGGTGTCAACAATCAAGAGGGTCACATCATTAAACATTCTCTATCTGACTTGGGTTGCACATTACAACCCAAACTATTTCAAAATGCACCGTACCTTGTTACTTGTTCTATAAGTCTCATCATGATAAAAACATAATGTTACTTTTTCAAAATGCTCACTTGTGAGATAAAGTACACTTGTAACCTGTAAAACACTATTGATATAGTGATAAACAAGTTACTTTTATAGTGGACGTTCACCAATTGGCGAAACCACTTATATTTGTACATTGATATCTTCCTTATTTCTCATTTTACTACTTTCATTATTGTTCATTATCATAACCAAATTCTATTCACTTTCATTACTCACTGAGTTCCTTCTTATTATTTGAACGTTACATTTCAGTGTAACATCAATAAAGTGGGAATATGACTTACTTTTGATAAAATCCAAAGACTCTAACTAAATTATAGAAAATCATGGCAAAATTAATACGAAGTCAAATTCATCCTGAATCGGATTCTATCTAAGATGCTATCAATTGGGATGGTGAAACCCATAAAGATTTTGGTAACATATTTTAATGTAATTATAGAAAGTCATCTATAAATAAAGGGAAGTCAATTAAATGATTTTAATTTTATGCTTGATTATCAACTTGTGCTTCTACTACTAAAAAATTTCATAGTTACTACGAACGCTCAAATACTTTTCATGGACTTATTCAATATCTCCTTATTAGACCACGTTAATTCAATTCCATATCTTAGTCTTTTATTTTTAATTGCAATCTTATTCTTTACACCTCTTAATTTTACTCATATCTTACTCTCTTACTAATCTTATGTATTTAAATTTATCTTATGAATTATTGCATTGAAACATGTATTCTTTTTCAACTGCTCTTTTTTACACAATATGAAGAGAAGATGGCCCTTTAAGAAGTCTTCTACATATATAATAACACTCACAATGTATTCCATATCAACTTCATACCCACCACATTTTGTCCTCTATACGCCACCTTATTTTTCCCCAATTCACATTTCCATTGAAGATTCTCAAGTGATTAATTTGTACTTAACAATAAGGGCTCCAGATCTAACATATCAACATTTTTGTTGATCCGATTATTGGTCCTTTCATCCCTAGTTCAAGACTCCACACATGTGATACTACAATTTGCAAACTAGAGTTAAGTAAACATTTTAGTTCAGATTAATTTCTTCCATGTATGTAGTTTTTAAGTATTTACTATTTTGCGCACCCTTCCAACTTGAGACGCCTAGGTAAATAAGTATTCGAACAGAATGCATCGTTTCATCCACGCACTTCGGGTAGTAAGCCTTGTACCGTTTGAGGGTTATTATTACATTACAAATAACTCAAAACATGAAAAGACAAAGAAAAAATCGGGTTTATTGACCTAATTATCGACTCAAATGGCTCAGCAAAATAGTTTTTCGATATTTTAGCAGCGGGTTGGAATTGGTATTAAGACCCAAATAAATTCATTTGTCTTGCCAAAACCTATATATACTTATAAACAGATAAATATTGACATTTTTTTCAATAGTAAAAATAAAAAATTACAAGGCGTGGGTATAATTTATCAATATCCAACAAAAAAATCAGCCCCATAATATTTTTTACTATTTTTTTAAATTGGTCCGCAACTTAGGACATATCCCTTTAGGAGCGCGCGCTCGCGCGTGAAGTAAAAGGAAAATAGAAGCATCTTGGTTCTTGTATTAGCAACCAAAGTAATTCTTAGTTTAACACTTCAAAACTAATTTTCTTCAAGCAATTACTCTGTAGTTTAAATAAATCATAACTGGAATTTAATTTTTTCAATCAAATTGCTTGCACCACATCACAAATATTTATGGAATAACATAATGAAAATAGTTTTCATGAAAGAAATAAAAAACGCTCTTACAAATTCCACTTCAATACAAGTTTTTTAGTAAGGTGTTCTTTATTTTATGGCTCTTATTTTTTAGTCTAGCGTCATTTGGAGTTAAGGGCGTGTTTGACTGGAAAGATGGAAAAGTCAAATTTTTCTAAGCCAAAAAAATTTTCATTGAAATTTTTGGCAAGTTGTAATTTTCTATTTTATGTGTGTGATTGTAGTTGGGTAAAAAAAGGGGAATTATTGAGTTTATTTAAGCCTAAACAATAAAACTTTGCCTCTGAAATTTTTTCTTTAGGAGGTAAGAAAATAAAAGTGGGAAGAAGCAATTTTTCATGCTTCAAATAGTTGTGCATTCTTAAAGGGTGGAATTTATTTTAAAGCAAACATTTGCAATTAAACACTCCCCGGAATTGAAAAATATAGAATCTTTTACATTTTTCATAGCAAAATATTTCATATCAAACATGCATTGAGATTTTAATTTTTTGTTATTTAATTTTAAGCTGTTAACAATTATATTACCTCAAAATTAGCAAAGAGTTGATATTGCCTCTTAATCTCTTTTAAGAGGTAATATTACTCTTAAAAGTAATTATTCAAGCAATTCACTCAGATAAAAAAATAAACAAAATTCTAAGTTTGAGATTTCAGACATCAAATTCAAATTTTAGACTTCAAACTCGGATAAAAATACAGCGTGCCCTAAGTAATCATGTAAATGGGTCCATATGATTGGACACCGTGAGTATTTTCGAGTCGGTCAAGACTCGTATAAGGTACATTATCCGCCATCGTCTTAGTGGAGTTGAAAAGACCGGCAAGAAGCCCGGGCCTACCTCCATTCCCATGTATGGGCCCAGGAACATAACTGCGTCTGGACCTAGAAATGTTGCAATAACTTGTTTTTTCCATGGTGGGCTTACTTTTTTCTGCTTTGAACCATGAAAGTAGGTAGCTTCTCCATGTTATCTTGTTGTTTTGCCCTTCACCCATTTGTTTATTCACTGTTTCTTCTGGGTGTGATGCTAATCTTTCGTTGCATGCATGTTTTTTAACTTCTTTCTGACCAAAGTAAAAAATATAATTACAAAATTAACTAGGTTACTTGATACTTCAAATTGAGTAAATGAAAGACTACAATTGCCATATGATATCATAATCCACACTAAAATTTGAAATGCAATAAAATTGTATAGGTGGGAGAACATAATTACAACAATTAGCGTCAGTCCCGGGGAAGGCGAGAGAGGTGGTCGCCTCGTATTCTTGATGAAATTTTTAGAGTCCAAAATAATGAAAACAATTGTTTACAATATAAATATTGTTCAAATCTTCATAATAACGTCATAAGACTGACAAAAAAATTGAGTTATGGCACTTTTAGGATATAAGATTTTTTTTTACCGTTCTTACAAAACCAACATAAACATTGTTCAAACTAGGGGTGGACAGAGGCCTGCGGCTCACCCAACCCGAAAGGCTCAACCCACAAATTCATAGGGATTGGTTGAGTAAAGTAAGCCCATAGACTCAGCTTGGTAAATTTTTCCAGGCCCGATTAAATTTTGGGGCGGATTTGGGCACAAACTTTCAAGCCCGACTAGGCTCGACCCGATCAGAGGGCCATAATATATATATATATATATATATATATATATATATATATATATATATGTGTGTGTGTGTGTGTGTGTGTGTGTGTGTGTGTGTGTGTGTGTAATTGATTAATAATTAAGTCTTTAACTTACTCAAATACATATGATTTTCCATTCAAATATATATATGATTTTTTCCTTGCAAAATGTTTTATTATTATTTTTCTAACAATTATAACTTACTCAAGTACACAATTACAATATTTTTTAAAATAAAATTTTAATATAGTTAAATTAAAAATGTAGTCGGGCTTGGGTTTGTAGTTTTACGGGCATGCGGGGTTGGAAAGACATATTCAAGCCTGACATGGGCTTGGCAAAATAATACACGTTCAAACCAGTCATTGTGTAAGAGCTTAAATTAACATAAATGTTTAGAAAAGTTGTTAAAAATCTATAAAGAAAAAAAAACTATGACACTTGAGGGGTTGTGTTTCAAAAGTTCCCCTCAAGCCCCCAAAATTTTAGGGTCAGCCATGACAAATATATATATATAAACCCGCTTACAAAAATTGTAGAAAAATATATTTTTCAATCAAAATATACACTATCTCTATAATATGGAGATCGTCTACAAAAAAAAATTACATTAAAAAATTCAACTTAAAAAAAAATAATGATGACAAGTTTCCACTTATTCAAAATGTACGTAATCCTCATAAGTTTCAATGATATACACACATTTCATAACTATTTTATTGATGTGAATGTCAGTATACTAGTCTCCTAAATGGGATAAAGTCTGGTCATCCACCAAACATTTAGCTAGATATTCCAAAGCAAATGTAAATCATTATTCAACAAACATAAGAATGTGAACTATTGTAAAATGGAAGAACATAAAATTTAAGGCAAAGAAGAAAATAAAAAGAAGAGGAGAAAATAACAGACATTTGATTCTCCTATGATATGTGATGAACAATTTTTTTCCTTTGATTTCTCAACATCTTAGGGCCTGTTTGGTTGTCCCCAAAATTGTAAATTAGCCCATTTAAAATTAACTCATTCATGAATTGTCTTATTATTAGTGTTTGGTTACAAGAATGAACAAATTCAAAAATGAACCAATTCATGTTGATTCACAAAAACTTAAATTAGTTCATTTCACCAAAAGTTTGAAATTGCACAATTTATAATTACAACATGAATCTTAAATGTACCACTCCTATAGAGTACCTCTCACCATACTACTCTCTCTCTCTCTCTCTCTACACACACACACACACACACACACACACACACACACATACACACACATCAAAAGTAAATAACTCCATTTTTGTTTTCCAAACACACCACAAATTAGATTTAAATCCATTTAAAATTAATACATCGACAATCTATTCATTTCAAATTGATCAATTTATAAAATTAAATAATTTACGCAACCAAACGGGCCCTTAATGTATGTTCCAATAACCAACATTGTTCATTCCACTCTCCTTAACAAAAGCTTAACTTACCATTTTACTTTAAAATACAATAAAAATTAAAAAGATAACAAACCTGTGCAAAATCCACTTGAGGATCAAACTTATAGCCACAGTAATCCCCAGTCTCATTTTTTGGGTAGTTGGGAGATGACTTCATTTTTGCCTGAAAAAACAAGAAAACTATCATTAGTGTGTGTGTGTATATAATTAAATTTTTAGGATCCATTTATGTTCTAATAACATGAATGGAGTGAAAAAAAGCATATCAAGAAGACAAACTAAAATCACAATGTTGTACCTTTCAATATTATCAAAAAAAGAGGAAATTTAACACAGAGCTAACTTGGGGAAAAAAATAAGATTTTACAAAACTCATAGATCCATGTTTGCCATTTGTTTCTCTTTTTAAGGTGGGGAATGGTAAGGGGGCAGCCATATTATTAAATCACATGGTAAGGGGGCAGACATTTATATAAACTTTTGGTGGTTGCTTTTTTAGGTGCTTTAATTAAAAAGTGCATCTTTAGACTTTAGACCTGTACTCAGATTTGTGTTATTCTACCATAGCTTCTTTTTATTTTAAAGGGTGATTTACAATCACACATAAAATTAGACATATTTTTTTAGACACGTTAATATGTCGTATTTGTATTGACTCGTATTTGAGCTTTACATGGGTTCTATTGACGTGAATTCTTGACACGAGTCAATGCAAATATGATGTGTCTAAAAATTGTGTCCAATTTTATGTGTCAGTCTAAAATTATTCTATTTTAAATCATCATGGTTGCCCCCATGGTTATACATAATTTTGTGGTATGGTCAATTTTTGATAAAAAATTTGTGGTACAACCTCGTTCCATAATACCATTAGAAAAATCATGCTTTAATATCATAAATTCCAAAATAAAATTCACATAGGATTTTGAAAAAAATATAATGTAAAAAAC
Source organism: Sambucus nigra (assembly GCA_949130495.1). Classification (NCBI taxonomy): domain Eukaryota; kingdom Viridiplantae; phylum Streptophyta; class Magnoliopsida; order Dipsacales; family Adoxaceae; genus Sambucus; species Sambucus nigra. The sequence goes on along the minus strand of OX422212.1, from coordinate 633,274,538 downwards.
TGACATTGCTATTGCTATTATAAACTTTCTTTTTAAACTATTGGTATAGTAAATTTATGTGTGAGGCAAACTATCTTTACGTTTAATCCGCTGTGTCAAAAATACATCATTCCAAACTAATCCAACAAACGATACTAAACAAATGATGTTAAGAAGAATTCAACATTAATCCACGCACCTATTCATTATAAACGCATTCAGCACTAAATCCTAATACAATAATTTGGGTTTCTTACAAAAGAAAATGGGGCCAAAAGCAAACTATATATACACAAACTGTCTGTGATGCAAACCATTTTTTTAAATAGTTAAAAATTTAATTATTGATGATTTTTTTTGTGAGATAATGTACATGGTTAGGATATTACAAAAAATTTAATTCAAAAGTGAATGAGATGATCATCAAAAGTATCTTCAAAACTATCAACTGATGAAAATTCATATTTTTGTATCTCATCTCGTCTCATTGACTTTTTCATTGAAGTTTTTAATGATTTTTTTTGTAGATGACATCCTCGCTATGGAAATTATCTAAAAATAATTGTCAAAAAATTTATTTTTTTATCATTCTAAATAAACATGTAGGAAAATTCTATATATCAATAATGTACATGAGACTCCCTATATATATACGTACGTACATGTGTGTGTGTGTATATATATGCTCTTGTGTGGATTAGTTCGCATTTTAAGAATGCGGACCGGACATGTGTCACATAACGGTGCGCCTAGAAATTCTCGCCTAAATTATAGGCACTCTCTTTCTCTTTTTTGGGCTCATCGCCAGATGACACATGTCTGATCCGCATTCTTAAAATGCGAACTAATCCACACAAGAACAGAATTGTATATATATAATTAATATTTTTAAAATTCTACACATGAGACATACACGAACACGTATAGAATTTTAGAAATATATATATATATATATATATATATATATATATATATATATATATATATATATATATATATATATATTTGTATCATGATGGTTATCGCTTAAAATTACTTCGTATATAAATTCATATAGGGTCAGACATATTACTTTAGAGCACTGTTCTAAAAAACTCGTCTAGGCTCCGCCTAGGCTTGAGGCTTGGGAGAAACGCCCCGCCTTAAGATTTTTACGCCTTATTCTTGGTAAAACCCTTAAGGCGCACTTTTTTCTAAAAACAACAATGATTTAGTGAAACAATATCGTCTTTTAAAGAATTTTTTACAAACCAGACAATTATCTCATCCAAAATAATCAAATAGTATTTTAATTTGCAAATATTCAGACATATTTTTATGATATGTACAATTTTAGTTTTTTAATAGCCTTATTATGGTTAAAAAATATTAAAATATATTAAGAAGGCGTAAACACCTTTTGACGCCTTTTTACGCCAACGTCCGCCTAGGTTTCTAAGGCTTAAGACTTGACCTCCACGCCTCGATCATCCCCTCGTTTTTTTAGAACCTTGCTTTAGAGAGGTAATATCATAGCCTATGGTGCAAAGTAGGGGTGGCCGTGGGCCGGGCCTGGGCAGGCCCGGTCGGGCTCGGGCCGGGCTTGAAAAATTAAGTGCTATCCCAAGCCCGCTTGGGCCCAGATTAGGCCTTATTATGTAATCCCAAGCCCGCCCAGATTTGAAAGTTCTTTACCCAGGCCCGCCCAATCGGGCCTTGTTATGTTAATTAAAAGATTTTTTTTAAAATTAAAATACCTATTTTTTTTATTTAAAGACCAATTTTTTTAATTAAAAATCTGTTTTAAACTCCATGTATTACAAAGTCCATGTATAAAGTTTTCCACTCTACATGAAAAGACTTGATATACGTTATTATATTTATAAAAGTTTCCCCCCCCCCCCATATATATATATACTAGGGTGTACCCGTGCCGATGGCACGACGATATATTTGTCCCCATGATATTTTGTCCCCATGTCGATGGTACGACGATAAATTTGTTCCCATTATATTTTGTCTTCGTGCCGATGGCTCGACGATAAATTTGTTCCCGTGAGATTTTGTATTTTAAACATGTCACCAATATTTCAAATATAAATACTATATTTTAAACGTGATAGCACGGGATAAATTTTCTCCCGAATATTTGTGGTTATAAAACACGAACACTACCGAAAATAGAGAAAAAAATAATTGCCTAAGATACTCATTTCACTCGGGTAAATAAAAATTAACCATCAAATAAGGTTTTAAAATTATACATTTTCAAAGTACCCCGAGTTGCTTCAACTACAGAATATTATGATTGTTTTACATAACTTTACAAAAAATACTAACAAAATATTAAATCTCTGATTTAATTTTTTTTATTTATATTTCAAGTTACTTTTGAAATCATCTTTAATTAGAGCATTATGTGTAGTATGAATTTTTCCACATATGTAATCATACTCTCATTTTTACAGTACATATCACATAGTTCTATTACCTTTTATTCTTACATGTATAATAGTGTGTACCTGTACCGATAACACGGTGATAAATTTATTACCGAATATTTATAATTTGCTCACACTCGTACCCGTGTTGATGGCACAGTAATAAATTTTCTCTCGAGTATGTGGTTGTAAAACACTCACTCCCATGTATGGTATTATTCATTTGTGATTAGGGCATACCCATGGTGATGACACGACGATAAATTTGTTTTCAAAATATTTTATACCCGTATCGATGGCACGATAATAAATTTGTTCCCGTGATAAATTTATTCCTGTGCCGATGGAGAATAGAATTATTGTTGTAAACAATTTAAAACGTAAATTATCATTTGTATTTTATCAAAAACGTAAGGAAAACAACCATATAAATTTTTAACAACATATGTACAACATTATAATACGTAATGAGCACTAATAAAAACTCAATTAAACATGAGTATTTATAACGTGACTGGAAAAAAAATAATAACCAAAAAAATTCTTAAAAAACTATATACATTTGAGAAGCTAATAGAAATACAAATTGGGACTGCTTTGAGTTGGTCATAAATATTTATTATCTGTATTTTAAACTTTTTTTTTTAATTTTAAAACATTTAAAATAATTTCTGTATTTTTCATTAAAAATCTAATCAAAAAGAAATTATGTTTTTAATTATTTTCAACTTATTTAGTCCCTCAAACACCCATTTACCAAATATTCTCTTGTTTTTTAAGCTCCGCGCCAGCGGCACCTCTTATTTTTAAACTTAATTTTTTAAAATGATTTTTAACTCATGTAGTCCCTCAAACAACCATTTATTAAATATTCTCTTATTTTTAAAGGTCCGCACCAACGACACCCCTTATTTTTAAACTTAATTTTTTAAAATTATTTTTAACTCATTTAGTCATTCAAACAACCATTTACCCAATATTCTCTTATTTTTAAAGGTGCGAGCCAGCGGTACCCCTTATTTTTAAACTTGTTTTTTTTTCAATTATTTTTAAATCATTTAATTTCTCAAACACCCATTTACCCAATATTCTTTTATTTTTAAAGGTCTGCGCCAGCGGCACCCTTTATTTTTAAACTTAATTGTTATTTTAATTTTACAATATTTAAAACAAATTTTTTATTTCTTAAAACTTCTTAAAAATGTAAATTTTTTTTTATTTATACTAAACTAACTTTTATTTTTTTAAACAGTTTTTCTCAAAAAAAATATTTATTATATTAAAATAGTGTTTTTTAATAATATCTTTTTTTCTAATTAGAACATTTTTTTCTAAAATGAAAAAACAAACAAAAAACCTTATTAAAACTATACCATATTTTTTCAAAAAGAAAAAAAAATATCCAATAAAAAAGTGACACTTAGCAATGTGCACTAAGAGTGTGCTAATGTAATGTACCAACATTTAGCCCTTGCAGTGTACCTGCATTTCTTGAGCCCCATGTACTGTACCAACATTTATTATTCACTCAACGACTCCGTACTTCTCTCATGGACACACAACCCAACAAACCAAATTGAATCTCAAACACAACACAAACCCAAACATTTAGGCCAACCGAGTAGTAAACCTGCCTTTGAAACACACAAAATGATTCCATCTATTTTTATTGATTTTACAGAAAAACGATTAGATCTCATAAACACATCCACACATACACTGGTTGTGAACATTAATTCGGAACCCGAATTACAAAAAAAAATCAATGAACTACCAAATAGCAGAAATTTCAAAACACCCCTTACATAATTTAAATAGCCATAGAAGTACCTGCAAAATGAAAAAATAAAAGGAAAGATCAGAGTGAGAGAACATCGTTTCCAATAGAAGAAACATAAATAAACTGTAAAAGGTGTAATTTATATTTTCTGCTCCACACTTAAATAAACGGTGAAGAAGAAAAATAAATAAGACTTCAAAGTTGCAATAATCCAAACCCATGTAAAATGTATAATTAAAATCAAAATCATTTGAAGTTGTAGTGAGAGAGAGAGAACCTCAGATCTACCCACCTGTTCAAATAGAAAAACACAATCAACCTGAGATCTCTGACTTTGTAACTTATTGGGTCTATCACCTGTTGAAATATAATGCCTTTAACATCAAATTTGCAAATTAATGGGTCTTGTGAACAAACTGAGATCTATGACTTTGGCTTTGGCTTGGTGTGTGCGAAGAAAAAATATCAACCCAGTGGGCCGGTGTTGCTAGCAACTGAACTTGACGGTGGCTCTAAATATGGTGCGAAGAAAACTCCCAACCCGAGATCGGTTTTTTCTCCCTTAACCACAACCTAACAGTGGCAATAATCTAAACCCGTGTGGAGAGTTGCATTAAGAGAGAGAGAGAGAGAGAGAGTACCTCAGATCTTGATTGAAACTAAAAACACAAAAAAAAAACGTATATAAAAAAAACCCCATTGATCTGATATTTGTACCTGGAAAAGAGACAATATGGTGAAAGCTAAGGTACCTGGAAATAGAGCTGATATTTGTACCTAAATTGAAGATCTGATATTTGTATCGAAATAAATGGGTTTTGTACCTGAAAAAAATGGGAAAGCTAAGGTAGAGAGGGATCTGAAACTCCATTCCAACCCGAACAAACCCTCTCCACCCCCTCCCAAAAATGTCGGGGTAGAAAAAAACAAATCCCACAAATGATCTCCACCTCCGGCGCAGTAAAAAGCCTCCGCGTCATTCGTATCCACTCCGACGATATCTGGCCAAAGAAGAAATCTCAGTGGGCTTCCCAGTGGACTCCCTACCCAAAGAAGAAATTGAAGATGGTGGTATGTTTCCACCGCCCACATGCTTTAGTTTCTCCGGTACATCGATCAGTTTGGGGAAAAAAGGCCCATCAGCTGGTGCCTTATTTTGTGTATGTATGTAAAAATTCCAACAACCCACATGCTTGAGTTTCTCACGTACAAAATGTCAAAAGGAAGCAGTACCTTATTTTGCCAACATCTTTGGGTGTTTGAGGGAGTGGGTGTTTAACACAGTGGGATGGTTGGGGGTGGGGGGGGAGTGGGGGGCGACTGGGGTTGTAGGGAGGGGAGTAGAGCACCCAACATCAGAGATATATGTTTTATGTGTGGGGGTGGATTTGAATTATGGGAGAGAGTAAAAAAATATCAGATATATATGTTTTGTGGAAAATTTGACCTTCCTTTTTTCTCGAGCCTTGGGCTCTGTCATGTTAAAAATATCAATTAATAAAATATGTAGCTTCATTCAGATTGTGCATTGTTCCGTGAGCCTTGAGCCTTGTGCTCAACTTATGAGATATGTACTTTCTTCTTGAGGCTTGTGCTTCATTCAGATTGTGCTTTTTAGCGAGTACAAATGGTCAGTACAATTGATTTTGGACAAACGATTTTGGAGGCAGTCTCGTCAAGAGACAAAGATCAAATTTCTCAAGACGTAATTGGAGGAGATAAAAAAAGTTGTATGATGTGGCTATATGATGTGGCAAAATTTGTATGAGGTGGCAAAACACCCTCCTGCTTTATTATATATATATATATATATATATATATATTTTCGGGCCTCGGGCCGGGCCGGGCCTCATCGGGCTTAAGAACTCATGCCCAAGTCCGCCCGAAAAAAAATCGGGCCTATAAAATTTTGCCAGGCCCGCTCTCCGGGCCTATTCACCTTACCCAAGCCCTATTTTTTTATTGGACGGATTGGACGGGCTTGGCCGGCCTCGGGCCTATGATCACCCCTAGTGCAAAGTACCCATCATTTTACTTTCAATGGCAATGATGAAAAAAGTATCATGCCTACAAAGCAATTAAGATTGTATTTGATTAATTCGATCTACTTGTGCAGTACCCAAGTCAAAATCACCGAAATGTCTTTTTTTTTGTTTGTTTTGTTTCTTAGAGCATCCGTAGTGGGGGAGCCAGACGAAAGGTAGATCTAACAAATGAAAAGGGTTTTTTACCTTTTTCTCTACTTAGTTTGTACAGTGGTGGAGAAGGAAGGAATGGTATAATAACTTCCTACGAACTAATGTTGTTCGTAGGAAGTTCCTACGAACAACATTAGTTCGTAGGAACTTCCTACGAACAAAATTAGTTCGTCAGAACTCAGATATATGATAAAAATAATTATTTATACTTTCTACGCACTTTATTTGTTCGTAAGAATTTTCTACGAACTTCAGAAGTTCGTAGGAACCCTTTACAAATTCAGTAAGTAATTTGTAACTTTAGAGAACCACTACAAATCGACGAACGGAATTTGTTAACTTATCCCCACCACTGCAGACATCCGAGTTTGTAAAGATGCAAATTATGTTGGCAGTTAGCATCCCCATTGTGGATGCTCTTAAGGACTCTGGCCTAACCATTTCAAGATCCTAGTAATATTGGAATAGAAAAATGTAGTTTCAGCTTCATGAAAATCTACATACACCCATGAGCAGAAATCCGAAACAGGGAATAGACAACCCAACCAAAATGGAAGGAAATATTTTAATGGAATGAAGGAGCCTCCGAATTCAAATCAAGCTTGCCCATCAAACAAGAAAGAATAAAATAATTAATGTTTGTTTTCATTCATTTGTTACCGTTGCCTTTGCCTCCTAGATAATCCAGTGGAAATCTCCAGCTATATACCCATAATTGCATCGGTTTTTTCTTTTTTCTTTTTTTTTTCACTTTACCTCTCCAATTTTTTTTTTTTTTTTTTATTATTTTTTGCGCATATATCAAATAATCTCTCAAACATTTTTTAATACACATTTAATTCAAGCGTTTTTATTTTGCTCCAAAAAATTCATCACCATGCCGTTCACGCGGACCTTTAAAAACAAGAGAATATTAGTTAAATGGATGTTTGAGAGACTTTTTGATACAAAATAAAAGGCTTGGACTAAATGCGTATTAAAAAATATTTGAGGAACTTTTTGTTATTTGACCTTTTTTTTTTTATCATAGTAGGTATAATTTAATGAAAACTGATACAATCTGACCTTATGCCACACGTTTTGAACTTCAAAATACTAAATATAAAAACTTTGTATATGGATGTATCATATTAATTGTATATTGAAATCTTTATTCTAAATATTCTTAAATTCTGAATATATATAAATGTATAGTACCGTTCTTGTGCGAACTGTCCCGCATTTTAATAGTGCGAAGTGACCCAGAAAAGAGAGAGCACCCCTGTTAAAATGTGGGACATTCTGCACAAAAGCATGTAAATCAAATAGAAGACTTACGATCAAACCAATATAAAATTACTAAACTGAGTTTAGTAATTTTATATCGGTTTGATTGTAAGTCTTCTGTTTGATTTCTACATTTTGAAGACTTACGATCAAACCGATATAAAATTACTAAACTAATATCAGTTTGATCATAAGTCTTCTGTTTGATTTCTACATTAGTGTGTGTGTGTGTGTGTGTGTGTGTGTATATATATATATATATATATATATATATATACACACAATTCTGCTCTTGTATGGACTAATCCGCATTTTAAGAATGCGAACTGAACATGCGTCACCTGGCGGTGATCCCAGAAAAGAGGGAGAGTGTGCCTATAATTTAAGCGATAATTTCTAGGCGCACCATTAGGTGACACATGTATGATCCGCATTCTTAAAATGTGGAGTAGTCCGCACAAAAACATTATTTTATATATATATATATATATACACACACACAACAAACTCTTGTGTGGACTTCTCGTTCGAACCTTAAATCGTTAGAAGAATATTTTTTTTCCAACCAAACTTGATGTGTATGATTTTCATAATGAGAAGATCATTCATTAAAAAAACTCATTAAAAATTCAATTCAAAATTGGGTGTAATGTAAACTTGATAATATGTGTATTTTCAACCATTGAAACATTGGATGATCATCTCACACATTTTTAGATTGAATTTTTTAATGATTTTTTTGTGGGTGATCTTGGGTCATATCCATCGATTTTGGTTGAAAATGCTTTTTTTTATTATTATTTTAAATAAAATGGTACACACGGGAGCCTCCCGATTTATACTTAACTCTATGAAAAATATACTCTCTAACCCTATCTCTTGTTGTGTCTATTTTTTAGCCCTAATTTCTATTGAGCCCTAACTTTTACCCATATTAATTGGTTGATTTTTAGCTATGTGGTAGTTTGATTGCTCATTATTAAAACTAGGGGTGGTAAACGGACGGATACGAATCGGATAACATGTTTTTCATATCCGTATCCGCTATCTGAATGTACTATCCATATCCGTATCTGCCCGGATAGTTAAAATAACTATCCATATCCGTATCCGCTCGGATACCTCGAATTCGGATAATATCCGTATCCGTTTACATTATTTAGTCATCGCAAAAAATAACTATTAAAATATCCAATCCAATGAAATCCAATCCAATCCAAATAAATATATAACAAAATTACTGCCTCCTAACATCAACAATTATGGATTCCATAATAATAGTATCATTTCATAATGATAATATGGCTTAAAGCCATCCATACTTTACAACCATATAAGCTTCAAGCCATTCAAAAAAAAATAACAGTCGCATTCCATGATAGTAGAAATAAATATACACCTTTTAGATTAAATCAATTTTTTTGATAATGATAACATCATGGACCTTTTATCTTTAAAACATACTGATATTTTTTTTAATAAGTATACATTTTTATTTTGTATATAATATATCTGTTGTTAACTTTAGTTCTCATCACAATCAAAACCATCTCTTTACTTTTATATTTCTCTTAGATTCTATTATGTTTCTCTTTTACATTCATTTTTGTTTCTCTCTTACATTTATTTATAATTAAGGAAACTAGAGAACAACCACATGAGGTTTTTTTTCTCTTATTTTGTATAAAAGAGAAATGAAATGAAGTTAGTTTTTGTTTTGTTTTGTTTTGAGTGGAGTATATGTTCTTTAGGGGTGTATGTTGTGTGTGATAGGGTGTATTGTAACTTTAGTGTAACTCCATGATAATATACCCAACAAAATAATAATACATGATATTTTATAATATGCCTAATAAAATAATAACTTTAGGGTGTTTTTATTTTGAGTGGAGTATATGTTTATTTTATTTAAGGGAATAAACGATTGATTTTTTTTTTAAATTATTTTATTAGTAATATTAATACTAATACTAATATTATTAGTAATATTTTAAACATATGTTTGACGGATACGGATATTCGGTAAAACGGATATCCGATAAAATGGATACTCCGCATCGTATACGGATTATCCGTGTCGGATACTAATACTATCCGTATCCGTATCCATTTTCTCGGATATTTTTATAAAGTATCCATATTCGTATCCGTTTCCATATTTTCGGATAAATATCCGCAAATTCGGATTCGGATATCGGACGGATGCGAATTTTCGAATATCCATGTACAGCCCTAATTAAAATTGAATTTTAACGATTATTTGTTGAATATTTGAACAATTGTTTGATTATATACATATTGAATAATTGGTTAATTACTTTTAAAAACACCTAAAATAGCTATAAAAAAAAAGAACAACTTCTAGCATTAATGGTGAACTCTGCAATGTCCACAAGAAATCCTCATTCACCCTCCAGCCATAATCAGGCAGTCACCTAGCCCCCCCGCCTTCACATGGCCCCATATATACAGGGAGGTTATCGGTTGGGTTGGTTGATATTTGACCCATACCAATATCATACAAAAAAAAATCAGTATGTTTGGTTTCGATAGTTTTTGTTTTTGATTATCTAAAAAACACTTATCTATACCAAAACGTGCGATATATTGGGATTTTAGATAACTTTTACTTCGGTAATTTAGGTTTTTCAGCAATTTTAGTTTTGATTTTCTTATTTTTTTATCATTTATTAATTTCGTATTGTTTAATTTTGGAAATTACTTTATGATATATTCAATTTGGTACATAATAACTAAACTAAGACATTAATGATCAAATAATTAACAATAATGAATAAGTATGAATTTAACTTGATTTCGGAATTAATACATATACTTTGTTAAAAAATCATTAATCCAAATAAATGAGAAAATTAACAAGGAGCCTTTATATGAATAAGAAAATAAATAGTTGAGATCACTTTCAATATTAAATTTTCTGATAATTGTGTTAAATTAGTGAAAAATTAGGGTCATTTACAGTTTGGAATACGTTTGTTTATCATCTTTGGTCATTGGGGTATGCTAGTTTTCCTTTATTGTTGCATAGGTGTTATTTTAACAGAAGCTGTTAAAGTTTCGTTAGTCAACTATCACTTAAACAGTAAATGACTTATTTGTCCCTCTCCTTTCATCTCAATCAACCGTCTGGATATATATACATATATATATATATATATATAAACAGTTAAAAATATAAAAACAATATTTCAAAATAGTTAAAAATATATAAATCGTATTTCGATAAACAAAAAATGTTTTCCACGAAATAAAATGATTTTCAACCAAACAACATTTTTGTATGCAAAAAATAATTTCCATAAACAAAAAAATAAATTCCAGGTTAAAAATATAAAATAAAATTGATTTTAGCCAAAAAAAATAGTAAAATAAAACTAATTTCAATTAAAAATAATAATTTTCAGTAAAAAAAAAAATCAAAATAAAACTGATTTAAAAAAAAGGATTTTCAATTAAAAAAATGTTTATTAAATGATTTAAAAAAATGTTTAAAAAGAATTTTTAGTTAAAATGTTATTTCCCAAAAAAAAAAACTACTAAGAAATTATATTCTAAAGCAAAAAGAAAAAACTGTGGCAAAAAAAATTTGATTTTTAGGAACCTCCGGCCAAAAAAACACTCCAAAAATAAAACTCCGACCAAAATTCAGAAATAAAAAATATATATATATATCTTCAAAAAAAAAAAAATCCAGCCAAAAAAATATTTAAATAAAACTGATATCAATTAAAAATATTTTTTTTGTAAAAAAGAAAAAAAAAGTTACCCAGGAAAATGATTTCGAACTATAAAAAAAATCCAGTATAAACGTTTTTCAAAGGAAAACAAAACTCCGGCCATGGAAAAGATTTCAAGAAAAATGATTTCAACAAAACTGATTTACAGAATTTAAAAAAAAAAAACTGACTACAACAAGAAAAAAAAAACACCAGCAACCTATTGTCAACAACAAAAGAACTCCGGCCAACTACAAGCTATTTTCAACTTCAACTAGCAACCTATTTTCAACAGCGAAAAAAAAGCACCAGCAAAAGAACTCCGGCCAAAACAATCGACCCAACTACAAAAAAAATAATCCAACAGCAACCTATTTACCTCTAAAACGGACTCTCACTTGTTGCGGCTATTAGACGATGTTGTAGCGGGGTGGGGGCGGGGTGGAGAGGCAGAAGGATGGGGCGCTGTAGCGGGGCAACCACGGCTGTGACAGAGAGAGTTGTGACAAACAGAGAGAGAGAGAGAGAGAGAGAGAGAGAGAAAGAGAGAGAGAAGGGATTTTAAGGGCTTTGAAAATTGTGTGGTGTATTTAAAGTTTAAAGGTATTTTAGGTATTTGATAACAAGAGATAAAGTTTTTAAACGTTCGCTGACACTAAACGTTAGAATAACACCTATGTAACTATGATGTAAACTAACGTACTCCAAGCACCAATTATTATAAATAAACATACCCCAAATAGTAAATGACCCAAAAAATTAAAAACTAGAATGTAATTTTTGGTACTTCAAGCATATTAAGTCGGTATTTTGCAACAATAGTTTGGGTATTTTTCTAAATCATTTATTTAAATAAAAATAAACCAATACCAACCAGAGTTTCCTATAATTTCGATTTCGGTGATTTTGATTTCCGGCATTGAAAAGTAGTAAACCCAAACTATATTTTTTAGGGCAAAAAGGGTATGATGTGGTAAAAACCGAAAATATAATCACCCTTACCCATTGTAATACCCCTTATTTTCGAGAAATTATTTTTATATTAATTTGGCATGCTGGTTAATTATATAAAATCAAAGAAGTTGGAGTAAATATTATTTTAAGTGATTTAAAGAGATAATGTTTACTGAGTTCTGCATATTTACTGTTAAGTGTATGTAAATAGCATTATATTATGTTTTATTGCGTCGTTGTGCTTTGAGCCACAGGTATGGCTTATATTCCAATTGAATCATAATTGATAAATTAAAATGATGTTGGAACATGAAATAATTTATGTTACCCCGGATGCCAATTTAGAGGGCGCGGTTAATCGAAAAATGGTCAAAATAAGTACCATGTTGTATTTTTGGGTTCTGGGTACTTTTGACCGGTTATGACTTAATTATGTTGTTACGAGTCATCTTAAATTTTGTAGTAACATTTAAAGATGGAACTTAGTGTTAATGGGCATTTAAGTCTTCCAACAACATTTATTTTCATTTATATGTCTTAAACCGAGAGAGAAAGAGAATTTGGGAGAAAAAGAAGAGAAAAGAGTAAGAATTGAAGATTGGAGCTTGGATTTGTTGCTACCGGAACATAATCCTTGATTACAACCCTAAGGCAAGTTTCCAACTTACAAACCTATGATTTATTGTGGATAAATTGTATTGCTAGTTGTGTATTTGAAAGAATTGAACAAATTTGTGGGTTTTGAGAAATTTGGTGTTTAAACCCTTAAATATGGTATTAGATTTTATTTAAGTTGATTTTTGTAAGTGTTGTTGGTTTAGAAATGATTTGGGGTTAGTATGAGTCGATTTGGTTGGGATTTGAGGAGAGAAGTATGAGTTTTGGGTAAATTAGGGTTCTTAACCCGTAGCCCCCCCCCCCCCCCCCCCCCACCCACCCAACTTGGAAAATATGTTAGGGCGAATCGATTCGCCCCCCCATAGAAAATCGATTCGTAACAAGGGTGTCTACAGGTCTAGGGAGCCAAATCGATTCGGGTTAAGGCCGAATCGATTCCCTGGGGCGAATTGATTCGGAATTCCTGATGTTTTTGGATATTTTTCTAGCTTAGTTTCTAGCCATTTTCTTTTAGGTTTAAAGCCTAGGAACCTTATTTTATGAAGTAATATAGAGTATTAGAGTCTTGTATTAGGAAAATGAATACCCTAGGTTAGAAGTGGGGAAATCGGGCTTATTTCGGGGGGGCTATATAGGGATGTTAAGGTAGTTTCTTTATTTAGTCAACTAGCCTAGGACTAGTGGAAAGTAGGTTTACCTAGTCTTGGACTTTTAGAGATTTGTATGAGGTATTACCACTTCATGGCTTATAGGGTTGCCGTTAATTCATAGAGATTAATATGAAGATAATTAGATGTTGAGTTTTACGTTGTTAAACACATATGGCTCCGTATATAACGTAATGTACATTTTAATTTGGCATATCTTGTAAAAATATTGATTTACATAAACATACCTCTCTAAATGCTATCATAAGGGAAGTTGCGCGCATGAGGTGATGTCCCCTGGCTAATGAATGCAGGACGAATATAGTCCTCGACCATAGGACCAATTGCTATTATTATGTTATTTTATTCGAAGTGAGATAATTTCGGGTATGGTTATGACTCATTGTCGAAGGTATATGGCCACTTCCCACACGAAGTGATTTAGTATGCCCAGGTTGTCTTGGTAGTAGGCCCTGGAAGATGATAGCTATTTAAGGGCGCATCCAGTAGGGGATGGTCTTAGAATCGTTATATATTGTGATTATAACTATTCTCACGAATATTAAATCAATTGTTTTAAATAAGTTTTCGAATGAGAAATTGGACTTGCAAAGTCATATTATGCAAAAACTGAATTGTAAGCTTATTAAATTGAAATTGAATTATTTCTCTTGCTTTACTGCATAGTTTTCACTAAATGACATTGCGTTAGGTTGTGCATTTAGATGAGAGGTGAGGTTTATTCTTATTGTGGAGAGCGAGTTAAGCTTATTTATGATGTTAGATATTTATAATTGTCATGCATTTTATTCACATGATTATCATATCAAACCGGGCCCTGACCCGTTTATATCTCTTTATTTTGTGTGTATTCTATTTACACACAGGTGCTCCGTCGCAAGGACGCCCGTGTTGATTCGTCCTTTCAAAGGTCCTGAAGCTATAACATTTTTGTGGATGTTGTAGGATATTTGTTTCAGATGCCTCTATCTTTTGTGAAATCTAGTTATGATCGGTTTAAACATTCGGGCGTGTTACCCAAGTTTTGTACTTATTTATATACTATGATATTTATTTTAATACTCGGTGTAACCGCTTGTATTGGAATGTTAACAGAAAGATTATTCGATTATTATATTATGAATGGTTTTATCTGTTATCTGTCTTTTTATCCACCTTCTTTAATAATTGGATTGTCTAAATGGTTCATTTTAAACTTACAAAATATTTGACATCCGTTTTCTAAAATAATTGGTATTTATCTCTTATATTTTTTTACCACATCAGTGATGCTAAGAATGGACCATCTATGATTCCTGTATATATTGGAGTATCGGGCTGGCCACCTCTTATTTTAATAAGAGGGGTGTCACAGATGGTATCAGAGCATCAGGTTCTAGAGTCCTTAGTATCTATGCGGACTTATCACGTTCTACCGTAGCGTTCTTCGATATAGAGCTCTATTATTAGGACTGTTTTATTTGTATGTGCTTGCGATCTTCTGCAAAGATAAATTGTTTTAAATTGTATTCTGATTCAATTATTTCTTCGTCTCAGATGCCTCCTATAAGAGGTCGCACAACTAAGAGAAATCAAGTTGTAGAGGATAATGTAGAACCCCCACCACAGCAAGGAACGGTTAATGCCGCGGAGGTGGCTAACATCGTCGCCCAGACAGTCAACGCTGCAATGACTGTTATGGCTCAATAATTTCCTCAAGCCCAACAACCGGTAGTTCCGGAGGTGCAAGCCCATTCGGGGCCTTCCTCGTGGGAAAGAGTTAGAGAATCTTTCTTGAAAGGTCACCCCCCGTAATTTCAGGGTGGTTCTGATGTGATAGTAGTAAACCAGTGAAAGAAAGATATGCAGCGCCATCTCCAAATGGTAGAGTATAGAGGGGAGCAAAAAGAGATCCTTTCCACTTTCAAACTAGTTGGAACAGCTTTACACTGGTGGGAGTTGGTGACCACACCGGAGCAGAGGGATACCATGTCTATATCAGACTTTTGGGTTTTAATTGACCAGAAGTATTTTCCTCTCGCGGTCCAAAAGAAGATGAGGAGGAAACTCCAAGATGTAGTACAAGGGGAACGTACAGTTGCAGAGTATGAAGAGGAATTCACTCGTATAACAAGCTTTGTGCCAAATGAAGTAATTCTGGAGAAGAAGAGATTATCGAAGTTTATTGGGGGTTTGCATTGGAGGATACGGCAACACTTGTTGGGAAATCCCGCTTTGCAAACATTTGGTGATGTAATGAATGCAATATTGCTTCATTGCCAGGATTACCGTCTTCATATGCAAGGAAGTAAGAAGATTTCGATCTCAGGTCAAGCTAGTAAGTAGGGAGGTGATAGTTCCAGGGGAGCACTACCCTTATCACAACCGTTGGGAAGCAGACAAAAAGATAAGGACACCCAGCAGGGGGATTCATCCAAGAGACAGCATTTTGGGGGTTTTAATTTCAGAGGAGGTGGATTTAGGTGCGGATAGTGTGCCCAACAATAGCAACAGGTGTGCCAGCAAGGCCAAGTAGGTCGGGGTAATAATGGGGGTCGAGGCTATTCGGGTCAAGGCATGGGGCAGTTTCAAAATAATAATCGGGGGTGCTATCCGGAGAATATGATGGGACGCTACTTTCAATGTGATGAGCAGGGGCACTTTAAGAAAGCTTGTCCGTAGTTAATTGGGGGACAGTTGTCTAGGGGTCCTTAGCATCAGCAGGCTCATCTACCGCCACCCGCGCCTATTACTGTCGTCCCTCTACAACAAGGGAAGCTACAGTATGGGCGTGTTTATCATATTTAGGATGCTTTACTTCCTCCAGCCCCTCCCGCATCGCCAGCTATCGAGGATAAGTTTCGTATTCGTGGGTATGTGGGTCGTGTGTTATTTGATACGGGTGCAACGCACTCATTTATTGCTAGGAAGTTTGCTCATTCGACAGGGTTGATTAAGTCTGCGGAGAGTGCCTTTACTAGTGTCGAATCTTCTATAGGTGATGGTTCGCTCATATTCTTTATTTATAAAAGTGTAGGAATAGACCTTAGTAATTTACGTTTTGAGGCTGATTTACTTGTCCTTGATATGGCGAGGTGTGATGTTATTTTGGGTATGGATTAGTTAGTGAAATACCATGCTATAGTAAATTATTTTGGGAGGAGTATAGTCTTTGCCATTCCGGGGCAAGAAATGTTTCTAGTGGCTATGCCTCTTTCGGAGGGAGGTTCGAGCACATACTTATATTGTATTATGGAGAAGACTTCACATGATGTAGTCATTTACTTAGATTAAATTCCCGTTGTTAGATATTTTGAGGATGTTTTTTGAGAGATTTCGGGTTTACCTCCAAGTAGTGAGATCGAGTTTGTGATTGATTTAGCACCAGGAATATGGCCAATTTCTAGAGCTTCATACCGTATGTCTCCTATGGAAATAAGGGAGTTAAGGGATCAAATTCAACAATTATTAGAGCAAGGGTTTATTCGGCCTAGAACGTCGCCATGGGGTGCTCCTGTGTTATTTGTGAAGAAGAGAGACGGTTCCCTTCGATTATGTGTTGATTACCAAAAATTGAATAAGGTTACCATCAGGAAAAAATACCCGTTGTGTCGGATCGATGATTTATTTGATCAGTTAAGGGGAGCGTCGTACTTCTCTAAGATAGATTTGAGGACTGGGTATCACCAGCTGCGGATTCGAGAGCATGATGTGTCGAAAACTGCATTCTTAACTCGATATGGGTCCTACGAGTTTCTGGTCATGCCTTTTGGGATAACCAATGCTCCTGTAGTGTTTATAGACCTTATGAATAGAGTGTTTCAGGACTTCCTGGACCAGTTTGTCATAGTGTTTATCGATGATATCCTAGTCTATTCTCAAACTGAAGTAGATCATGCTAAACATTTACGGTTGGTCCTGCAAATGTGAAGGGATCATCAATGATATGCTAAGTTTGAGAAGTGTGGTTTCTGGTTACAGGAAGTGCAGTTCTCGGATCACATTGTGACAGCTGAGGGAATTTCGATAGATCCGAGTAAAGTTAACGCGGTGAGGGAATGGGATCAGCCCACGACGCCGATAAAGATTTGTAGTTTTCTTGGTTTGGCTGGTTATTATCGTCATTTTATTAAAGGCTTTTCCAAGATCGCTATCCCTTTAATAAATCTGACCCGAAAGGGAGTGAAGTTTATTTGGGATGATTCTTATCAACTAACTTTCGATGAGTTAAAGGATAAGTTTACTTCCACTCTAGTACTCGCATTACCAAGGCCGGGGGTAGACTATTTGGTCTTTACTGATGCGTCTCTACAAGGATTGGTAGGTGTGTTACAATAAGAGCATCGGCCTATTGCTTATGCTTATCGTAAGCTAAAGCTCCATGAGAAGAATTACCTCGTGCATGATCTGGAGTTCACTACGGTAGTATTCACCTTGAAATATATGGAGACATTACCTTTTGGGGGAGAAGTTTAGTCTTTTTACGGACCATAAATTATTGTAATATTTATTCTTGCAGAAGGATTTGAATATGCGACAACATAGATGGTTGGAGTTTGTGAAAGAGTATCAATTTGATATTCACTATCACCCCGATAAGGCTAACGTGGTAGCGGATGCGCTGAGTCAAAAACTCGAGGGGGAGTTAGCGAAGGTATGGAAGGCTAAGTGGAAAGAACTTAGCCAGGAGGATGCTGTAGCAAGGGCATTTATGTCAGTGTTGACCGTTACGCCTGCGATTGTGATGAGAGTAGTGGAAACTCAAGGAAGGGACAAAGATTGCCAATATCGAATATGCCAGTTGTTAACTGAGGGAGCAGAGTCCTACACTATAAGTTTTGAGATTGGGCTACGTTTTCATGGAAGACTTATTGTCCCGGATGAGGGAGATTTGAGACGTGCCGTAATGAATGAATCTCATGGGTCCATATTTTCAATACATCTTGATGAAGACAAAATGTACCAAGACATGCGCCATCAATATTAGTGGGCGGGTATAAAAAGGGACATCTCATAATTTATTTCCCAATGTCTTAATTGTCAATTAGTGAAGTCGACCACCAGCGACCAATGGGACTACTACAACCGTTAGAAATACCGGTATGGAAGTGGGAAAGTATCTCGATGGATTTCATCACGGAATTGCCAATGTCATAAAGCGATCATGATTCCATTTAGGTTATCGTTGATCGTCAGACCAAGTCGACACATTTCTTACCGGTACGTACAGATTACAATACGGCTCGTTACGCCCGGCTATTTATTATGGAGATTGTGAGACTCCATGGGGTGCCCATCAATATAGTCTCTGATCGAGACAAGATTTTTTGTTTCCCATTTTTTACGAAGTTTCCAAGACGTACTGGGGATCGAATTGAAGTTGAGTACCTCCTACCACCCACAAACGTATGGACAGATGGAAAGAGTTAACCAGATGTTGGAGGACATGAATAGAATGTGTGTACTTGACTTCAAAGGAGGATGGAAGAAATACCTTCCTTTGGTCGAATTTACTTATAATACTTCGTAACAATTCACAATATGTATGGCACCTTATGAAGCATTATATAGCCGACCGTGTAGATCACCTACTTATTTTTTGGAAGTAGGGGATAATAAGTTCCTTGGACCTGAAATGATCCAAGATACTTCTTCAAAGATTAAGCTTACTCGTAATCCAATCTGAATCTCTCAAGACCGTCAAAAGAGTTATGCCGATGCGTATAGAAGGCATGTGGAATTGGTGCTAGGAGACCAAGTTTTGGTGCGGGTATCACCAATGACAGGCATAATGCGATTTGGGGAGAAAGTCAAGCTTGCACCTCGCTATGTAGGGCCTTTTCCCATTATTGCAAAGGTAGGCCCCGTAACATATAAACTTGCCTTGGCGGAACGCCTACAACAGATTCATGATGTGTTTCATGTTTCCTCCTTGAAGAAGTACAAAAGGTGTGATGGAGTTCACGGGCACATTCATTGGGATGATATCGAATTGCAACCCGATATTTCATACGAGGAACAACCAGTTACAATCTTAGATCACGGAGAGCGTAGGCTAAGATCGAAGGTGGTTCCCTTGGTTCGGGTCCAATGGGGACATCATAAGGTCGAGGAATCGACATGGGAGCATGAGGATGATATTCAAGAGAAGTATCCGCACCTCTTTTTACAAGGTATGCCTAAATTTTTAGGGCAAAATTTCCCTGTAAGGGGGGGAGTATGTAATACCCCTTATTTTTAAGAAATTATTTTTATATTAATTTTTCATGCGGGTTAATTACATAAAATAAAAGAAGTTGGAGTAAATATTATTTTAAGTGATTTATGAGATAATGTTTACCGAGTTCTGCATATTTACTGTTAAGTGTATGTAAATAGCATTATATTATGTTTTATTGCGTCGTTGTGCTTTAAGCGACGGGTATGGCTTATATTCCAATTGAATTATTATTGATAAATTAAAATCATGTTGGAACATGAAATAGTTTATGTTACCCCGGATGCCAATTTAGGGGGCGCGATTAGTCGGGAAATAGTCGAAATAGTTAAAATAAACACCATGTTGTATTTTTCGTTTTCGGGTACTTTTGACCGGTTATGACTTAATTATGTTGTTACGAGTCATTTTAAATTGTGTAGTAACATTTAAAGATAAAATTTAGTGTTAATGGGCATTTAAGTCTTCCAATAAAATTTATTTTCATTTATATGTCTTAAACCTATAGAGAAAGAGAGAAAGAGAATTTGGGAGAAAAAGAAGAGAAAAGAGGAAGAATTGAAGATTGGAGCTTGGATTTGTTGCTACCGGAAGATAATCCTTGATTACAACCCTAAGGCAAGTTTCTAACTTGAAAACCTATGATTTATTGTGGATAGATTGTATTGATAGTTGTGTATTTGAAAGAATTGAACAAATTTGTGGGTTTCGAGAAATTTGGTGTTTAAACCCTTAAATATGGTATTAGATTTGATTTAAGTTGGTTTTAGTAAGTGTTGTTGGTTTAGAAATGATTTGGGGTTAGTATGAGTTGATTTGGTTGGGATTTGAAGAGAGAAGTATGAGTTTTGGTTAAATTAGGGTTCTTAACCCGTAGCCCCTCAACTTGGAAAATCTACCAGGGCGAATCCATTCGCCCCCCCTATAGCGAATTGATTCGCTAACAAGGGTGGATACAGGTCTGGGGAGCCGAATTAATCCAGGTTAAGGCCGAATCGATTCTTCATGAGATAGGTAGTTTAGGGTTCTCAGCAGAATCGATTCGCTTTCAAAGGCGAATCGATTCGCTGGGGTGAATCGATTTGGCCCCTAGGGCGAATTGATTCGGAATTCCTGCTATTTTTGGATATTTTTCTAGCTTAGTTTCTAGCCATTTTCTTTTAGGTTTAAGGCCTAGGAACCTTATTTTATGTAGTAATATAGAGTATTAAAGTCTTTTATTAGTAAAATGAATACCTTAGGTTAAAAGTGGCGTAATCGGGCTTATTTCGGGGGGGGGGGGGGGGGGTTATATAGGGATGTTAAGGTAGTTTCTTTATTTTGTAGCTTAGGACTAGGGGAAAGTAGATTTACCTAGTCTCGGACTTTTAGAGATTTGTATGTGGTATTATCACTTGATGGCTTATAGGGTGTGACACCCCGACTAATTAAATACCGGGTAGCTACTCCTTTATTAAATTAATTCAAAATGCCAAGTTGGCTCAGTTAATAGCATCACTGTCGAAATTTTTTTTATTATTACTAACCACCTAGTATTTAAAAAGTAAGTGCCAAATTTTAATTTAAAGTCTGATTAACATGCAACAAGTGTAATGAAGAATAATAACACCATTCACCATAACGAAGTAAATAGAATAACCATCACATAATGTAAATAAAGTCTGGAGGAAAACTCCTCACTACAATACCACAAACTGAAATAACTAAACTGAATACTGAAACAATACATGTCAAAGTCTGAAAAACTGAAATGGAAAGACGTCTCTAATAGAAATGGGCAACATGCCCTACAACTGATAAATACTGAATCAGGAATCCAAATGGTAGAAGCGTCTAAAAGCAAATCCCTGTCGCTTCCACAAACAGCTACATCTCGTCACATGAATGAGTATCCTATGCATGGTGTCCTTGTGGCTGGGCACCTAAAATGGTTTTACAAGAAAAAATAGATTTGAAAGCAAACGGGTCAAAGCCCGAATGTGGAGATATTTTAAAAACCTGCAAGTGCTTTAAAAACATTTAAAACATTAAATGCAAAGTACATGTTAGGACGTGCACTCACATGAAATTCTCACCTCTCGTCTAACTGTGCACTCCTAACGTAAGTACCCATCTGAAATGACACAAACAACTAGCTAAGTGACATCATATCTAGCTAGACTGTCATAGGTTCTACTCTTATTACTTGGTTCCCATTAACATCATAACGCTCGCAATTAAATAGGGCTTAACGTAATTTCGGTTTCTCACATAAAAGTAATACAACTCATTATAGATTATCCCTTTTATTTTATTCCATAGTTACACACAATACCATATGAAAGTTCTCAGTTTATTAAGTGTATATCAATCACATCATAAATATACAATATAAGCACCCTGAGCCTAAGCTGCGGTGCACACATACTCTGTTATCCATCCCGGTACATCACGTACATAAGGAATCACGTATTTCGAATCTCTCAGGAATCATTCAGATAACACAAATCACATATAGTGGAGGCGAACACAGTCACATCACATGGGCCACGCACATATCTGCGCTCCCACGATCAGCAGACTTATTAACATCCCAATAAGTCCTCTCTGACCTATGTTCATCGAGGTAACCAGTCTAAATCCGGGCAACACAAGGATTAGAGGGCCCTAAGCGAACGCAAACCTCCCGTGATAGCAAGTATGGTAGGTATGTCATACACACAAATCATATACCAATACTAAGTAAACACGCATCTTAGTAATCCCCGTAGTTTAATTGTGGTACTTATCGCATTCTCGTACCAACTTAATATATATACAACTTATATAATCCCGGTCCATATTTATACGCGCCATAATTATTCTCACGTCGTAGTAGGCACTCACGTCTCAACTCAAATGTCTATTTGATTTGATCCACACTTATATAATTTACTCCTCATTATAACCCAAATGTCCCAAATATACTATTAAACCATCAAAGGAATGTTATCTCTATCCTCGAACAAGTTTACGGGACTCCAAAAATCAAAACAGGCCAAAAAGGCCTAAACTGTCAGCTCGTTAGAAGTCTCGTTCGAACGAGGCTGCTCGAACGAGAGTTCGTTCGAACGAACTGGACCATCTAACGAGATCTCGTTCGAACGAGATCATCGAACAAAGCTGCCCCTCGTTAGAAGCGAATGGTCAACTCGTTAGAAGCTCATTCGAACGAGCTCGTTCGAACGACCTGGGGAGGTCTTCTAACGAACGACCAGTTTCGAACCCAGATTCCCCTAGTTTCATTTTTCACCATTTTTGTCTCTTCAAAACTCATCTAAGCATCAAACCAACGATTGTTTAAGGTCTCTATTCATCCCTAAACGTACCTAGGTCACATTCTAACATAATTTAAGGAATCAATTCATTCTAACATCATTAAATCCTCAAGTCTCTACACTTTTTCCCCCAATTTTCAAGAATGTAAACCCTAGAATTTATAATCATTAATTTACCCAATTAAATCCGTTTTAATTTCATCCAACATCTAATGTCATCATAATAATCATCTACCTACAATTCTACATGCAATTTCTCTTCAAGATTTCAAGTTCTAAGTTCCAAAATACATGGGTTTTCATTATCTTTCAAGAACAAATGTAAATCTTAGAATAATCTAACATGGAAGGAACATTCTCTGAATTAAACGGAATTAAATCACTTGCCTTAAGTTTATCTTTGATTTTGATGACGAATTTCCTCTCTCTTTCTGCAGAATACCCTCTCTCTCTCTTTCTCCAAGCTTCTTCTCCAATGGCTATGGTGGCTAGGGTTTATTTTTGGAAAAACTTAGAAACCTAACTTCTAATAACCTACGTAGTCTATTGGGTTAACATGGGTTGGTTAGTGGCTTAGTGGGTCAAATCCACATCAGATGTAATTTACCAATTTTCGTCACTTTTAATTCTCAAAAATGCAAAATTACCAAACTACCCCTATATGTTGCCGGTATGGCCTAAAAATACCCCGGGACCCAAACTAAACCCCCGACTCGTGTTTTCTGACTATCTCGACCCTTTCGGACGCGTTGGCGCACTCAAAATGACTATACGGATAATAGAAATAAAAATCACTTTTATAATTAAAATAATACACCATGACGCGGCGGTCACACGCGTCTCAACAAAATTCCCAAATTGCCGTATATAAATCTCACGACAAATTTCATAATTCCAGATTCTTCTATAATCATATGCACATATAATCAAATACCAACTCGCATCTCGCTAGTATTTTAACCCAGATTAATTACCAATTAATACAAATTTAATTTAATTAATCCCAAAAATAATTATCACAGAAAAATACGGGGTATTACATACTTCCCCCCTAATAACTGAATTTCATCCCGAAATTCGGAACTAGAAAGTACCTGCTAAAAATAACTCTGGATAACGTTCACGCATCTCATCCTCGCGCTCCCATGTTGTCTCCTCGACATTGTGATGTCGCCACTGAACACGCACTAACGGAACTATCTTTGACCGCAGCTTCCTCTCACTTCGGTCCAAAATAGCAATCGGCCCCTCCTCGTAGGAACTATCCGGCTGGAGATCGATGTCCTCCACAGCAATGTGAGAATGATCCAAATTATCTCTGAGGTATTTCCTTAGCGAGGAAATATTAAACACATCGTGAATCCGATGCAAATGCTCCGGTAACCCGAGTCTATACGCAACTGGTCCAATCCGCTCAATAATAGAAAATGGCCCCACATACCTCGGTGCCAACTTCCCCTTCTTCCCAAAACGCATAATCCCCTTCATAGGAGATACTCTGAGCAAAACCTGGTCCCCCACTTGGAACTCCCTGAAAAATCTCTTCGCATCAGCATAACTCTTCTGCCTGTCTTGGGCTATTCGAATGCGACT
Source organism: Sambucus nigra (assembly GCA_949130495.1). NCBI lineage: Eukaryota > Viridiplantae > Streptophyta > Magnoliopsida > Dipsacales > Adoxaceae > Sambucus > Sambucus nigra. The sequence continues at coordinate 633,249,833 of OX422212.1, read as the reverse complement.
CCGAATCAACTCAATCCTTGCCGAAGTATCCTGAATCACTTCCGGCCCAAGTAGTTTGTTGTCCCCCACCTCTAACCAACATGCTGGGGAATGACAAGGCCTACCGTACAACGCCTCAAACGAAGCCATGCCAATAGTGAACTGATAGGAGTTGTTGTAAGCAAAATCCACCAGTGGAAGGTACTGCTCCCATCCACCCCCAAAGTCGATAATGCACATGCGTAGCATGTCCTCCAACATCTGATTTGTGCGCTCTGTCTGCCCATCGGTCTGTGGATGATAAGCCGTACTCAACCGCAATTCCGTGCCCATGGCCTCCTGGAAACTCTCCCAAAACCGCGAAACAAATATCTTGTCTCTGTCAGACACGATATTTAGGGGAACACCGTGAAGTCTCAAAACCTCTGAAATGAAGAGCTGGGCATACTGTCCCGTATTGTAGTCAGTCCTTACGGGTAAAAAGTGAGCGACTTTGGACAATCTGTCCACAATTACCCAAACGGAGTCGTGACCCCTCTGCGACGTAGGCAACCCCGTGATAAAATCCATGGATATGCTCTCCCACATCCACACCTGAACCTCCAACGGCTGTAGAAGTCCTGTCGGTCTCTGATGATCCACTTTTACTAGCTGGCAAGTGGCGCATTTCGAAACAAACTCAGCAATATCTCTCTTCATACCGCTCCACCAATATTGCCGTCTCATGTCTTGGTACATTTTGTCCCCTCTGGGATGTACCGTGAACCGTGAGTCGTGCGACTCTGCCATCACCTCGTGTCGCAATTTCTCCCCTTCCGGAACCACCAATCTCCCATTGAAGCGTAATCCCCCGTCTGAGTTGACGGTATAGGACTCGGCTCCCTCTACTAGTAATCGAACTATATGCTCCTGACAGAACGAGTCATTAGCCTGTGCCCGTACTACCTTCGTGACAATCTACGGTGTAACGGTCATCACAGACATGAAAGATCGGGCCACTGCATCCTGGTGTCTCAACTCCTTCCACACCTCTGCCACCTCATCTGCTGGCCTACGGCTCAACGCGTCTGCTACCACGTTAGCCTTACCTGGGTGGTACTGGATATCGAACTGGTAGTCTTTCACAAACTCAAGCCACCTACGCTGCCGCATATTCAACTCTTTCTGCGTGAACAGGTATTGTAGGGACTTGTGGTCCGTGAACAGTTGGAACTTCTCCCCCAAAAGATAGTGCCTCCAAATCCGTAGGGCAAATACCACTGCCGCCAACTCCAAATCATGCGTGGGGTCATTCTTCTCGTGAGGCTTAAGCTTACAGGAAGCATAAGCTATGTCCTGTCTCTCCTGCTGTAATACACCTCCAAGCCCTTGCAAAGATGCATCGGTGTGTAAACTAAATACTCAACTCCCGGTCTCGGCAATGCTAACACAGGTGCTGAGGTCAATTTATCCTTCAACTCATCGAATGCCAACTGACAGGCATCACTCCAAATGAACGGCACACCCTTATGAGTCAGATGTGTCAAAAGACCTGCTATCTTCGAGAAACCCCGAATAAACCTCATGTAGTATCCTGCTAGGCCCAAGAAACTACGAATCTCAGTCGGTGTCGTGGGCTGTCCCCACTCCCTCACCGCGGATACTTTCCCCGGATCAACAGATATTCCCCGATCAGAAATAATATGTCCCAAAAACTGGACCTCCTTCAACCAAAACCCGCACTTCTCAAACTTTGCATACAACTCGTTCTGACGTAGTGTCTGCAAAACTTGCCTCAAATGCTCGGCGTGCTCCTCCTCTGTCTGGGAGTAAACCAGAATATCATTGATGAAGACAATGACAAACTGATCTAGGAAATCCCTGAACACTCTGTTCATCAAGTCCATAAACACTACTGGAGCGTTGGTCAAACCAAAAGCCATAACCCTAAACTCGTAAGAACCATATCTCGACAAGAACGCAGTCTTCGAGACATCCTCCTCCCTGATACGCAACTGATGGTATCCTGACCTCAAATCAATCTTCGAGAAGAAAGAAGCTCCTCTCAACTGGTCGAATAAGTCGTCGATTCGAGGCAATAGATACTTATTCCGTATCGTGACCTTATTCAACTCTCGGTAGTCCACACACAATCTCAGTGAACCATCTCTCTTCTTCACAAACAAAACTGGAGCGCCCCAAGGTGAGGTACTCCTGCGAATAAAGCCCTGACCTAACAGCTACTCTATCTGATCTCGTAGCTCTCGCATCTCTGCCAGATCCATACGGTACGGTGCTCGTACTATAGGCCTCGTATCTGGCAATAGGTCTATAACAAAGTCTATCTCTCGACTGGGGGGTAGGCCTGGTATCTCCTGAAACACATCCGAATAATCCCTGACGACTGGGATCGAATCTAAAGGAATCACAACTTCCTTAGAGGTATCCTCCTCTAGGTAATACAAATGAGCGGTCGAGCCTCCCTCTGGGCGAGGCATCGCCACTACAAACATCTCTTGCCCCGGAATGGCAAAAATAATGCTCCCGCTGAAGCAATCAATCATGGCCCTATAATCAGCGAACCAATCCATACCGATAATCACATCGTGAACATGCATATCTAATACCAACATATCTGCAGGTAATACCAGACTACCAATCTCTACCCCCACTCCCCGGCATATAAAGAATATAAGTGACCCACTCCTCAATGGTGAGTCGACACATGTCACTGTGCTCTCTGCCGTATCTAACAATCCAAAGGCTTTCGCGAAATGTGTAGCTATAAAACAATGTGTAGCCCCCGTATCAAATAATACCCGACCCATAGTGCCATGGATAGGAAACGTACCCTCAATCGCGGGCGGTGCCTGTGGAACTGCTGCCTGGTGGACGTTGTAGACACGTCCATACTGTAGCTGCCCCTGCTGAACTGGGACTGCTGGAATGGGTGGCAATGCTGCCATCTGTGGCGGTGAAGGGAGAGCGGCGGGAAACATAGGCCTATGTGGCTCCTGGCGAGCACCCTGCTGCTGTGGGGCCCTGCCCCTATCAGGACAATCCTGTCGTTTATGGCCAGTCTTGCCACAAATAAAACACTTCCCTGGGAAGTTCCCTCCTCTCTGCCCCTGCGGTCCCCGGCCCTGGTGGCCGTTACCGTTCCTCCCTTGGCCCTGCTGAAACTGCTGCCCCTGTTGGCCCTGACGGAAACCTCCCTGTCCGTGCCTGTAATTTCCTGATCTGAACCTCTTCTGATCCCCCTGCTGGGAACCCTGCTCACTCTGTCTCTGCCCCTGAACAGATTGTGCCCCACCGGCACCATGTCCTCCAGTCCTGCCCTGATGGCTAGACTCTCCCGATCTCTTGCCCTCAGCCATATGAAAGCGGTGATCCTGGCAGTGTAACAAAGCAGCGTTAACCACATCAGAATAAGTGGCCAACGAAAGGTTCCCTAACAGATGCTGACGGATCCTCCATGTCAATCCATCGGTGAATTTCTCAATCTTCTTCTTTTCTGTCGGTATCTCATCCGGAACGATATTCAACAGATTCGTGAACTCGGCCTCATACTCGGCCACGGTCTTACCCTCCTGCTTCAGATTCATCAGTTTCCTCCTCATTTCCGTATGAACAGCGGACGGAAAGTACTTGCGGTCAAACCCCACCCAGAAGTCCTGAATAGTGAGAGTATCCCTCTCCTCCACGGTGGTAATAGACTCCCACCACTGCAGTGCAAATCCAACTAGCTTGAAAGTAGCTAGCACTTGCTTCTGAACATCCGTGCACTCATACATTCTCAAGTGCCTGTGACACCCCGCCTAATTAAATACCGGGCGATCACTCCTTTATTAAATTAAATCAAGGTAAACAGTTGGTTCATTCTCAGCATCACTGTCGATAAAAATAATTTTTCCAATTTAACACCCTAAATAATTAAGCTAAGTGTCAAAACATTTTCCATACAAAACTTTCCAATTTTTAATTGAAGAAAAAGATTTATTTTAATTTAAAACAACATTTCTACAATAAAGAATCACACCACAATAAACCAAATAACATAATACATTCGTCAATCGAATGTCAACAAATGGAACTAAAACCACAAATCCATCCTGAATAAATCCCATAGAACAAAACTGGAAATTAAAGAAATACAAAATCCCAACAACAAATGAAATGATGAAAAGGGCAACACGTGCCCAATAAATGAGAATAATAGGAGTGGAGTCAATAACAGAAGCCGTCTACTCAAGTGACCTGCAACTCCCACCTAAGCTGCAGCTCGTTCTTCTCAAGGGATCCTAAGCAAGACGCCCCTGTGGCTGGGCACCTGAAAATATACATATATATATACAAGAGAGAGAGAGAGGAAAAGAAACGGGTCAGAGCCCGAAAGTGTGTTTGATTTTAAAAATACGTTAAGCAAGTATTTAAATTGATACAGGCCAATGCAAATCATATTAGTTCGACACTCTCTTGAGAAATTCTCACCTCTCTTCTAATGTGCACGCCTATAGTACTAACCTTCCCAAATAGTTTAGTTTATCTTAACTTACTCATAAGTTTTCAAAACCGAACGATGACAATGTTTTAAAAAGGTTACTTTCAATTTGTAGCACTACTCTCGTTTTAGCTTCATTAAATTATAAAGTTTCCCAGTGTCTTCTCATACTTTCACAAAACAAGTATTTAATAATTTGAGTCAACAACCATGTTCTACTTATCAAATCACAGTAGGCAGTTTAAAGTTTATAACCTCATATATATATTAACTACTCGTATAATATATATATATATATAACAGCACCCCAACTAAACTATGGTGCGGGCATACTTTGCTATCCAATCCCCGTATCGCTCACACAAAGGGAAATACAAGTTCGGAATCACTCTCGAATTGTATTAACATATACAAAACAACGTTGAGGCGAAGCATAGATTCCAAGTCCAAGAGGTCAGTACATACCCACACGTCTCTTAGGACCGTCCGACTATCAATCTGATAGCCCGTACCTAGGATCTCTAACTTCTAGGGTACGAATCAATATCCCCCATAAAGCAACACAGGATAAGATCGTCCCAGCGCGGTAACCTCAGGGATAGCAAGTAGCGCGGGTACGTTTTTCACATGTATATAATATATGTACACACAATCATATAAATATACCCATTCATCATATTAATATAGGTTCCTCCCGTTACCCATAGTCACAACATTTATCCTTACTTTCCCATTATTATGATTACGTATAAGGTTTCGTCTCTAGCCTTAACTCGAAGGGTTTTCTCACTAGTTACGTAACACTCGTGGATTCTATCCATCTAAGTAGCAAAATCAGTAGGTAAACGTCTATTCTCTATCATAAGTATTTGACGTAATCTCTCACTTGAATTACGTAGTTTCCTCGTCCTTTAAATAATTGTCCCTAAAATACAATTATCATCTCATAATAAAGTTCTCAACACTTAATCATATGCCCTACTGGTCTCTCCTATATCCCAAAATATTTTATTCATAAAGCCCAAAAGCTATTTCATGATGAATCATATTCAATTAATTAAACAAGGGGAAATCAGAGTCTTCCAGGAAGGGTCGATCGATCGAGGTCTGGGGCTCGATCGATCGAACCTTCGATCGATCGAAGCTCTAGGCTCGATCGATCGATCAAGCAGGTCTGCGAAATCCTGCAGAAGTGCAGTTACGGGTTTTACCAAAATTCTTCACCCAAATCAATATTTTCCAACACTAATCGTCCCAAAACTCCTACTACAAACATAATAACATATTTCCAGATGTTTTTAACGTTCAGCATGCGTATATCCATCATTAATCATGGTTAAACAACCCAAAATCTCATTTAAACATCAAGAACCCTAATGTTTTCTTAACTTTTGTTCTAATCAGTTTTCTCCAGAATTTCCTTCTAACATATCATCAAAAGTTTGTGGGTTAATCATCTACTTTACATAATATTTCCAGAATATGGTTATACTGTTCTCTACATGCAAATCCCTACCAAAATTGGAGTTTTCTTCCATTGATTACACTCCTAATCATTCCTACACTAATATGAATATTGCACCAACGAAAATACGCAAGTTAAACACTTGCCTGGGATTTCAGAGGTCTGGTTTCCTGCTGATATTGGTGTGGTTGCGTTCTCCTCCTCGCGATCTACGCGTTGGTGGTGACGGTGGTGCAAATGGTGGTGTTTTGGCCTCGAATCACCTTGAGAGCTCTCTCCTCTCTACTCCAATGGCCGTTCTAGGGTTCTGAATGTTCTAACCCTAAAAGGCTGACTTAAATGGCTGCTAAGGATGCCTGAAATTCGTGGGTTTAATTACCCTATTTGGTAAAATGACCAAAATGCCCTCCCGGGTCACTAATTAAGTCTAAAAACACCCCGAGACCCGAACCAAACCCCCAGGTATACTTTTCTGACTATCTCAACCCTTCCGGATGTGTTGGCGCACTCAAAACGACCATACGAACAACTTATAAAATATACACTTTTATATCTCAATAATTAGTACCGACGCGACACGGGCGCGTCCCGACTAAAATTCTCAAAATTGTTATTTCATTCACTCGTGACTTATAATATAACCCATATCATATATTACTATGCTCATTAGTAATATTCAACAATTTTATATAATTACTAACTCTCGTCACGTTAATAATTATAACATAATTAATTTCCTGATTCTTATTAAATAATTCACTCTCATTAAATTTAATAAAACCCCCAAATTAATATAGCATAAAATACGGGGTATTACATACTTCCCCCCTAATAACGGAATTTCGTCCTGAAATTCGAAAAATAAGGCATACCTGATAAGAACAAATCTGGATATCTCTCGCGCATCTCTTCCTCACGCTCCCAAGTGGATTCCTCCACATTATGGTGTTCCCACTGGACCCGTACAAGTGGAACTATCTTCGACCTCAATCTCCTCTCACTATAGTCTAGGATAGCCACCGGTCTCTCCTCGTAGGAGCTATCAGGCTGTAAGTCGATCTCCTCTATCGCAATGTGAGTATGGGCCATATCATCTCGAAGGTATCGTCTCAACGACGATATGTGAAATACATCGTGAATGCGATGTAAATGTTCCGGCAGTCCCAATCTGTATGCAACTGGCCCAATCCTCTCTATGATGGGAAATGGTCCCACGTACCTCGGAGCCAACTTTCCCTTCTTCCCGAACCTCATCACTCCTTTCATGGGAGACACACGCAGTAACACTTGGTCCCCCACATTAAACTCCCTGAAGAACCATTTCGCATCGGCATAGCTCTTCTGTCTGTCCAGGGCTACTCGAATGCGACCCCTGATCATCTCAATCCTCACGGAGGTCTCCTGAATCACCTCTGGTCCTAGCAACTTGTCATCCCCCACCTCAAGCCAACAAGTTGGGGAACGACAAGGCCTGCCATATAAAGCCTCAAATGGAGCCATACCAATCGTGAACTGATAAGAGTTATTATAAGAAAACTCTACTAGTGGAAGGTGTGGCTCCCAACCTCCTCCAAAATTGAGAACACACATGCGTAGCATATCTTCTAACATCTGATTAGTACGCTCTGTCTGTCCATCTTTCTGTGGGTGATAAGCTGAACTCAACCTCAACTCAGTACCCATCGCCTCCTGAAAGCTTTCCCAAAAACGAGACACGAAAATCTTGTATCTATCGGACACAATATTCAGGGGCACCCCGTGTAATCTGACAATCTCAGCAATGAACAACTGAGCATACTGACCCGTGGTATAATCTGTCCGCACCGGTAGAAAATGAGCCACCTTGGTCAGACGGTCTACAATCACCCAGATAGAATCGTGGCCCCTCTGTGATGTAGGCAACCCTGTAATGAAGTCCATGGAAATACTCTCCCACTTCCACGTGGGTACTTCCAATGGCTGAAGCAATCCTGAAGGTTTCTGGTGGTCCACCTTAACTAGCTGGCAGGTAGAACACTTGGCCACAAACTCAGCAATGTCCTTCTTCATCCCACTCCACCAGTATTGTCACCTCATATCCTGGTACATCTTATCGCCTCCCGGATGCACTGCAAATCGGGACCCATGAGAATGAGTCATCACTTCATGACGTAACTCTGCTCCTTTTGGAACCACCAATATCCCATTAAACCGAAAACCTCCATCAGAACTAACAGAATAGGACTCAGCACCCTCGGCTAGAAGTCGCACAATCTGCTCCTGGCAAAACGGATCTGTGGTCTGCGCCTGTATCACCCTCGTAACAATCTCGGGTGTGACTGACATCACGAATATGAAAGAATGTGCTACGGCGTCTTGGTGACCCAGCTCTTTCCACTTTGCTTTCCAGATGTCGGCTACATCTTCTACCGGTCTACGGCTCAACGCATCAGCAACTACGTTGGCCTTCCCCGGATGATACTGTATATCAAACTGGTAGTCTTTCACAAACTCTAACCACCTGCGCTGACGCATATTCAGCTCTCGCTGAGTGAACAGGTACTGCAGTGACTTATGGTCTGTGAACAAACGGAATTTCTCTCCCAATAGATAGTGTCTCCATATCCTCAATGCAAAAACAACCGCTGCTAACTCCAGGTCGTGGGTGGGGTAATTCTTCTCATGTGGCTTAAGCTTGCGGGAAGCAAAAGCTATAGCCTTCTCCTCCTGCTGGAGTACTCCTCCAAGTCCCCGTAAAGACGCATCAGTGTAAACCAGGTACTCCACACCCGGTTTCGGTAAGGCAAGGACTGGTGCTGAAGTAAGATTGTCTTTCAGTTCGTCGAAAGCTAATTGACAAGCATCATCCCAAACATACGGTACCCCTTTGTAAGTCAAATTCGTCAACGGACCCGCTATCTTGGAGAATCCCCGAATAAATCTCCTGTAGTATCCGGCTAACCCCAAGAAACTACGTACCTCTGTCGGTGTTGTGGGCTGTCCCCACTCCCTCACTGCTGATACCTTACTCGGGTCAACTGCTATCCCTTGCTCAGAAACAACATGGCCCAAGAACTGTACCTCTCGTAACCAGAATCCACATTTCTCGTACTTAGCATACAACTGATGCTCTCGCAGAGTCTGAAGAACCTGCCTCAAGTGCTCGGCATGCTCCTCCTCGGAATGGGAATATATCAGGATGTCATCTATGAAGACAATGACAAACTGATCCAAGAACTCTCTGAACACTCGATTCATTAAGTCCATGAATACGGCTGGAGCATTAGTGAGGCCAAATGGCATCACTCTGAACTCGTAAGACCCATATATCGTCAAGAATGCAGTCTTTGAAACATCCTGCTCCCTAATACGTAGCTGATGGTACCCCGACCTCAGATCTATCTTCGAAAAGAAATTCGGTCCCCTCAACTGGTCGAACAGATCATCGATTCGAGGCAACATATACTTATTCTGTATCATGACCTTGTTCAATTCCCGGTAGTCCACACACAACCTCAGTGAACCATCTCTCTTCTTCACAAACAAAACTGGAGCGCCCCAAGGTAAGGTACTTCTGCGAATGAAGCCCTGACCTAACAGCTGCTCGATCTGATCTCGTAGCTCTCGCATCTCTGTCGGAGCCATACGGTATGGTGCGCGTGCTATAGGTCTCGTATCTGGCAATAAGTCTATAACAAAGTCTATCTCTTGACTGGGGGGTAGGCCTGGTATTTCCTGAAACACATCGGAATATTCCCTAACAACTGGGATCGAATCCAAAGGGATCACAACCTCCTTAGAGGTATCCTCCTCTATGTAATATAAATGAGCGGTCGAACCTCCCTCTGGGCGAGGCATCGCCACTACAAACATCTATTGCCCCGGAATGGCAAAAATAATGCTCCCACCGAAGCAATCAATCATGGCTCTATAAGATGCGAGCCAATCCATACCAATAATCACATCATGCTCGTGCATGTCTAAGACTAGCATGTCTGCAGGTAATACCAAGATACGAATCTCTACCCCCACTCCCCGGCATATAAAGAATATAAGTGACCCACTCCCCAGTGGTGAGTCGACACACGTCACTGTGCTCTCTGCTGTGGCTAACAACCCTAAGGCCTTCGCAAAATGCGTAGCTATAAAACAATGCGTGGCCCCCGTATCAAATAAAACTCGATCCATAGTACCATGGATAGGAAACGTACCCTCAATCGCGGGTGGTGCCTGTGGAGCTTCTTCCTTGTGGACGTTATAGACACGTCCATACTGTAACTGCCCCTGCTGCACTGGAGCTGCTGGGATGACTGGTAAGGCTGGCGCTTGGGCTGGAGCTGGAAGGGAAGGTGGAAAAAGTGGCCTCTGTGGCTCATTACGGGCTCCCTGCTGCTGTGGGGCCCTATCGCCTTCTGGGCAATCCTGACGCTTATGGCCGTGTTTGCCGCACACAAAACACCGGCCTCTGAAATTACCTCCCCTCTATCCCTACTGACCACGGCCCTGCTGGCCGTTACCTCCACGCCATTGGCCCTGTTGGCCCTGATGTGCACGCTGTTGGCCCTGCTGGCCCTGTTGCTGACCCTGCTGTCGGTGCTGACCCTGCTGATTAGGCTGGCCCTGCCTATAACCCCCATTTCCCTGCCTATAACCCCCATTTCCCTGCCTGGGATCACCCGAACGGAATCGCTTAGTAGGGTCCCCTTGATGGGAACTCTGCTCGTGCTAACGAGTCTGTCCATGAGATGGTGCCCCACCGGCACCGTTACCCCCGGTCCTGCCCTGCTGGCTGGACTCTCCTGCTCTCTTGCTTCCTTGAAGATGGAAGCGGTGATCCTGGCAATGTAGTAACGCTGCATTGAGTACATCAGTGAACGTACTCAGGGATAAGTTCCCAATAAGGTGCTGACGGATCCTCCAAGCTAACCCGTCGACAAACAACAAAATCTTCTTGCTCTCAGTAGGTGCCTCATCTGGCACAATGGTGAGAAGTCTCGTGAACTCCTCCTCATACTCTGCAACAGTAAGATTATCTTGCTTCAGATTTACTAGTTTCCGCCTCATCTCAGTCTGCACTGCAGGTGGAAAATACTTGCGGTCAAACCGCTCCCAGAACATCTGAATAGGGATCGTGTCCCTCTCCTCCAAACTAGTAGTGGACTCCCACCACTGCAACGCGGCTCCCACCATCTTAAAAGAAGCCAATAACTGCTTTTGTACCTCGGTGCACTCATACATGCGAAGATGCCACTGGATATCTTTCTTCCATTGGCTAACCGTGACAATTTCGGAGCTACCAGAGAACTCAGGGGGATGTGCTTTCTGAAAAGCATCCCGAACCCTCTCCCATGCAGATGGAAGCTGTGCTGGTACTGGAGCCACTGCCTGAACGTGGGGTGGAGCCTGCTGAATCACCGCTATCGCGGCATTCACCACCTGAGCAACTATGGCGGCTACTTCATTAGCATTCATTGTGCCTGGTGCCGGAGCTGTTGGCTGCTCGGCCTGGGCACGCCTATCTCTCGGAGCACGTCTCGGAGGCATCTGAAACGTGAACAAAATTTATCAGTCTACAGTTATCATCGAATCTCAAATAGCTGAAGACTTAAACGTAAAAGTAGGAATACAACAATCCTAAAAATAGGGCTCTATAGCAAAAACGTTGAGCTGAAAGAGAAATAAGCCATACAGATCCTAAGGACACTAGAACCTGATGCTATGATACCACCTGTGACACCCCGCTTAATTAAATACCGGGCGATCACTCCTTTATTAAATTAAATCAAGGTAAACAGTTGGTTCATTCTCAGCATCACTGTCGATAAAAATAATTTTTCCAATTTAACACCCTAAATAATTAAGCTAAGTGTCAAAACATTTTCCATACAAAACTTTCCAATTTTTAATTAAAGAAAAAGATTTATTTTAATTTAAAACAACATTTCTACAATAAAGAATCACACCACAATAAACCAAATAACATAATACATTCGTCAATCGAATGTCAACAAATGGAACTAAAACCACAAATCCATCCTGAATAAATCCCATAGAACAAAACTGGAAATAAAAGAAATACAAAATCCCAACAACAAATGAAATGATGAAAAGGGCGACACGTGCCCAATAAATGAGAATAATAGGAGTGGAGTCAATAACAGAAGCCGTCTACTCAAGTGACCTGCAACTCCCACCTAAGCTGCAGCTCGTTCTTCTCAAGGGATCCTAAGCAAGACGCCCCTGTGGCTGGGCACCTGAAAATATACATATATATATACAAGAGAGAGAGAGAGAGGAAAAGAAACGGGTCAGAGCCCGAAAGTGTGTTTGATTTTAAAAATACGTTAAGCAAGTATTTAAATTGATACAGGCCAATGCAAATCATATTAGTTCGACACTCTCTTGAGAAATTCTCACCTCTATTCTAATGTGCACGCCTATCGTACTAACCTTCCCAAATAGTTTAGTTTATCTTAACTTACTCATAAGTTTTCAAAACCGAACGATGACAATGTTTTAAAAAGGTTACTTTCAATTTGTAGCACTACTCTCGTTTTAGCTTCATTAAATTATAAAGTTTCCCAGTGTCTTCTCATACTTTCACAAAACAAGTATTTAATAATTTGAGTCAACAACCATGTTCTACTTATCAAATCACAGTAGGCAGTTTAAAGTTTATAACCTCATATATATATTAACTACTCGTATAATATATATATATAACAGCACCCCAACTAAACTATGGTGCGGGCATACTCTGCTATCCAATCCCCGTATCGCTCACACAAAGGGAAATACAAGTTCGGAATCACTCTCGAATTGTATTAACATATACAAAACAACGTTGAGGCAAAGCATAGATTCCAAGTCCAAGAGGTCAGTACATACCCACACGTCTCTTAGGACCATCTGACTATCAATCTGATAGCCCGTACCTAGGATCTCTAACTTCTAGGGTACGAATCAATATCCCCCATAAAGCAACACATGATAAGATCGTCCCAGCGCGGTAACCTCAAGGATAGCAAGTAGCGCGGGTACGTTTTTCACATGTATATAATATATGTACACACAATCATATAAATATACCCATTCATCATATTAATATAGGTTCCTCCTGTTACCCATAGTCACAACATTTATCCTTACTTTCCCATTATTATGATTACGTATAAGGTTTCGTCTCTAGCCTTAACTCGAAGGGTTTTCTCACTAGTTACGTAACACTCGTGGATTCTATCCATCCAAGTAGCAAAATCAGTAGGTAAACGTCTATTCTCTATCATAAGTATTTGACGTAATCTCTCACTTGAATTACGTAGTTTCCTCGTCCTTTAAATAATTGTCCCTAAAATACAATTATGATCTCATAATAAAGTTCTCAACACTTAATCATATGCCCTACTGGTCTCTCCTATATCCCAAAATATTTTATTCATAAAGCCCAAAAGCTATTTCACGATGAATCATATTCAATTAATTAAACAAGGGGAAATCAGAGTCTGCCAGGAAGGGTCGATCGATCGAGGTCTGGGGCTCGATCGATCGAACCTTCGGTCGATCGAAGCTCTAGGCTCGATCGATCGATCAAGCAGGGCTGCGAAATCCTGCAGAAGTGCAGTTACGGGTTTTACCAAAATTCTTCACCCAAATCAATATTTTCCAACACTAATCGTCCCAAAACTCCTACTACAAACATAATAACATATTTCCAGATGTTTTTAACGTTCAGCATGCGTATATCCATCATTAATCATGGTTAAACAACCCAAAATCTCATTTAAACATCAAGAACCCTAATGTTTTCTTAACTTTTGTTCTAATCAGTTTTCTCCAGAATTTCCTTCTAACATATCATCAAAAATTCGTGGGTTAATCATCTACTTTACATAATATTTCCAGAATATGGTTATACTGTTCTCTACATGCAAATCCCTACCAAAATTGGGGTTTTCTTCCATTGATTACACTCCTAATCATTCCTACACTATTATGAATATTGCACCAACGAAAATACGCAAGTTAAACACTTGCCTGGGATTTCAGAGGTCTGGTTTCCTGCTGATATTGGTGTGGTTGCGTTCTCCTCCTCGCGATCTACGCGTTGGTGGTGACGGTGGTGCAAATGGTGGTGTTTTGGCCTCGAATCACCTTGAGATCTCTCTCCTCTCTACTCCAATGGACGTTCTAGGGTTCTGAATGTTCTAACCCTAAAAGGCTGACTTAAATGGCTGCTAAGGATGCCTGAAATTCGTGGGTTTAATTACCCTATTTGGTAAAATGACCAAAATGCCCTCCCGGGTCACTAATTAAGTCTAAAAAAACCCCGAGACCCGAACCAAATCCCCGGGTATACTTTTCTGACTATCTCCTTCCGGACGTGTTGGCGCACTCAAAACGACCATACGAACAACTTATAAAATATACACTTTTATATCTCAATAATTAGTCCCGACGCGACACGGGCGCGTCCCGACTAAAATTCTCAAAATTGTTATTTCATTCACTCTTGACTTATAATATAACCCATATCATATATTACTATGCTCATTAGTAATATTCGACAATTTTATATAATTACTAACTCTCGTCACGTTAATAATTATAACATAATTAATTTCCGGATTCTTATTAAATAATTCACTCTCATTAAATTTAATAAAACCCCCAAATTAATATAGCATAAAAATACGGGGTATTACAGTGCCTCTGCATATCCTTCCTCCATTGGCTCGAGATTACCACATCTTAGCTACCTGCAAACTCTGGCGGATGCGCTTTCTGAAAAGCGTCACGTACACGTTCCCAAGCAGACGGGAATGCATTTGCCTGTATTGGCGCGGCAACCGACGCCTGAGGTGGTGCCTGCTGGACTACGATAATTGCGGCATTTACCGCTTGGGCTACAATGGCTGCAACCTCAGCGGCGTTCATCATGCCCTGAACTGGAGCGGGGTGGGGTTCGGGCGTTGCATCCCTGGGAACTCGTCGTGCACGTCGTGGAGGCATCTGGAATAAGAATAAAGTTTATAAGTTCACTGTTTATAAACTTAAAATAGCTGAAGAACGAAGCATACACAAAAATAGTACAATAATCCTAATATATAGGGCTCTATATCAAAGAAAACTTAGCGGAAACATAATAGTCGTACAGATCCTAAAGGACAATAGAACCTGATGCTCTGATACCACCTGTGACACCCCGACTAATTAAATACCGGGTAGCTACTCCTTTATTAAATTAATTCAAAATTCCAAGTTGGCTCAGTTAATAGAATCACTGTCGAAAACATTTTTATTATTACTAACCACCTAGTATTTAAAAAGTAAGTGCCAAATTTTAATTTAAAGTCTGATTAATGTGCAACAAGTGTAATGAAGAATAATAACACCATTCACCATAACGAAGTAAATAGAATAACCATCACATAATGTAAATAAAGTCTGGAGGAAAACTCCTCACTACAATACCACAAACTGAAATAACTAAACTGAATACTGAAACAATACATGCCAAAGTCTGAAAAACTGAAATGGAAAGATGTCTCTAATAGAAATGGGCAACATGCCCTACAACTGATAAATACTGAATCAGGAATCCAAATGGTAGAAGCGTCTAAAAGCAAATCCCTGTCGCTTCCACAAACAGCTACAGCTCGTCACCTGAATGAGTATCCTATGCATGGTGTCCTTGTGGCTGGGCACCTAAAATGGTTTTACAAGAAAAAATAGATTTGAAAGCAAACGGGTCAGAGCCCGAATGTGGAGATATTTTAAAAACCTGCAAGTGCTTTAAAAACATTTAAAACATTAAATGCAAAGTACATGTTAGGACGTGCACTCACATGAAATTCTCACCTCTCGTCTAACTGTGCACTCCTAACGTAAGTACCCATCTGAAATGACACAAACCACTAGCTAAGTGACATCATATCTAGCTAGACTGTCATAGGTTTTACTCTTATTACTCGGTTCCCATTAACATCATAACGCTCGCAATTAAATAGGGCTTAATGTAATTTCAGTTTCTCACATAAAAGTAATACAACTCATTATAGATCATCCCTTTTATTTTATTCCATAGTTACACACAATACCATATGAAAGTTCTCAGTTTATTAAGTGTATATCAATCACATCATAAATATACAATATAAGCACCCCGAGCCTAAGCTGCGGTGCACACATACTCTGCTATCCATCCCGGTACATCACGTACATAAGGAATCACGTATTCTGAATCTCTCAGGAATCGTTCAGATAACACAAATCACAAATAGTGGAGGCGAACACAGTCACATCATATGGGTCACGCACATACCTGCGCTACCACGATCAGCAGACTTATTAACATCCCAATAAGTCCTTCTCTGACCTATGTTCATCGAGGTAACCAGTCTAAATCCGGGCAACACAAGGATTAGAGGGCCCTAAGCGAACGCAAACCTCCCGTGATAGCAAGTATGGTAGGTATGTCATACACACAAATCATATACCAATACTAAGTAAACACGCATCTTAATAATCCCCGTAGTTTAATTGTGGTACTTATCGCATTCTCGTACCAACTTAATATATATACAACTTATATAATCCCGGTCCATATTTATACGCGCCATAATTATTCTCACGTCGTAGTAGGCACTCACGTCTCAACTCAAATGTCTATTTGATTTGATCCACACTTATATAATTTACTCCTCATTATAACCCAAATGTCCCAAATATACCATTACACCATCAAAGGAATGTTATCTCTATCCTCGAACAAGTTTACGGGACTCCAAAAATCAAAACAGGCCAAAAAGGCCTAAACTGTCAGCTCGTTAGAAGTCTCGTTCGAACGAACTGGACCATCTAACGAGATCTCGTTCGAACGAGATTATCGAACGAAACTTCCCCTCGTTAGAAGCGACTGGTCAACTCGTTAGAAGCTCGTTCGAACGAGCTCGTTCGAACGACCTGGGGAGGTCTTCTAACGAACGACCAGTTTCGAACCCAGATTCCCCTAGTTTCGTTTTTCACCATTTTTGTCTCTTCAAAACTCATCTAAGCATCAAACCAACGATTGTTTAAGGTCTCTATTCATCCCTAAACGTACCTAGGTCACATTCTAACATATTTTAAGGAATCAATTCATTCTAACATCATTAAATCCTCAAGTCTCTACACTTTTTCCCCCAATTTTCAAGAATGTAAACCCTAGAATTTATAATCATTAATTTACCCAATTAAATCCGTTTTAATTTCATCCAACATCTAATGTCATCATAATAATCATCTACCTACCATTCTACATGCAATTTCTCTTCAAGATTTCAAGTTCTAAGTTCCAAAATACATGGGTTTTCATTATCTTTCAAGAACAAATGTAAATCTTAGAATAATCTAACATGGAAGGAACATTCTCTGAATTAAACGGAATTAAATCCCTTGCCTTAAGTTTATCTCTGATTTTGATGACGAATTTCCTCTCTCTTTCTGCAGAATACCCTCTCTCTCTCTTTCTCCAAGCTTCTTCTCCAATGGCTATGGTGGCTAGGGTTTATTTTTGGAAAAACTTAGAAACCTAACTTCTAATAACCTACATAGTCTATTGGGTTAACATGGGTTGGTTAGTGGCTTAGTGGGTCAAATCCACATCAGATGTAATTTACCAATTTTCGTCACTTTTAATTCTCAAAAATGCAAAATTACCAAACTACCCCTATATGTTGCCGGTATGGCCTAAAAATACCCCGGGACCCAAACTAAACCCCCGGCTAGTGTTTTCTGACTATCTCGACCCTTCCGGACGCGTTGGAGCACTCAAAACGACCATACGGATAATAGAAATAAAAATCACTTTTATAATTAAAATAATACACCATGACGCGGCGGTCACACGCGTCTCAACAAAATTCCCAAATTGCCGTATATAAATCTCACGACAAATTTCATAATTCCAGATTCTTTTATAATCATATGCATATATAATCAAATACCAACTCACATCTCGCTAGTATTTTAACCCCGATTAATTACCAATTAATACACATTTAATTTAATTAATCCCAAAAATAATTATCACAGAAAAATACGGGGTATTACATAGGGTTGTCGTTAATTCATGGAGATTAATATGAAGATAATTAAATGTTGAGTTTTACGTTGTTAGACACATATGGCTCCGGATATAACGTAATGTACATTTTAATTTGGCATATCTTATGAAAATATTAATTTGCATAAACATACCTCTCTAAATGCTATCATAAGGGAAGTTAGGCGCATGAGGTGATGTCCCCTGGGTAATGAATGCAGGTCAAATATGGTCATTGGCTATAGGACCGGTTGTTATTGTGATGTTATTTTATTCGAAGTGCGGTGATTCCGGGTGTGGTTATGACTCACTGTTGAAGGTATATGGCCACTTCCCATGCGACGCGATTTAGGATGCCCGGGTTGCCTTGGTAATAGGCCTTGGAAGATGATAGCTATTTAGGGGCGCATCTAGTGGGGTGACTCTCGGAAGGATGTTCTTAGAGTCGTTATATATTGTGATTATAACTATTCTCACGAATATTAAATCAATTGTTTTAAATAATTTTACGAATGAGAAATTGGACTTGCAAAGTCATATTATGCAAATACTAAATTGTAATCTCATTAAATTGAAATTGAATTATTTCTCTTGCTTTAATGCATAGTTTTCACTAAATGACATTGCGTTAGGTTGTGCATTTAGATGAGAGGTGAGGTTTATTCTTATTGTGGAGAGCGAGTTAATCTTATTCATGTTGTTAGATATTCATAATTGTCATGCATTTTATTCACATGGTTATCATATCAAACCGAGCCCTGACCCGTTCATATCTCTTTATTTTGTATGGATTGTATTTACGCACCGGTGCTCCGCTGCAAGGACGCTCGTGTTGATTCTTCCTTTCAAGGGTACTGGAGCTATAACATTTTTGCAGATGTTATAGAATATTTTTTTTATAAGCCTCTATCTTTTGTGAAATCTAGTTATGATCAGTTTAAACATTCGGGCCTGTTGCCCAAGTTTTTTACTTGTTTATATACTGTGATATTTATTTTAATACTCGGTGTAACCGCTTGTATTGGTCTGTTAACTGAAAGATTATTCGGTTATTATATTATGAATGGTTGTATCTATTATCTGTCTTTGTATCCACCTTGTTTAATAATTGGATTGTCTAAATGGTTCATTTTAAACTTACAAAATATTTGACATCCGTTTTCTAACATAATTGGTGGTTATCTCTTGTATTTGTCTTAGCACGTCAGTGATGCTAAGAATGGACTATCTATGATTCATGTATATATTGGAGTATCTGGCTGACCACCTCTTATTTTAATAAGCGGGGTGTCACACCCATATATGTTGATTTGTACATAATTACGTAGAAACCCAATGCTTTTATAAAAAAAAATAGGTTCGTTTTTATACTAACCTAATAGGAAAAAATATCACTCGTACATTGGAAAGGCCACTGGTTAAGACAAATCTATTTTTTTACTTCTCTATCCTATTGGGTTGTAAAATGTCATTTGTATTAAATAAATAAATAAATAAAATTTTATAATTTTTAATTGTGTTTCTATCATCTATAAAATATTGCAGAAGGGTGTTTTCCAGTTCATCTTATGAAAGTAATCAAAAGGTCTAAAGTCATCCAACAACACTTAGATCCAACGGTTTGGTGAGGTGAGATGCATGAGCATATGAGGGGTATGTTGTCTATAATTGCATTTTACTCTTTTATCCCACTATTTTTTGTTTCCCCCCTCCTTTAGCTCACTATTATCCATTTCTCGAGTTCCACTTAATTTAAAAAACATGAGTAATATTTTAACTCTCTCCCTACCCACCCAAAAACACTTGCTATAGTCAATTAATGGTGGCATACTTAGCCCCAAATTCCCTCTCTATCTTAGCCTTCATCCGACCATTAAACGACCGCGAAGGTGCAATTTCCTTCTTCTCCTTAAATATAAAAACAAATCTCTCTCTCTCTCACTTACTCACACACACACACACACACACTCTCATTGCTCACTCGCTTGCTCCATCACAAGGATCCCCATGATCTCTCTCTAGACATAAACTTCCGCTTAGATTTTTGTATTTTAGGTTCAATTTTAGTTGTTTGGGTTTGGATATCAGGTAACCCTCTCTCTCTCTCTCTCCCTCTCTCTCACATATTATCTCTCTTTAGTTTATTAATTTAAGATTTTGTACTTCTTTGATTTGTGATTTTGGTTGATTTATCTAGGGTTTACGATTTTGATGATGTGATAAATATGCTTGAAAGTTTAAATTAAGATATTCGACCTCTCTCTACATACACACACATACATACATACAGAGAGAGAGAGAGAGAGAGATAGAGAGAGAGAGATTGCATCAACCATTATGAGTAGTGTGCAAGTTTTGTGTATTATGGATATATATATTTTCATCTCCCCTTCATATATATATATATATATAAATACACGCATATACATACACAGATACACACACACACGTGTATTTAACATGTTGCACAATACATGAAGAAAAACTATATGCTTACCAAGGATTTACATGAAGTGTGTGCACCAAGTGTAGTTTCGTTTGTCTTCAGAAGACCTGAGATTTTTATTCTACGAAAACTGCTTTGGCATAAACATTTGTCTTCTCACGTTTTGAGAGTTTTAGCTTTGTTTTCAATTCACAAAATGTCCCAATCTATATGTGAATTATTTTGGAACCCCAAAACACAATTTTGTGAAGTTTCACTTGTAGATAACATCTCTACTACTGATCTAGGTGCTACTTGAGGGAAGTGCCACAATTTTATTCTATTGTTGATTTAGGTTGCCGCCTATATGGGCTTACTGAGGTTAATCCATTGCAGATTTCACTTGTAATCATTGTGAGTATTATTTGTAAAATAAAAGGTTTTACCCAAAAGGTTTTTTTTCCTGAAATATATGTGTCAGCAATTATTTATGTTGGTTTGATTTATCCACACGTACTTGCATATTTTGGGGCTGAATTAAATTAGATTAAAAATTGACACCGATTAAATAATGTTAACATGGAAATTTGCGAATTAAGTTTAAATCAGGTATCACATACATACTTTTCACAAATTGGTCGTTTGTTTGTCTTATGGCGCTTGTTGATCTAATACCTTCAGTTCTACACTCAATCAGTGGTCTATCATTTCTTTGATTGTAGACTCCTTTTTTTACTCATTATTCAAGAATTATTATGTTCCCTGTTCAGAGCTATACCGTTCAGAAACTCCCATCATCACACTTTTAGCGTGTGTGTATATATATATATATATATATAGAGAGAGAGAGAGAGATGTAACACCTCGTATTTCTGGGACATTTACTAATTAATCAATTCGTTAAATTTGAAATTACTGGTGTGTCGTAATTTAATTTAATTAATTAATTTTATTATTTAAATATTAATCTGGGGTGTAGACAATTAATATTTTTTGAAATTAAATGTTACTAGGAGAATAGCAATATGTTGATGAATGAATATTAACTTTTAGTAAAATAATTTAGGCATCAATTCTGAGTATACGGTTGAGTTCGGATAGGTCGAACCGTCGAAATAGTTGGAAAAGAGTGCTCGAGGGTAGTAAAAAACTTTTGGGACTTTTTAGGCATATTTGAGGACAGATAAAGGTGTTTGGGTCCTTTTATTAAAGCCCATAAGCCTAAAAACGGGATTAAACTATTAAACCCTAAAAGTGAGAGGGTGTGAGGAACATAACTCATCTTAGAAACCCTAAACACATAGAGACAAAATAAGGTACAATTAGAGAAGAGCTTAGGAGCGTAAATCAAGGATTAGTGTGGACAAATCTCCATCAACCCCATCATCTTCAACAAAGATTTAAACCCTATAAATCGAAAAAGGTAAGTGGTTTAACTTGCTTCCAATTTAATTTGCATTTCCTATTCATATCAAAGTGAGGTGTGGATTGAAGGAAATGTTAGGGTTATGATTTATAAATTTGTATAGGATATAAAAATGTGACTTATAAACCCCCAATCTGTATAGTGATTGTATTTAGATGGAGGATCTTACATTGGTAGATTTAGTGTAATTTTTGGAGGGTTATAGGGGAAATTCTAGACAGAAAATGGAGCTTTAAAATAGCAATGGCGGATGGATTTTTTTGGGTTGCGAGGAAAAGGAGAGAGAGAGAGAGAACCAGGGTCTTTCGAACGACCCGGTATCTCGTTCGAATGACAACCAAATCCATTCAAATGACATGCCAAGTCGTTCGAACAACGTCGTCTGACAACCTCTCCTCCCCCTATTTCGTCCTTGGGTATTCCAATTCTTGGGAAGGTTTATTGTTTTGGCATATATGAATTGGGATAAAAATAGGGGTTCGAATTGTGAAAATTATTCATGGGTTGTCGTGGTGTAAATCCAAGAAATGGAAGTTAAGGTTTAATTTGAGGGAATTAAGAACCTTAAATTAATAAGTATGTAAAACTTATTAGGAAGAAGTTTGAATAAATTTGGGATGTTTATTTTCAGGCCAAGTGAGCGGGTCTGAGTATGTTTAGTTGTGTGATACCGACGTCATAAATTACTTAATGTGTGATTAATTGAATTTTGGATCGGAACATAAAAATTGGGCATGTTAGTCTAGTATTACGGTACCCTGGATTTGATTAAATATATATATGCGGTGATGTGTAATATATATATATATTCTCTTAAACGGACTTCCTTAAAGAACAGATTAACGGACTTTTGTCCTTATCCGGCTGTGGTCCCCTTGTGGTCCCTAAGATATTTTGTTATTTTCTTTATATGGTCCCCCTCTTGTCCTATATTAAAACCTTATTTTAAGACTATACATTTAAAAGATTTATAGTTTAGACCCAAATTGGTATCAATATCTTAAGAGCTTTAGAATCTCACCAAATTCCGATCAAAACCCACATTCTGGTATCAAAGCCATAAGACGCTCATTTTAGACTTATAGTAAAAAGACTTTAATGCCCATGGGATTTATCCCTCTCATTTACAAATCTATTTTTGGAACTAACCCAGACTACCTACCATACCCATAACTAATTTAGACCCAGAAGGTTGCTTAACCTCACACATAGACGGTTGTTCACACACTGAACACATCACAACCAAACACGCAGATAGTAGACAAGTTACTGCCAGTGCTATTAATAGTATAATAGACCAAGATAAGTATATACTCCTTATATTAAGATAATTAATAAAAGACACTGAAACCCTAGAAACAGAGATAAAAAAATATCTTTAAAAGATTACTAGAAGTAGATAGACAAATTCCGATAGACCTAGTACAAGTTCTACAAGAAATAAATATTATGACTAATCATATAGAAGTCCTTAACAAAGACATTTTAGAAATTAAGACTTTAATAAAAAAATCAAGATATCGAGCTAATTAAACTTACCAAAGAACAAGTTAAGCTTATTCCTAGATTAGACAATTATCTACCTAATGGAGAAAGTTAGATCAAACTGGAATGAGGTACCTAGAGACCTCTCCATTCAGACCTTAGCAGATTTTTACCAAAGAATTTTAGAAAAGATAAATGATGATAGATTTTATTATAACATAAATAAAAATGAGATTGCCAACGCTGCTAAAGAAACAAGACTCATATTAGAAAGATTAAATTTAATCTCTATATCCATAGCAGCTACCCAAGACTATAACAGTAGCTTTGTCAAAGACTTACACTTAGATTTAAAAGCTAAGACAGAAGGATTAACTACCTTCTACGCAGACTTTGTTAAATTCTAACAAAATTTAGCAAATTATCTTAATAATATAGAAAGCCATAACCTATCCAAAATGGATAGTATTATTAATGAACTTGGGTTAGACATGGCCCAACTAGAAGAAATATACAAAGAAATTATAAAGGGAATTAAGTTTATATATAATAAACCTTCCTAAGCCGAATTAGGCTCTCCGTTTATTTTAACTCATTTAGATAAAATAGAAAAAACTATAGAAACCGTAGAAGCTAGGATGGCACACGAATCTGCACATAAACAAGAAAAAGAAGAAGAGGTAAAAGACTATATTAATAAGATCGCCAATTCTCTTGTTAATACTCTTGTTAAAAATAATGAAGATATTAACAATAATGCAAGAAAAGAGAATAAGACATTTAATAAAGAAATCCTTAGGCAGATAAAAAGACAAAAAGATTATTTAGACTCTTTAGAAAGGATTGAAAAAAGACTTGAACAAAAACAGGTACGCACCTGTAAATTTACAGAATCTCCTTATGTAGGAACTAAACAAGGAAAGACCATAACTAGAAAATCATAAATGATGGATTATATACGACTAGTAAGATAGTTAGCTCTATCCTACATATTGGACCGAGTAATTGTATGCTCCAAAGACTTAAGGATTCATCCTCCAATGTTAGAACATGGCGGAATGAGAGAAGTTTCACCAGTCTTGTCCAATGGAAGGAATAGGGTGAAGTTTTTTTTTTTTTTTTTTTTGAAAAGGGAAAAAACCCCTAAATTAAATAACTGAAGGAGAAATAGCCTCTCCTAGATGGCAAACAATTACTGAAGGAAATAAAGAGAATTCAAGGGATTACTTTGAACAAAAACCACAACAAAAACAATGAAAGAAACCATAAAACTAAGTGAAATGTTTGATTGAAGGCATGCCAATCTTATCAATCTTGAAACAGCCCCTTGTAATTTTTGGCATCTGACTGAAGGAGGTGTAGGATACAGAACTTGAGGAAGAGGCAGCCATATTTGCAAGACAATCTGCAACATTATTTCCTTGTCTATGCACATGTTGAATCTGGAACTGATGTGTTGAAATAATCATTGAGCAATAATTAATAGAATTTTTTAGCTTCCAAGGAGGTTTCCAAGTCTTTTGCACCATATGAAGAAGAGATTTGGAGTCAGTTTCAATAATGAGGTCTTTAATGTTCAGCTTTAGGCAAAGATCGAGACCTTCTTTTAAGCCTTTAACTTCTGCATACATGCTAGTTCGAAATCCCAAAAAAGAAGAGAAAGCAGATATAAATTCATCTTTATGATTTTTAATGATACCTCCAGGACCACTAACTCTTGGATTACTTTGGAAGAACCATCCACATTTAACTTAACTATATTTTGAGGGGGCTTTACCCAAGATATAGCTAAAAAAGAATTTTGTTTCTTGTGAATTTGAAAACAGAAAATAGAAATAATATGGAGATCATCTTGCGAGATATTACCATAGAGCTTTGAAACTGCTGCCAGAGAGGTCATAAGAGAGATAACATTAGAAATAATAACCTGCTCATTCATCTTAAATTTCCCAGAAGATAATGACGGGAAGATGGTGAATGAGGAATTTGATGTAAGAATTGTGATTCTTCAACCACCAAGAAATAAGCATAGATTGACAAGAGTGGGAATTCAGCTTCAGACCAAAAAGATTTCCAAAAAAACTCCATACTTTAACAGCAACTGGACCCTTTAGAAAAGTGTGAGTAATGTTCTCTTCATGATCATAACAGCATCTACATCTAGAAGCTAACTAGAAATTGATCTTTTTAAGCTGGGAATCTAAAGGGATAGCCTGGTGTAGCAATTTCCAAACGAAAATGGAAATTTTAATGGGACAAGAAGAAGACCAGATACTTTTCCAAACCATTGAAGAAGGATATTGAGGACTGCTAGACAAATATGCAGATTTGAATGAAAAGGTGCCATCAAATGTTGTAGACCATTTATAATTGTCCCCATCTTTTAGAGTAATATCCTCAAAAGTGCTGTAAACATATCTGATTCTTTTAATGGCATCTGAACCATTAGAAGAAGATAGAAAAGAGGATTTATATTCAAGCTTCATGAAAGAGGCCCATAGACTTCTAGAGGAAAAAAAAGGACCAACATAGCTTTAAACTGGCAGCTTGAATGATAGAATACATTTTTCTGATGTTCAGACCTCCTTGATCAAAAGGTTGACAAATCTTTTTCCAAGAAGTACAATGATATTTAGCTTTATCCTCTTGAGAATAACCCCAGAAAAAGTTTGCAAAAATAGCTTCAATTCGTATGATAATAGCTTTTGGAGGAAGAAGAGCAACCACTGTATAGATTGGGATAGAAGCAAGAACATGATTAATCAAGATGAGTCTACCACCAGAAGAAAGAAATTTAACCTTCCATCCTGCCACCTTTTGTCCGATGTTATCAAGCAAGTCAGAAAAGTAGCATAATTTCAATCTACCTTTGTACAGAGGGCAACCAAGATATTTTAAAGGCAGAGGCTTGAACTGCAGGCCTAGATTGGAAGAGATGGCATTCCTTCTGTCAATGGATGTATTTTTCCCAGTAGTAAAAGAGCTTTTGTGCATATTAATCTTCTGGCCAGAGAAATCTTCATACTCATTAAGAAATTTCATTAACTTTAGAGTACTTCTCTTGCTACCATTTGTAAAAATGATAATATCATCTGCATAAGATAAATGGGAAATAAGAGGAGAACCTGTAGGAAGTTTATAAGGCTTAATCACAGCATCTGAGAAGAGTTTGTCAAGGCCTCTGGATAAAACTTCAGCAGCAATAATGAAGAGGGTAGGGGATAAGGGGTCCCCTTGCTTGAGACCTCTAGAGGACTTGAAGAAACCAGCAGACCTGCCATTCACTACCATCGAGAACCAATTATTTGAGATAAGTCTCCATATCATATCAATAAAGCATTCATTGAAACCAAATTATCTCAACACAAATAGCATAAACATCCAAGATACTCGATCATAAACACACTCCATATCGAGTTTAAGAATGAGATTTGAACCATGGGCTTTCTTATCCAGATCAGTAGTGATATCTTGAGCCAAAAGAACATTTTCAGTGATGCTTCTACCTCGAATGAATCCACATTGATTAGGGGAGATGATGGAAAGAAGAATGGTGCCAAGTCTTGAATTAAGGCTTTTGGAAATGATTTTGAAAGAGAAATTAGATAAGCTTATAGGTCTGAAATTAGAACAAGAGGATGGATGATCTATTTTAGGAATGAGGGAAATGAAATTAGAAGACCAACTCAAAGGAATTTGACCACCTGCAAAGAAGGAGGTAATGGATTTGATGAGATCAACTTTAATAATATGCCAATAAGAGAGATAAAAACAACCACCGAAACCGTCTGGACCAGGAGCTGCATCAACATTCAGACTTTTAATGGCATCAAAAATTTCTTGCTCAGAAGGATAAGCATTTAGAGACTCATTGAACTCACATGGAATAAGGTTAGGGATTACAGTAAGCATATCAGATATGGGCAGAGTAGGCTCATAAGACATAAGGTTTTTAAAATGAATGAATTCAGATTCAATTTCTTGTTGAGAATGTAGCCACTACTGATCTGGATTTAGGATTTTATGGATACTAAGTCTTTTCCTTCTGGATTTTACTGTGTTGTGAAAAAACTTAGTATTACGATCACCATCCTTAAGCCATTTGATATTAGATTTCTGTTGCCAGTAAGTTTCTTCAACTTTAAGAGCTTGATTTAGCTTTGCTTTGGAAGCATTCAGAGCAATTCTATTAGCTGAAGTTGGGGATTAATCAAACATAAGCTCATCAGAAATCAGAGAGTCTTCAAGATTCTTGACATTCTGAAAAATATCCTTGAACGATTCCTTATTCCAAGCCTTAAGAACACATTTGAGCCTCTTAAGTTTAAGAGAAAAAAGTTTCATAGGGGAAGCCTGCAAAGGGGAGTTCCAAGACTGATCCACCACTGACTGAAAATCATGATGAGAAGACCACATCTTTTGATACTGAAAAGGCTTAGGGAAAGAATCAGAATCTGATTTAATTGATATCGGGATGGGAGAGTGATCTGAACAATTGCGATTAAGGTGTTGGACTGCTGTGGAGGGGAAAATATCATTCCATTTCATATTAGCCATAGCCCGATCCAATCTAGCAAAAATAACTCCATCTTCTACTCTATTATTACACCAAGTGAATTTAGAACCAGAAAATCCAAGATCATTCAAGCCACAAGAGACAATGCTATCATTAAAATCTTGGGTGGAATGAAAATCAATAGGATTACCCCCAGCTTTTTCAGATTGAGAAGTCACCACATTAAAATCCCCCACAATGACATGAGGGTGATTCCACACCAGCTCAGAAATATGCTCCAAAGAGCCCCATAAATCAAGTCTTTCTGCTCTTGAACATTTAGCGTATATAACAGTGATGAAAATGGGAGAAACAAAGCTTTGATCAAGAATTTTCACTGTGAGGTACTGGTCTTCATTTGAAACAACTTCTATAGAAATGTCATTTCTCCAAAAAAAAACAAATTTTGGATGAGAAATTAGAAACGCATCCTTTAAAATTCCATTTAAATCTAAATCTTTCAATGGAAGATGAGTCAAGTTTAGGCTCAAGCAATGCAAAGGCAGGAAGATTATATAATCTGATCAATTTTTTCATTCTTCTAATAGAGGGTTTATTAGACACACCTCTAATATTCCAACAAATAAAATTTATCATTGAGAGATAGGGGAAGGAGTTGATGTGTTGAGATTTTTAGCTGACCTGGTGATTCTTTTGAACATAGGATCATGCTTTGCTTTTATTTTAGGAAGAATAATAAAGCCAAAAGGTGAGGGAGGTGGTTGCGGATCCGGCTTCTTCTGACTTTTAATTTTGGCCTCTTGATAAGACTTCCATTTCACATCAAAACATTGGGCAAATAATGTCAAATCTTCTTTACTAGGAAGAGAATCTTTCCCTAATATATCAGAGTCTGAGGCATAATCTTTATCATGTGCTTGATGGCTAACTTTAGTTATCAAATCAGTATCCCTCTTGGAGAGAGGTTCCATAGAACTAGTTTCTTTAGAAGTAGCAGCATTGAAGATCACCTTTTCTGAAGTATCTTCTAAAACTTGGTTTGAAGGCTGCAAGTAATAAGGAAGGTAAGGCTTTGGAGTAAACACAGAATCAGGTACTACGGGATGCAGTACCTCCTTATTTGAGTTATCTTGGTGATGTTTAGAAGGTTTAGGAGTTGACTGGTCTTCTCTAGTATTTTTATGCGATTCTTTTATTTTCCATTCTTCTGTGACTTTAGGAGGAGGTGCTTCTTTAATGATCTTCTTCTTCGCAGGATTCTTGATCATACATTCTTCAATATCATGACCTTTTTTTGAACAATATGAGCAAAAACTTGGGCAATTTTCATACAAAACTTCTTGCCAGAAACCATTATCACCAGTGCCAATCCATATTCTATTAACCATATCTTTAGAAAGATCAAGTTCCACACATACATGTGCAAGACTGGGTCTGGTTAAGGAGATTGTTGAAGCATCAAGTTAATAGGTTTCCCAATTAATTGAGAAATAGAATAAAGAGGAGATAAACAGGAGTAATATGACTTTCAACGCCAGGTCTGAATGAAGGAGACCATTTGAAGGTTCTCATAGGAGATTTACCTATATACCATTGTTCTTTAGACCACAACCTTACAAAATCCTCATCACAGTTCAATCTCATAGGGTGAAGTTGACTGGAAGATTATTGAAGATTCCATTTATAATGGACAACTTCTAGCTGTTAGATACATAAATTTTTTTAAACAAGGTGTCACTCCTAAGACTCCTAATTATAACATGACTTATCATTGTAGGAATCATGTAATAGACAAATCATATACTGAGCTCCAAGTGTTTGACTCAGAATGGCTTAGATCTAGAGGAACTGATAGAAAGTTCCAATTCCTAACCTTTGGACTGTTTCAAGCAAGAATCCAAGGATTACATAGACCTCATAATAATATCATCATATTGTGTTATTTAGTAGATAAAAGATGGAAAGATTTTGAGAAAAGCCTTATTGAGATAGACCAACTAGAAATGTCAGACAATATAGGATACTTTAATGTCATTCCGTCATTTATAGTAACCATAGACACAACCAAAAATTTTAAGTTAATCTTATATTCTAGTGGCTATGAAGACTACATTATCCCAGATGCTAATATAAACATATAATTCAAAAGCTATGTGAAGTTATCCCAATTTCCTTATGAAGGAATGAAATCGGTAATTCCTAGCGGTAGACTTAATAAAGAAATACTAGTTAGAACTAATAATCCAGACTACAATCATACTTACAGTATTAGGAATAGTGGACCTATGAAAGAAAAGGCTAAGACTCTCTGGAAATTGCCAGAATTTCAAGAAACTAAGACTATACAGAATAAACCCTTATTTATTAATCAAGACGACGTCACTGGAAATGTTACTATCCAGTTTGGTCCTCCTAAGATTGTTAATAAGAATATCCAGACTAAAGAAGTTAGATTTAGGAATATGGGAGAGGCCATAATCAATGATCCTTCAGAAGGAGAATGTATTAGTAAGACTAGTTCTAGTTTGCTAAGACAAGCCCTGGTAATTAGACCTATAAGATCATTTGAATAAAAAAAATTAGTGAGAGAAAAAGCTAAAATCCAAAGCTTTAGACATAATCCCTCAGAATTGAACACGAAGACACTTAAAGAACATCTTAATATAAGTCATTCTGTTAGGATCCAAGAAAGAGAAAGATTTAATATGATAGCTCAAGATCATATATTAAAATTAAAAGAATCAAAGAATACTTAAGAACTTCTTAGAAACCTTAGACTAATTGAAGTAGGAGAAGAAATACTAATGCCACCTACACAAGTAGAACCTATTAAGAAAGAGATATGAAGTAGTAGTAGGCTAGAAGATGCTCCTAGAATTTTTAGTAAACCAACCATTCCTATATAGTTAAGCACTGTAGTAAAGACCCAACCTTATTATATAAAAGACTTTCCAACTAGTGACAAGAGTTTTACTCCTGTTAAGACCATGGCAAGTCAATCCATAAACCTAGTTGGGATATACCTTAACTTAGACAACGTCTAAGATAGGAAGAAGGCTTTAGACGAATGGCGTAATCAGATGAACATGTGCTTTGCACTAAATGAACAATGGGATGCAACTTCATATAAGCAGTATGCTAAGCAATCCATTAGATGTATTGCAAAAGATTATTTAGATAGTTTAAAAAAAGCTATAGATGAAGAATCATTAGCTAAGATTGAGAAAATGAAAGAAAATTTAGAAGAAAGATCAATTGATGAATATATTCAGTTATTCACTTCAGAATTCATTGGAGTGGGACAATTAGCTTATATCAATGAAAAAGACCTAGTAAAAATTAAGTTAGCTCTCCTTAGCATTTGCAAACTAGATAAGATCAATGAATATAACAATAATTATGAGCAGCTATATTACCAAATTAAAGAATTTGGAGAGACCTTAAAAGATGAATATTTTAGAAAGATACTAGACATAGGACAAATCCTAATTAATGAATATAGGAATTGGCCAGGAGTAGCTGGAGTTAAGAATAACTCCCTTGGTGAAAGAATCCATTTTTCCAAAGACTATAGCATATCTAAGAGATGTGATATTACTCAAGGAACATTAATAGAAGAAACTTTCAAGCAGATCCCTCCAATCAAAGACGAAAGAGACATCGCTCCCATCAGTGGGGATGTGGTAGTTGTGAAACGGGGTTGTCCCTAATGTGTGTGTTTCAAATTAAACCAATTTATACTAAAAATTGTCCAACTTTTAATTAGCACCAAACCAAGTTGTGAAAACCAATTCTTACTTTAAACCAATATTATCTTGATTAATCCTAATCATGCATCTAGTGATTAAAGCAAGTAAATTAAAGTAAAGAATACTCACAATGCTGGATGTACAAGGAAAAAACCCAAGACGGGAAAACAACCTCGGACGGCCCAAGCCAGATAATCACTATGAATGTGGAATTACAACGAACAGACAAAAGACTCACTCAACGACTTGATCCCCATGGGTCTTGACACTCTTCTGATGTTCAACCACTCCTCTCACAGTGCCCACACAGAAAGTCCTTCTTCCACGATACCTTTCAACAACACACGTGTCCACGTATGTCTCGGTGTCCATCGAATGGTTTTGATACGTCTACGATGTCGAACAAGAAGTCCTTCTCGTTTCTTCATCGTAAAACCCAAATGTTCAAGTGTAGAACAAACCTTCTTGATGCAGCAAGATCACATAAACATATAGTAATGATAACTCGGATCGTTGCAAACTCTAATGATGTGTTTAAGCTTTGAAACCTTAGAAAAACATGTGCAACCAGGTTTCTGGATTGTACCTTTTTTTTTCCAGAATGCACTCTTTTAAATTTTAACGAAACCACGCTTTAAATAGAAAAACATGATCACCTCGAAAACAGTGTTGCTTGAAAGAAATTGACCAGTCGTTCGCGTGACATAGCTATCTCGCTCGAACGAGACAGCTTGTCGTTTGAATGACGCGCGTGTCAGTTTGACTTTTTGACTTTTTCTTTAAAACGTCTCTTCCAAAAGAGATCCAAATAAGTCAAACTCTTTTTCGAGCTTATCAGAATAAAACGTAGTTTAAAACTTTTAAAACATTTTTCCTTATAAAATTACATCCTTATCTTTTATAAAAATAATTTCGAGCACCATTAATTATACTCATTCATACCCGTGTGATCTCGAAATGCAATTAACATTGAAGGCGAATAGACTTGCGCCAATTAAACTTCGGCATGATTAATTCTTTGAAGCTTTGCCACAACGTCTTTAATTTCTTCAATTTCTTCAATACGGCATGATTAAATCTCCCTATGACATATTACAAATACAATTTTGTCACGGAATTAAGTAAAAATAATACAGGGACTCAGTTGGAAATTTATGTCCTTAAACATCTCCCCCTTTGACTATTCTGAGACAAAACTAAACTAGTGAAATGCCTAAGCTGGGTCGTCAAGCCGTATGACGCCTAAATCCCATCCCATAAACCCAAAGTAAAAAATTACAGGACACAGACTAGTATATGTTGCACTGGCAAGCATGAACTGTCTGAATGTGATGTAGACTTGAAATCTCGAATCGCTGAAGCATACATACACACATGAAACAGACAAATAAATTCCTAGTGAAGTATAGAGGAACAAATGAAACCAATATATATATCCAAATGATATCAATTTTACAATAGATATCAATATGAATAAGCTCTAAAAAATCATTTGTTAAACAATTGAGCTCAAAATGATACCAAATTTAAACTACCAATTTCTAATACCAATTTGTAAAATATATAATAAACAAAATTCGCAAAATTATCCCCCTACATCGCATACATCTCTCCCCCTTTTTGTCTAGAATAGACAATCCGGTGAAAATATAAACCAATCAACAAGTATCTAACGTTAGAATATACCAATTTGAGATTTGAAATCGCTAGATAATCATGAAACAACCAGCTATAAATGATCAAGGAATGACAAATCAGTAGCTAGTAAACCAATGAATCACACGAAGAATATAGCAATCTAATCAGGTGTGATAAACGGAATCATATGCAGAATATCAATATGAGATAATAAAACTTGCATACAAAACAGTCACTCCAGAAAGCTTCCAGCAGTATCAAAAAATATACCACAATGACCAGGGAGCTGCAAACAAAGGCAAGCAAAAATCCAGGCTATCGTTCGAACGAGCCAGGGACATCGCTCAAACAAGATGAGAACGTCGCTCAAACGAGACTTCGTGCGACATGGTAATGTCATTCGAACAAAATCTCGCGGTAGGACAATTTTTCCCAATTTCCCATAAATATCTTATATTTTTGGTCAGTGAAAAAATTTCCAGAAAAAAAATACCAGGAAGGGCCTGATAGCAGTAAAACAGTGCTAAAACAGTATGCTTTTAGCACAAAATGCAAAAATGCATAAAAACTAACAATGCGAGTTACATGCAAACATAGTACCGATGTGCTTAAACATGGGCATGGAATGTATGGGCGTGAAACTACAACAAATGAGTCATAATTTCATCACATCGAAAACATCAAGAAGCTCTCATTGATAGCGATAAATCATCAAACTTTATCATAGCCATATGATAATAAAAATGTGAGCTTAATGAACTAAACATAGTACATGCACACAAATCCAGAACTTTGACGATTATACAAAAAATAGCGTCAAATTGCAATGATTCAACATTAGGATTAGTTGTGCAAACCCGTTTAAATTTTCTCCAACCAAACTCCCTCATAAATATATACTTTTTCAAGATCTTTTGAGGGTTCTATCATTCTCAACATAGAGAAAATCTTATTGGCCCTTTTTCTTAGCATATTGTCTTTTCTTTTGGGCTCTTTTAAACGGTAGCTTTCACGACAAGTTAATTTTGAACTCTCGCAGCCCTTTCCCGTGAATCACTCATCATTTTTTCAATTAGGTACCAATTCAAATCCTTATGGTAAAGGATTTTTACATACACACTTCTCCTTAAGTCTACTTACGCATAAATGAGAAGATTAAGATAAGAATGCCTCACTAAATTCACATATGAAAGAGAAGTCAGACATCCATTTAAACTCGTGCCTGTGTGCAATGTTGCAATATATACAAAGTCGAATCAAAATGCATATCACCTTTGAAACAACACCATATAAACAATGGTTAAGATCATTCTAAGAATCGATAATAATGACCAAATGTCCTAGACACATGGATATGAAACGATGGGGGGTGGGGTCCAATCACACCAATATGCCACATCAAACATGTAAACTCAAAAATAAAAACCGAAAATCTTTTTGGGTTTTCAAACATATTTTGACTCAAATAAAAGCAAAACTTTTTAGTTTTTCAAAAGTTTTCTCAAAAACACAATCTTTTTGTAATTTTTCAATAGGACTCAAACAATAATACAAAATTATACACAAGTCATTATACTAGCAATGAATATATCATGAAGCAAACTAGTATAGGACAAACAATGCAACACTATCATCCTTTAGATTTAGCTTGGGAAGAATCAAGTGCACCCAAATTAGAATTATGAAGATTTATTCCTAAAGCCACTAAATTCGATTTCCTAACCCAAGTAGGTGTAAAACGACGCATGGAGGGTGGGAGAACCAGGGAAACTTTATTCCTAAACTTCCTAGGAGCTTGTCTAAGGTGGTAACAATAACGCCTAAGGTTACCTTTCCTATCACAAAACGTGCAAGTGTAGAGATGGTGGGAATGATTACCTATGTGTGGACCTTTTCTAACCTTCCTAGTGTTTCTCACACGTGCGGGGGGAATGGGTACAACTCTCTTATCAAAACCTACGCCTCCCCAATCTCCCTTAATTTGGACGAGGCCTAAGTTCTTATCTAACTTCTCCGACCTAGACTCCAAATAAAACTTAACTCTAGACGAGTCTCTCAATATCTCCTCCAACTCATGAATCCTAGACTCTCGAGTAAACGCCTAGACTCCTCAAACGCTAAAATCTCCCTTTTCAAAGACTCCATCAAAACGCGGAGATTATCTCTCTCTTTCTCCACAAACTCTATTTTTTCCCTAAACTTCTTCTCTCGTGTCCTAAGATCCTCAATCAAACTATCATTATTTTATATGGCATGCTCATTTAACTTAGCTTGTAATTTTGAGTTAGCCTTTTTCACCTTTACCGTTTCGGCATACAACTCATTAAATGCATTTTGCAATTCTTTCACATCTATCTCCTCTTAGTCACTCTATTCTCCCTCACTAACATGGGATTTACTCAAAACCTCCTCGAAAGTGTCATTCACATGAGAATCGTCTTCGCTCACATGGCATGCCATAAATGCAACAAAGTTACGATCAATGGGGGAACTCTCCCCCCCTTCTGGATCACTATCACTTAAAGTGTCACTATAGACAATGGGTTGCTTGCCATCTTTCATAAGTCTAGTGGGAAACTTCTTAACTTTGTGACGATACCCCTCACACCCAAAACACTTATCCAACTCATCTCTCTTAGGCTTCTCAAACTTATCCTTAGAGGTGGAATCAACTTTGTTGTTCTTGAATTTTTCAAATTTCTTGGCATTTTTCGATTGCTTTTGAAACTTAATAAATTTTTTTAATTTCTTTGCCAACAAAGCAACATCCTCAAAATCAGAATCGGAATCGGAATTCGAAAATTTAATTTCCTCCTTCTGAGTTTTTAAAGAAATACCCTTTTCTTTCTTAGGCACTTGCTTGGAGGTAATCATGTCGATTTCATAGGTTTGTAAATCACCTACAATCTCTTCTAGTTTCGTCGACTCTAACTTACCCAAGGAGATTATGATAGTCACTTTCACATCAAACCTACTAGGCAACGACCTAAGGATTTTCTTAATGACACGGTTATAAGGAATTTTCTCACCTAAGTTAAACGACGAGTTGACAATTATAGAAGGGGCTTGAAGGTAATCCTGAGATTAGGGACAATTTCCTAATTGGAAATAGTGTTTGAGATTAAGCAACTGAGACAGCTCAAGCGTGACAACTCAAGCGTGGCAACTCAGCGAGACAGCTTGGTGTGGCAACTCATACTTTAGCTTGTTGTATTAGTCATATTGTATTTCTGTTTATGTTGACTATAAACTATAACGGTTGTAATGTTGTAACCAGAATGATAATGAGTTTTAGCGTGAGGTTAAATGGTACTCGTGAGAGACCAGGCTTGGCAGGGCCTGGGAGAGCTTTCATACTCTATCGAATGACCTCGCTGTGGTAACTTTAGAGGGACTTAGTTTGGAGGATTGATAAGTGAGGCACCATTGGGGGCTTGTCCTGGCCATCTTAGATACACATGGTAAAATACCGAAGGACCCTGACCGTGGAACCTCGGGCGGAGCAACTTGGAGTTCTATCGGGCATTGAGTTGTGAACCAAACAACCCTCTACTTAATGTCACATCTAATGTGGGTGATGTCACTAGCCAGTTAAACACTGTCAGACCCGCACTTGAGTAAACCACCGTGGTATTTGGGGTTGTCAGGCATTTGGCGAGCCACCTCTACAACAACAACAACCCTAACACACAGTGGTTAGGCAAAAGGCATGTCTTGGCATTTAATGTTCATGACGTGGAGGCAACTAGTGCATTAGGCATTTAATGTTGTGACACAAGGTATGAGGGATGTCTTTTCATAGTCTTTAATGACTGAGTTGCCTCGGGGTAGTGTGGGGGTCTATTTAAGGACCCCAACCACCTTTGAGGAAGGGATGGTCTTTTGAGAGTTCATGAGTTATTGCTAGAGATAATACACATCAGAGAGAGTTATTGCAAAAAATCAGAGAGTTTACTCACTCACCATTATTATTTATTACGAAGCTTTTAATACTTGACAAAGATTCTTGAGGGTGTTTGGTATGTTTTTCTACCTGCCTACCGAGGTGTATCTAGGGTACTTACTTCTCTCTCCCTCTAGCTAAGTTACTTCTAAGTTAATTACTATCTTCTGAGTTATACACGAGAGTTTTGTGAGTTTAAACTGAGTCTTATCTTCATTAGGGTTTGTGTTTGTATGTCCTATCATTAATCCAAAGCTTTGGCCAATTAGCTTATCATTACCATACTCAAACAGGGGTTACGCCTCCATCTTATCTAAAGTACCCTCTTACAACAATATTGGACAACCTAGTATAAAACTCATCAAAAGTCTCACTCTCTAACATCCTAATAGTCTCAAACCACTACATCAAAATGGATAAATTATCACCCTTCTAGAGGCTAGCATTGTCATGGTCACTGACCGTGATAAGCCCGTGACAACGTATTATCTCGGTCATTGATCGTGACAAGACCGTGACAACAACACTTGTCACGGACTTGTCACGGTCAATGACCGTGACAAACCTTATAATATTATCATGGTCAAGGACCGTGACACGTCCATGATAATTTGTTGAGTAAAAAAAGCCTACGCTTTCTTTTTTCCCACCGTTTTTGGTTTTCCATCTCTTTCTCTCTCTGAGCGATTTCGAGCTCTCTCTCTCCCTAAGGTATGTTTTTTTCCTCTCTTTCTCTTTCATTTCTATATGTGTGTGTATGTGTGTGTATGTGTGTGTATATATGTATGTGGTGGCGTGTGGTGGGGGCAGGGGGCAGGGGGCAGGGGGTGGTGGGGATGGGGTGGGGTGTGTGTGTACGTATGTGTGTGTGTGCATGTACGTGTGCGTGTGTGGTGGGGGGAGGGGAGGGACAGGGGGGCTGGGTGGGGGGCAGGGGGTGGTGGTGTGTGTGTGTGTGCAGGTGTGTGCATGTGTGTCTGGTGGGGTAAGGGGGAGAGGGGTGGTGGGGTGTATGTGTGTGTGTGTGTGCAGGTGTGTGCATGTGTGAGGTGGGGGGAGCAAGGCAGGGGGTGGTGTGGTGTGTGTGCATGTACGTGTGCATGTGTGTGGTGGGGGAGGGGGAGGGGGTGGGGTGGGGGTATGGTGGTGGTGGTGGTGGTGGTGGAGTGGGGTGTGTGTGTAGTGGGCCAATCTCAACAATTGAAACGGACAAATTGATTAACAAAATATGTATTGCCCCTTTCATAAGTAAGTAGGATTGTCCCTCATTAACCGATAATTGTTGAGATTCAAAATAACTTTAATTGTATAGCTTTAATCAAATAAATTGTATAGCTTTATTTGTAACTTTAATTGTATGGTTTTATATGAAAGTAAATTAATAATTAGTTCCCATTTCATATGAAATTAGGATTGCTCCTCATTGTAAATTAGTAAATTAATAATTGTATACTTTAATTGTTAGTTTAATTGATGAAATGATTTAATTGAGTAGATGAATTAGAAGCAGTACGGGATACACATTTGTTGTTGCGGTTGGATTATAATGGATCGATGTTGGGTTGGTTAATTTTAGAAGTGGTATGACCACTGGATTAATGTCCATATGAGAGTGGTATTTTTCAACTTTTTTTTTAAATTACTTTGTATCACTCTTGTGTAGTGTGCGTGTGTGTGGGAAGTAGGGGTGGGGGTGGAGGTGGGGATGTTTCACTCTTGTACATATTATGAGTTAGATGCTGTTGTTTTGGAATTCACAATTGAGGTGAGTGTGGTGGTGGTGGTGGTGGTGGGGTGGGGCAATCTCAACAATTGTATAACTTTAATTGGATTACAGTAGATCGATGTTGGGTTGGTTAGTTTTAAAAGTGGCATGACCACTGGATTATTGTCCATACGGGGGTGGGATTTTTTAACTTTTTTTAAAAATGACTTGAAATTAAATGAAACATACTTGAAGTCACCCTTATGAGGAGACGGAGGAGATGGGGGGAGGGGAGGGGGCAAGGATGGGTAGGTGGGTGGTGGGGTAGGGGTGGGGGGCTGTGTGTGTGTGTGAATGTGCGCGGGTGTGTGTGTGTATGTGTGTGTGTGTGTGTAGTGTGCGTGTATGTACGTGTTTGTGTGTAATGTCCCTTTTAAACGAATTGATTGGTTATTAATTTTTTTAGTAAATTAATATATGATTGCCCCTCATTGTAAATTAGTAAATTAATATATGATTAATTATGAAAGTAGGATTGCCCCTCATTGTAAATTAGTAAATTAATAATTGTATACTTTAATTGTTAGTTTATTTGCTTGTCTTCTTTTAATTCATTTTGATATGTACTAATAATTTTTTTTTACAAAAAATGTCTCCTTCAGGTATTAAGGCGAGGATGATGATGCTTGTTATGATGATGTCGTCTGGGCTCGGTGGTAGCGGAGGCGATGAGGGCTCCTCGGCCCCGAGGCTCCCAAAATATGGCAAATTGGGGATGGCCATCGAGAACAAGTTGGGGCTATTAGTGAGATTCTTCGAGCTGGTAAAGACAATCATCGGCCCGGGGTATATTAGTTGGAAGGAGGTGCCGTATGAGCTCACGTTAGCTGTTTGGGTGGCACTACAGGTAATGTATTTATATTTATATTTATATGAATATGAATATTTCAATTTCAATTTCGATTTCAATTTCATTTTATATTTATATTTATATTTATTTGCAACTAACATTGTATTTGTTGGACATGCACAATTTAGCCTGGATCCAAAACTATGCGATTCCGTCTTGGAGCAGTTGAGGGAGCAACACAAGACGTGAAAGAAAAATATGCGGACTCGGTACTTTAGGAAGACACGAGAGTCCATTATCCAAAGGTGTGAATTCGTCCCGCCGAAGGAGCCGATCTCATTGGCACAATGGAAAAAGTTCGTTGACAATGAGATCGGGGAGCGACAATTGGCATCTCGCCAATCAGGGAGGAAAAACCGGGCAAAAAAGACGGACGTGCACTACTCCGACCGGACGTCTTACGCCGAGGTGGAGCATAGGATGATGGTAAGATTTATTTTTTCTATAACTACATAAATATATTATTCTGCATTATTTTACTTTGCGGGGCCAATACTAATTTTACTTTATTTTATTTCAGGGGACAGTGAGTGGCCCTGGGGGTAGGCCACATAGGCTTGATACTTATGTGGCTCTTCGGACAAAGAAGGGGAAGGACAAGGAGGTGTCCCCGAGCGTCACGGCCATGATTGTAAGTAATCCAGCAGTTTACTTTTTATTAATTACGTTATAATTTTTTAATTTACTTATTTTACTAATCATGTGCTTTTTGTCATTTCAGGCAAAGCTTAAAGAAGTGCATGAGTCGCAGTCTGATGCCAACAAGGCATCTTTGTCCACCGGCGCACTTAGACAAGTGCTTGGATCTGATCGCAAGGGGAGGACAAGGGGGTAAGATCGCGGGTGGCCAAATCTAGGATCATTAGATTGGAGACGAGCGACACCAAGTTGGCTCGAATGGAGGACTCGCATGACACGAAGCTGTCCTGTTTCGAGGCGACGGTCCAAAATATGTTCTCATTCATGAAGCGTTCGTTGAGCGGCAGAAAACGCAAGGGTAAAGGGAAGGAGAAGGTGGGGGGGAGGGAGGACGAGGTGCGGGATGACGAGGATGTGGACCTCGCTGCTTCATCGCTGACACGTGCGGACTTTCATGATCCACTTCCCTATTTGGTTCCCTTCGGCCGACCGATGTCGACGCTTAGTTGGACGAGCGTGTTTATAGTGGACATATTTGATGGCCAGCGGCTAGGGCGGGGGTGGAGGGACCTGAATATCATATAGGGTGGACTAGTTCATGGACGTGAGTTTCAAGACATCGAGTCCAAGGTGCTCGTCGTGCATGTGATACCCGGGAAGGAGAAATCCCCGTTGTGGTTGCATGAACAATACGGCATGATGTATATCAGTGGGCGTGTTAATTAGTATATCATGTGGCCTACTCACCTCCTCAGATTTAACCTTACTCAAGACATGTAGCGACATTATTTGAATTGAATTGTATTATTTTTTAGTTTGTACATTTGAATTGTTTTTAAGTTGGTACATTTGAATTATATTTGGATTATATCGTGATGCATATTGTTTTTATTTTGAATGTATATTTGTATTATCTCTAGTTTATTTGGATATATGATGTTTGAACAGGTACAAATATACTATTGGGCAGTGGCAGTGGTCATACTGCCCAGCAGATTTTTTCAATTCTATCCAGAATTGTCACGATCATTGACCGTGACAAGTCCTTGACTAAGAAAGTTGACACGGACTTGTCACGGTCATTGACCGTGACAATTTTTTATTAAATATCACGGGCTTGTCACGGTTTATAACCGTGACAAAACTTATCACAGTCACTGACCGTGATAATTATAACGATCTTGTCACGATCAATGACCGTGATAAAAAAAGTTGTCTCTGCCAGAATTGTCATTGACCTTGATAAGTTGAAGTTGTCAAGGTCAATGATTGTGATAATTCGACAGATTTGGTGTAGTGAACTGTGTAGTAAGATTTTGAAGCTTTGACGCCCTAACCGTGCTAATGCCCTCGCGAGTGAGTGCCAAAATATCCCAAGCCTCTTTTGATGCTTCATAAGTCATAATTTTATTATATTCTTCCGGTGTGACATGTGAAGAAATAAAGTGTAGACCCTTAGAATTATATTGTGAAAGTCTATGTTCAGTTTCGGTCCATGACTCAACAGGCTTTAAATTAGTGACCTCACCTAAAATAGTGATAGGGGGTGTCCAACCTTTCTCAACTGCTAGCCACAGACGATCATCAATTGATTTTAAAGAACTTTTCAGTATCATCTTCCAATAGGTGTAATTAGTGCCATAAAATATCGGAGTTCGAAAAAGTTCATTATTTCCAAAATTCATCTTTGAAAACAGACGGGATCACAAAGCAAATAAATTATGTTTTCTAGCTCTGATACCAATTTATGAAACGGGGTGGTCCTTAATGTGTGTTTCAAATTAAACCAATTTATACCAAAAATTATCCAATTTTTAATTAGCACCAAACCAAGTTATGAAAACCAATTCTTACTTTAAACCAATTTTATCTTGATTAATCATAAACATGCATCTAGTGATTAAAACAAGTAAGTAAAGTAAAGAATACTCACAACGCCGGATGTACGAGAAAAAAACCCAAGACGGGAAAATAACCTCGGACGGCCCAAGCCAGACAATCACTATGAATGTGTAATTACAACGAACAGACAAAAGACTCACTCAACGACTCGATCCCCATGGGTCTTGAAGCTCTTCTGATCTTCAACCACTCCTCTCACAGTGCCCACGCAGAAAGTCGTTCTTCCACGACACCTGTCCACAACACACGCGTCCACGTATGTCTCGGTGTCCACCGAATGGCTTTGATACATCTACGATGTCGAACAAGAAGTCCTTCTCTTTTCTTCACTGCAAAACCCAAATGTTCAAGTGTAGAACAAACCTTCTTGGTTTAGCAAGATCACATACACATATAGTAATGATAACTCGAATCATTGTAAACTCTAAGGATGTGTTTAAGCTTTGAAACCTTAGAAAAACATGTGCAAACAAGTTTCTGGATCGCAAACTTTTTTTTCGAGAATGCACACTTTTAAATTCTGACGAAACGACACTTTAAATAGGAAAACATGACCGCCTCAAAACCAGTGTCGCTCGAACGAGATCGACTAGTCGTTCGCGCTACATAGCCATCTTGCTCAAACGAGACAGCTTGTCGTTTGAACGACGTGCGTGTCAGTTTGACTTTTTCTTTAAAACGTCTCTTCTAAAAGAGATCCAAATAAGTCAAACTCTTTTTCGAGATTATCAGAATAAAACGTAGTTTAAAACATCGAAAACACTTTTAAAACATTTTGCCATATAAAATTACATCCTTATCTTTTATAAAAATAATTCCGAGCACCATTAATTATAAGCATTCATACCTGTGTGATCTCGGAATGCAATTAACATTGAAGACGAATAAACTTGAACCAATTAAATTTCGGCATGATTAATTCTTTGAAGCTTTGCCACAACATCTTCAATTTCTTCAATACGTCATATACCAAGTGGGATCATGATAAAATAAAATCTCCCTATGACATATTGCAAACACAGTTTTGTTCAAGAAATTAAGTCAAAATAATACAGGTACTCAATTGGAAATTTATGTCCTTTTATTAGTGAATCTAAGAAATTCAAAATGAAATTAGAATGGAAACATATGAAGTTTAAGACTAGACCTTTAGGATTTTCAAAGAAATATAGATTTAGACCATCTACTACCTTTAGAGAAAAGAACTCAAAGACTAAGAAAAATAGATTTAATTAAAGGTGATATTTTAAGAACGCTAGTAAATATAAGAAGGTTCATAATTATAGGAAAGAAAAAGAAGTATCTCAATCTAAGTCTACCATCAAAGAATGTTGGACATGCGACAAAGAAGGACATTTTGCTAAAAACTGACCTAATAAAAAAGATAAAGAATGTATTAAGATTATTAATACAATATTAGACTATTTAAATCAAGAAGAATTAGATATCCGATATGCTATAGAAATATCAGCATAAAAGGTGATGATAATACTAGTATCTATAGTACATACACAGATATCGGTTCAGAAGATTATAATAGTGACACTGATGAGTATAAAGACTCCCAAGATACTTTAGATTTGTATATGATGCAAACTAATCAAGATGGTTTAGATGATGAATATATAGACTTTGAAGAAGCTTGGTATAAATGTATATTAAGACCCTTTTTGAAGAAAGGATGGACAATTAGTAATCCTGAGTTACTAACATATATACCTATATGTTACTTTGATGAAAGACATTATTACACATTTGAAATGAAATGTAGCAAGAAAGACTTTATATGTGTAGAATGCTTTGAGACCATACAAACAGAATTATTTATGGTTTATGTCATTTGTCAATTACACTACCATGAAAACTATTGGAGAATTAGATTTAGAGCAATTTATACTAGCCAGTAAGATGCTCAAATAGACCTAGA
The DNA here is from genome assembly GCA_949130495.1 of Sambucus nigra. Classification (NCBI taxonomy): domain Eukaryota; kingdom Viridiplantae; phylum Streptophyta; class Magnoliopsida; order Dipsacales; family Adoxaceae; genus Sambucus; species Sambucus nigra. Next base: position 633,205,583 of record OX422212.1, on the reverse strand, counting down.
TAATAAAACATATTATCAAGATATTGATAGAAATATAGCTAAAAGATTGCAAGAAAATAAAGACTTAAAAGGAAAGGAAATTTCCTATGACTTAGAAGACAACTGCTCTGAGAGTAGTTCGGAAGACCTAATACCATTAGACTTTATTGATAAACTTCAGAAAGAATATCTATTTCAGAAAAGAATAATTTAGGAACTTCTACTAAACCACATGCTTATTTTGTAGAATTGTTTATAGAACATAAAGATTATCCTAAAAAAACTTTCAACTTTTATAGATACAGGATGCTCTCAGAGTATTTGTAAGGCTAATGCCTTTCCTGAAGATTATTTTCTAGACAGTAAGCAAGAGATCTATGGTAAGGTATCTAATGGAGATCCATTTACCTTATATTTCCAGACTATTCCTATTTATTTTAAATTAGGAAATCAGACCGACAAAATCATTAATCATCGGTTTTGGATAATGGATCCTCATCCTAGTTTCACAGGAGACATTATTTTAGGGCAACACTTTATTAGTAAATATCATCCATATACTCAGTATAACGATAAGATATTAATTAGTGATAAAGAGGAATTTAATATTAAAACCCCTCTAATAGATCACAAGACTGCCTTTCACCTCATGCAGGTCAAACCCAACTATAGACTAATAAAACATCAGAGTTCTTCAGCTGAGCATAGTGGATCGAGACCCTTAAACAACCAAGAAGCCCTAAAAATCACTAAACCCTTATAAAAAGAATATAAGTGTCCAGACCAAAAGTGTTATAAGCAAATAGCGCTTATACAATAAGAAATTTTAGATCAAGCCAGCACACCTTATTATAGGTTCAAGTTAAGTCCAAACAGAAGAAAATGGATATAGAAGTAGGAAATGAAAAGATTAGGCAATTAGCAGAGCCTACTTTAGGAGAAAATCCCATCGGTAAGTGGGATAAAGACCAAAGTTATTGTGAAATTGTCCCTATTAACCCAAACGCTACTATTAATGGTGGAACCTATAAGAAAGGTATTCATAAGAAGATAGAGAAGAATTTAAAAAAGACATAGATGAAATGCTTAAGCTAGGCATTATTAGGGAAAGTAAAAGTACACATAATAGCCTTACCTTCTACGTTTAAAATGAATCTGAACGAAAAAGAGAAAAAAGACGTATGGTTATAGACTATAGACAATTAAATAAGAATTGTGAGTTTGATTACTATAAGATACCAGACAAGAATAATTTAATCAATTTGATTGAAGATATAATTATATTAAGAAAGTTTGATTGCAAATCAGGCTTCTGGAAAATTAAGATGCTTTCAGACAATATTACCTGGATAGCCTTTAGTGCGCCCCAAGGAAAATACGAATGGCTAGTAATGCCATTTGGATACTTGAATGCTCCTCAAGTATTCCAAAGAAGAATGGATAACGTATTTAGACCTTATTCAAAATTTTATCTTGTTTATATAGATGACATTCTTGTAGCCAGTAAGACTGAGATAGTGCATGTAGACCATCTTGAAAAGATCATTTTAGAATTAGATAAATATGGTATTGTTATTTCTGAAAGGAAAATGCAATTATTTCATAATGAAATAGATTTTGTGGGAATGCATATAAATAAAGGAAAAATATCCTTAGCATAACACATAACTAAGAAGATTCTTGAATTTCCAAACCAGCTTAAAGATAGAAAACAATTAAAATCATTTTTAGGATTACTTAATTGTGCTGCAGATTTTATTAAAGACCTTGCTTCAAAGAGACAAAGTTTAACTACCAAATTAAAAGGAACAGACAAGACTAATACTTTTTAATGGACTAAAGATGATTTTAAAGTTATAAGACAAATTAAAGAAGTTATAAAAAATATTCCTTTACTCGAACTGCCCAACGATGAAGACCAATTTACAGTAAAAACAAGCGCATCTGATAAATAGTGGGGAGCAGTATACTTTTCCATTGATCATAAGACTAAAAGAAGAAACTTCGTAGATATAGTTCTGGAACCTTCACTGGTCCAGAAACAAGATACACTATCTATGAAAAAGAAGTTTTATCTATAGTAAGGGCAATAAAAAAATATATGTTTTTTCCTAAACCTAAATATTTTACTGTGTATACTGACTCCTCTTATGCAGTAAAATTCAAAGATTTAGACTTGTCCAAATCAAGGACTAATACAATTATTAGATGACAAAAATTGCTTAATGGTTATGGCTTCTCTATTATACATATTAAAGGAAGTAAAAATACCATTCCAGACATTATATCAAGAGAGCCATTGTTTGCTAACACTAATATGATTTCATGTTTTATTTTGCAAACAGAAGACTTAGACAGCATGAGTTTGTATGAAATGAATAGACTGAACAAAGAAGACGTTGTAGACTATCTTAGACGCGTAAGAGCAAATGCTGGAATAACGCAAAGATAAACTCATATTCAAGACTCTCAAGAAAGACCAATCCTAGAGAACTTGGATGATATCTTAGTTCCTCCTGGGAAATCTAGACATGAGATTGTTTCTCAAAATAGACTCATTGGGAAGATATATTTCCCCTAATATAGACCCGATCAAAGATATCCATACTTGATAAAATTTAGACAAGAATTTTCAGATAATGAAAATACTCTTATAGATGCTAAATGGTGGAACGTGAAGAATAGACTGTGGATAGAGTTCAAATAAAATTTGGTAGCCATTTACAGATTTAGGAGGACTCAAAGACTTGCAGTTACCCAACTCAGTGGTACTACTATTCCTAGACCACAGACTCAGACTTATTCTCAGACTATTAGAGAATCCTCTAAAACTAGACCTCTTGATAATTTTTATTATCATAAAAAGACTTTTAAGACTAAGATTGTTATACCTTTTGGTCATAATAATATTTCAATATCAAAAGACTATCAGAAAGATGCTAGTAGTATTATTGAACATTTCAATGTGTTATTATCTGAGACTAATGGAGATGCCGTAATGATGAGAGGTTTCTTAAAAAACGTTCCAAAAATTTATCTTTCTGGAAAAGTAGAGATAGACCAGATAACCTTAACGGACTATGGGTTCATTGGACTCATCCAAATTGAGACTATAGAAGACTCTATTGCTATTGGAAAAATAGTCTATGAGTACGTTAAGAAGGTAGAAGACTTCCTTCCTCTATTTGCTAGAATCTATCAGATTGCTCCAAGTTCCTGTAGAGGAATGAGAGTTGAAGGATTTAGACTTATTAGATTTTCTAATTACATATTTGAAGACATTGAGATTCTATCTGAAGACGAGACTATAGATTTAATTATTAATAAGTCTAAACTCCAGATTGCCTAAGATATAGAGATGATAGAAATCATGGAACTGTTAACAGGTGAAGACAGATGGTATACTGCATACCATAAATAAGACCTCATTATCTAGGCTAATCATCCATTTAATGCAAGACTTAAGAAAAAATGTAAAGAAATGGTGGAGATCGCCTTGCCAGCCAGCCTTAGAGTGGTAGGCCTCATTGATGAATTTTTCAACAGTAATTCTCTACCAAACAAAGATAAAGGCGAGGCAGAAGAAGACGAAGATAGAACAAAGAAGGGCCCCGCCTTACTAAACGAATTATTAAATATTGAATACTCCATTAATTAGATTGATGATTCCTTTCCATGAAGAAAGTTCAGACCTGCCCCATATGGGCCCTAGATAACTTCTTTTCATAAAGAAGAAAGAGACAGCCATAAAGACGTTAGGTTGGCAATAATCGCAAGACGTCAAGATTACTTTTGAAAAAGGTAAAAATGTGAAGACTCAAAAGATGCCAAAGATGTAGACCTTTAATTATTGTATTTCTCTTTAGTAATTGTATGCTTTCAACCGGATCACTTTTTGTAACTGGTTACCAGTCATCTGTAAACCTCCTTATGCTATAAAAGGAGAGGTAGGGAGTAAGAAAAGATCATCGAAGATTAGAAGTTAGAAAGAGTGTGTAACCTTAGCGAGTAATATGTATATGATTGAGTAAACCTCTCATAGTTAGGGGAGATGGGAGAGTTGTAATTACTTATGCTATGCAATGAAAGTATTTTCTTTTCTAGAAATATCTTATGTTGAGTTGTTATTATTTTCCAAATTGTCTCCAACTTTCTGGTCATAGAGAACTATTGTGTGGAATCTTTAGTGTAGAACACAAGGTGTTATAATGTTGAACCACCATCAGGTGCCCATTTTTTCGTGAGCCAGGTGGGTGTTAGGCGTGGAGATGTACAGGCAGGAAACGGGTACAATGCCAAAATAGTGGATTGAGGTGCGACACATAAAGAGAGAGTTGCAGGAGGCCGAGACAGGAGAAGAATAGTAACAAGGCTGAAGAGACGAAGGAAAGAAGATAAAGATATTGTAGACCAGAAGGAAGGTATAAACTCGAACCAAACCCCTGTCTATTTTACATATTATTGTTTTAAAAGAAACTTGCATGGGCCTACAGATCACTATAGACTTTTTATCATTTATTAATCAAACAAATCAAACAAATTTAGACTTAACTAGAGAAATTCAAGATTGGACTCTTACAAACCCTAAAGATAAAGAACTTATAGAATATGCTTTAACATACGCAGGTGGTACTTTCAAATATATAGACCAGGTTATTGAGTGCTTAGTACAAGAAGAACCTAGAATAGAAATAATTAGAACAGGGATCCGAGATCTCTTTAAACAAAAATTAAGAACTGAAAATTTTGCAGAAGAACTGTCAAGACCTGAAAAATATAAAGAATATACTAGAGTACTTGAAGATAGTATAGATGTATTAAAATTTATTAGACGAAAAAGTCTAGCAGAAACCAAAGATATTTTAATTAGAGCCGGAGGAATCCATCATCTCCTTAAAAACGTAGAAACAACTGCCCCTAGAACATATCGTATATTTTTGTCATCCTATGGTGATAATAATTTAGACGAATTTATAAATAACGATATAATTGATATTGTTAATCAGATATATAAAGAAACTAGACTGATAAAACCGTAATACCGTATAAGGTATTTAAGACTAGAATATTTTCCATCAAAACCGCTGGCAATTTTTAAACTTTCTGAGGAAAATATTTATATAGATAATCCCCACTATTCTGAATTTCAGTACGATAGTGACGGAATAAGCCGGAGAGGTAGCAGCTCTCAACCTTCTCTTAGACTCCCAGATTAATTTAGACATTAAAAATAATCTTATGACTCTAAAAATTATTGGGGTAGAAATTTCTATTCCGAAAGTAATAGAAAAAGACAAAGGCATAAAAAGACAAAGAGATCCCCCAAAGGTGGTCCTAAAAAGATAAAAGTGGTCCTAAAATCATGCTAATGACATTAGCCCGTCATTTAAGCTCGTTAATTAACCCGTCGGAGAGCCTTACCGTATATATATATTTGTATTTAATTATAAATATTTGTGTGAATAATATTAATAGGAAAGCATACCCCTCTAGTGCTATCATAAGAGGTTGTGCGATGTGAGTGAATCCCCTGGCTTGAGGGGCAGGGTGAGTATAGTCCCTAGGTCATAGCGTTCAAATTCAAGAATGAGACGCTTTGGGTATGATTCAGTCTCATTCTGGGAGGAATTATGATCGCCTCCAATGCGTTTGTTTATTTTTATTGATTCGAGGAGCTAACCGTATCGGGGGTCCAGGTGGATGAATATACCTGGTAATGATAGAATGTTAGAGAACATCCGGTGAGTGCCTACTCGGAGGATAAATATATATTTACTACATGTGCGTGAATGTTATATATATATATATATATATATATATATATATATATACGGACAAAATACGTGTTGAGAATTGTATTAATGTTATATAACTTGTAAGAAAGTTATATGGTTCAAATGGGATAAGTAAATGGGATTAAAAACTTATACATCATTGGAATAAAAACTTAATCGGGTTAGAGGAATGGGAGAAGTAGGAACTATATGACAAGTAGTTATGGGGTAAATAGCTAGATGGGTTATATAGAAAGACGGTAGGTGTGCACAATAGTTGAGAGGTGAGGCGCTCCTCAAGAGAGTGTGACACTAACTTAAATATGAAGAGCATTCATGTATTTTAATCGTTGCAATTAAATTCACTTGCTAAATATTTTCAAATGTTTTGGTTTCTAATCCTTCCTATAAAATATTTTCAAACCATTTTAGGTGTCCTACCCCCGGAGCCCTGGGCTTGATTCCTTTTCAGGGTACGTAGCTGCGGTACTGGTGGGTGTTGTCGGATTTGCATTAGACACTTACATTATTCTCTTCTAGATAGGGATACTCTCTGATATACTTCGATCATGTTTCTCATGACAGTTGTACTCTTTATTTTGGTTCAGCTTGTATTGGCTATACTTTTAATATATTGGATTTATATTGGGTTGCTTGTATCTAGTGGATGTTTTTTGGCTAACACTTTATTCTAGACATTTTTGGCATGATTCAGACTCTATTATATTGTGTTGGTTATATTTGGGTTCTTATTGTACTTGTTGATTTGGGTTAATTCATAAGATAAAATTTGGCACTGACTTAATTAAAGATTAGGTGGTTAGTAATAATAAATGTTGAGAAAGTGATGCTAAGAATGAACCATATCAAAATCCTGATTTAATTTGATTAAGGCCTGATCAACCGGAATTTTAATTAAGCGAGGTGTCAGAGATAGTATCAGAGCATCAAATTTTATTGTCCCTACGATCTGTATAACTTAATTTAGTTTCAGCATTACATTCTTTGGTATATAGCCTTATTATTAGGAATGTTGACTCATCGTTATGATTATTATTTAACGCAATTCTGCTATTTTAAGATTTGTATTAACTGTGAACTAATACAACTTGGTATACATTTCAGATGCCACCCAGGAGAGAGAGAGGTAGACCCGTGAGGGCCGCCATAGGTACGGAGAGGGAGTGGCACCTCAGGAGCTCGATATTCCATAGCCACCGGCCCCACAGGGATTTGTGACCTTAGAGCAGGTAGGTGGTATTATGGCCTAGTAGGTCAATGCCACCACGATAGCTATGGCAACCCATTTCCCTCAGTCTCAGCCACAATAGCCCGTGGCTCCATTAGTGTAGGTCCACACGGGGCTGTTTGAGTGGCAACGTGTCAGGGAGGCCTTTCAGAAAGGCCATCCCTCGGAGTTTCAGGGAGTTGCAGATGTCATATTAGCCTACCAGTGGGGGAGGGATATGCAGCAACATTTGCACATGGTCGATTGCAGTGAGTTTCAGAGTCAAATGCTGGTAACTTTCAGGTTGACTGGGGCCACCCTACAGTGGTGGGAGTCGATAACCACTATTGGAGAGAGAGAGAGAGAGAGAGATATTTGATGACTATTACTAAGTTATGGGTGCGGTTCGATTCCAAGTACTTTCCTCCAGCTGTGGATACTGAGATGAGGAGGAAGTTTTGGGAGGTGATTCAGGATGATCATTCTGTAGTGGAGTACGAGGAGGAATTCTCTCATTTGGCTAATCTAATGCCAGACTAGGTGATCAACTAGGAGAGAAAGAAAGTTAAGTTCGTGGATGGTTTGGTCTGGAGGATCAGGCAACACTTTATTGGGAACCCTGCTTTAGTGACCTACATAGATGTGGTCAATACTGCTTTGCTTCATTGTCAGGATCATCGCTTCCATGTGAAGGGAAGTAAGAGGAGTGGTGAGCCGAGCAAACCAGGCAAGAAGAATGAGGGTGCTACTAGCTGAGCACAACAGGGGCAGGATACCCTCCAGGGTAATCTTGCTAAGAGATTTTGGTATGGAAGACAGGGGTTAAGGCAGGGCCAGCAAGGCCCGAATCAGCAGCAGGTTCCTCAGGGTCATCAGGGCCAAGGGAACAATGGGGGAGGCCAACAGGGCCAACACTCGGGACAGTCTCATCAGGGACAGTATCAGTGAGACTTTCAGAGGCGTTGTTACATTTGCAACCAACCGGGACACTTGAGGAGGGATTTTCCACAAAAAGGAAAGGGCCAGCAGTAGGGTGCCCCGCAGGGACAACAGGTACAGAGGCCTCCAGTAGCACCATCCCCACCAGCTCCACAACAGCAGGGATAGTTGCACTACAAACGTGTGTATAATATTCGGGATGACCCGATTCCACCAGCACCTCAGGCACCGCCGATAGTTGAGAGTACATTTCCTATTCATGACATGAGGGTAGGATTCTTTTTTATACTCGTGTATCACATTCATTCATTAGGACCAGCTTTTATAGAGTCGTTGGGTTATTATATACGACTGGTAGTCTCCTTATGTGTGTAGAGTCATAGATGGGGGTTGGGCCACTTATACACTCAATCTATAGAAGGTTAGATATTATGATTGGGGGACTATATCTAGAAGCGAACCTCTTAGTGTTAGATATGGAGGGATGTGATGTTATCCTAGGCATGGACTGGTTAGCAGGGTACAGGGCGATATTGGATTCTTTTAAAAGAACTATAGTATTTTCCATTCCGATACAGGAGATGTTTTTAGTGGAGATGCCTCTTCCCGAGGGAGGATCGCGCACCCACTTATATTATGTTGAGGAGGAGACCTTACAGGAAGTAGTGATTACAATAAACTTAATTCTAGTCGTGAGGGACTTTGAGGATGTATTCCGGGACATACCAGGGTTACCACCCAGTTGAGAGATTGAGTTTGTCATTGATCTAGCATCGGGTACTAGACTAATTTCCTGACCACCTTTTCACATGGCCCCTTCAGAGAAGCATGGGTTGAGAGAGAAAATTCGGCAGCTTTTGGGCCAGGGCTTCATTTGGTGGAGTACATCTATGTTGGGTGCTCCCGTGCTATTTGTTAAGAAGAGGGATGGATCGCTCCATTTTTGTGTCGACTATAGGGAGCTAAAGAAGGTCAAGATACGAAATAAGTATCCATTGCCTAGGATCCATGACTTGTTTGACCAGTTAAGAGGGATGGCGTACTTCTCCAAAATTAATTTGAGATCAGGGTATCATCAGTTACGAATTCGGGAGGAGGACATTCTAAAAATCGCATCATCGTATGGCTCCTATGAGTTTCGGGTGATGCCAATTGGGATCACCAATGCGCCAGCAGTGTTTATGGACCTCGTGAATTGGTTTTTTGAAGAATTTCTCGACCAGTTCGTCATAGTGTTCATAGACAATATTTTGGTCTACTTGCGCACGGAGGAGGAGCATGCCGAGCACCTGCGTGTGGTTCTACAGACATTACGGGATCATCAGCTATACGCTAAGTTTAAAAAGTGCAGATTTTTTCTATAGGAGGTGTAGTTCCTTGGCTATATTATTTCAGATAAGAGTATTACTGTGAACCAAGCAAGGTATCGACGGTTAGGGAGTGGGGAAAGCCCATGACACCGACTGATATTTGTAGATTTTTAGGGTTGGTCGAATATTATCATCGCTTTATTAAAGGGTTCTCTAAGATTACAGGACCATTGATGAATTTGACTCACAAAGGGGTGCTATTTGTGTGGAATGACCAGTTTCAGTTAGCTTTCGATGAACTAAAGGATAAGTTAACATCAACACCCGTACTTGCTTTACCTAGGGCAGAATTGGAGTATCGAGTCTATACAGATGCATCTTTGTAGGGACTTATGGGTGTACTACAGTAGGAGAAGAGGGCTATAGCTTATGCATCTCAAAAGCTTAAGCCCCACGAGAGAAATTATCCCACCCACGACCTTGAGTTGGCAACGATTGTTTTTATTTTGAGAATATGGAGGCACTACATTATTGGAGAGAGGTTCACATTATTCACGGATCACAAGTCACTTCAGTATCTCTTCACAGAGAAGGATCTGAACATGATGCATAGGCGGTGGATAGAATTCTTGAAGGATTACCAGCTTGACATCCAGTATCATCATGTTAAGGCTAACGTGGTGGAAGACGCGTTGATCCGGTAACCCACAAAGGACTTTGCAGAGATCTAGAAAGAGAAGTGGAGCGAACTTTGGCATGATGATGAGGTCTCCAGGTCATGTATGGCAGTTTTAGCGATCACGCTCGAGATTGTCATGTGGGCAGTGAGAGCTCATTCAGAGGATCTAATTTTGCAAAGATAGGTTGAGGCAGTTACTAGCAGAGGGCACAGAGTCCTACACCGTCAGCTGAGAGGGAGGGCTACGCTTTAATAGGAGGTTAGTCGTGCCCGAGGACGAGGATTTAAGACATGTTATTCTAACTGAGTCCCATGGCTCTAGGTTCGCGGTACATCCCGGTGGGGATAAGATGTACCAAGAAATGAGGAGACAATACTGGTGGAGGGGGATTAAGCGAGACATATCAAAGTTTATCTCAAAGTGTGCAACCTATCATCTTGTGAAGGTGGACCACTAGAGACCTTCAGGGATATTGCAGCCACTTGAGATTTCGGTATGGAAGTGGGAGATTATCTCTATGGATTTCATTATAGAATTATGGGCATCACAGATGGGTCATGATTCCATATGAGTGATAGTGGATCGGTTGACCAAGGTAGCCCATTTTTTATCGGTTCATACAAACTTTGAGACGATACAGTATGCGCAACTATTCATAGCGAAGATAGTAAAGTTGCATGGGGTACCGGATCAACATAGTGTTTGATTGAGACAAGATATTTGTATCACACGTCTGGCAGAGTTTTTAGGAGGCTATGGGCACGAAATTGAGGTTGAGCATTGCATATCACCCACAGACGGACCGGCAGACGGAGAGGGTAAATCAAATGCTTGAGGATATGTTGAGGATATGTATTCTAGACTTTGTGGGAGGTTAGGAGCTATACCTTCCATTGGTAGAGTTTTCATATAATAATAACTAGTACCAATTCACTATTGGCATGGCCCCATTTAAGGCACTTTATGGGAGACCTTGTCGTTCATCCGCTTGTTGGTTAGAGGTGAGGGACAACAAGTTATTAGGGTCGGAGGTGATTCAAGACACGTTCACCAAGATTGAGTTGATTCGTGAATGTATCCGCATAGCCCAGGATAAGAAAAAGAGCTACGCTGATGAGAATATGAGGCATGTGGAGTTGGAGGTCAGAAACCAAGTATTGGTGCGGGTGTCTCCCATAAAAGGGGTGACGAGGTTCGATAAAAAAGGGAAATTAGCACCAAGGTACGTGGGCACAATCCCTATTATTGAGAGAGTAGGGATGGTAGCTTATCGATTGGGTTTGTCAGATCACCTTCAGCAGATACATGACGTGTTTCATATGGCATCGCCGAAGAAATATCGAAGGAGTCCGAGGTCTTTGTGGCATGTCCCACTAGAGGAAATTAACTTGCATCCCGATATCTCATATGAGGAGGGACTAGTAGCTATCTTAGATCACAGTGAGGGCAAGTTACGGTCTAAGGTAATACCCCTAGTTAGAGTTCAGTGGGGATATCATAGTGCCGACGAGTCTACGTGGGAACGGGAGGATGACAAGCGAGAGCAGTATCCAGAGTTATTCACCGCGGGTACAACCTAATTTCGGGGACGAAATTCCCTTATAAGGGGGGAAGTATGTAACACCTCGTATTTTTGGGACTTTTATTTATTAATTAATTCGTTAAATTTGAAATTACTGGTGCGTTGTAATTTAATTGGATTAATTAATTTTATTATTTAAATATTAATCTGGTGTGTAGACGATTAATATTTTCTGGAATTAAACGTTACTAAGAGAATAGTAATAATTTGATGAATAAATATTAACTTTTAGTGAAATAATTCAGACGACAATTCTGAGGGTACAATAGAGTCCAAATGGGTAAAATAGTTAAAAAAGAGTGCCCGGGGTAGTGAAGGGCTTATGGGATATTTTTAGGCATATTTGAGGCCACATAAAGGTATTTGCGGCCTTCTATTGAATCCCATAAGCCTAAAAATAGGATTAGCCTATTAAACCCTAAAAGTGATAGGGTGTGAGGGACATAACTCATCTTAAAAACCCTAAACACATAGAGACAAAAGAAGGTGCAATTAGAGAAGTGCTTAGGAGCCTAAATCAAGGATTAATGTGGACAAATCTCCATTAAACCCATCATTGTCAAAAAAGATTCAGACCCTACAAATCCAAAAAGGCAAGTGGTTTAACTTTCTTCCAATTTAATTTGCATAAACTATTCATATCATACTGAGGTGTGGATTGAATGAAATGTTAGGGTTAGTTCTCTAATTAAATTTGAGGTTTCTATAATTTTTTATTTATAAATTTGTAGAGGATATAAAAATGTGATTTATAAACTCGCAATCTGTATAGATGTTGTATTTAGATGGAGGATCTTAAATTGATGGATTTGGAGTAATTTTTGGAGGGTTTTAAGGGGAAATTCTAGACAGAAAATGGAGCTTTGAAACAACAATGGCGTATGGGTTTTTTTGGGTTACGATGGAGGAGAGAGAAAACCAGGGTCGTTTGAACGAGCTGGTATCTCGTTCGAACGATAACCAAAGTCTTTCAAACGACAGGCTACGTCGTTCGAACGCCGTCATCTGACAGCCTCTCCTCCTCCCCTGTTTCGACCTTGGGTGTTCAATTCTTGGGAAGGTTTACTGTTTTGGTAGATATGAATTGGGCTAAAAATAGGGGTTTGAATTGTGGGAATTATTCATGGGTAATTGTGGTCTAAATCCAAGAAAGTGAGGTTAAGGTTTAATTTGAGAGTGTAAGGACATTTTTCTCATGTCCAACATGTTACATTTGTGTATGTCCTACGTCGCTACATTTGGCCCGTCATCTCATGATCTCACATGATGGCCTCTATCCGAATTCCGAGAATCAAGCATTCAACATCTCCATCATGTGTCCCACATCGGCCTCAACGACTTCACGTTCCATGATTTTAGGCTCGTAATGCAAGTGGTACGCAAGAGAAGTCAAAACAGTGAAAAAAGGCTTGATAGGGAAGTTCAAGGGTAGTTTGGTAATTTTATAGCCACCGTCCGGAGGAATTGTCAATTGGAAAATTTAAGAGCTTGTCTCCACGAAGATACTGAAAGAAACGACACCTCAATCCGAGCTACCGTGAAGGAGTCATGACCTTTTGAAGATGAAGAAAATTCCTTGGATAATGTTTTCTTTTAACCCCAAACCAGTGAGGTACCGCAAACCGCATGGGGAACCGGTTCGGGATACACCAGAATATTTTCGGGGTACCTGACGCTGGAAAGAGTCCTAAAATTTTAAAATTCGTTTTGGATTCCTTTAAAAGCCAACTTCAGGGGAGTTATTTTAAAAGACTTGGAGAGACGTTTTTTAGAGTTCTATTAGCTCAAATCTTCATATTTTTTAGTCCCAAAACTCATGTTTTGATTCACACATCATTGCCAAACCTTTTTGAATCCTTTTGTAACCTAAGAACACAACTCTGCTTTTGTTCAACCCTTGTGGAGAAGCCGTCTTTCTTCTTCATTGCTGCCGTCCTGGAAAGGAAAAATTCCAGCCTACAAACTTGTGGAGAAGCCGTTTCTCTTCTTCATTGCTAACCACCTGGAGTTCCTGCGGGAGATTTCAACCGAGACATTGAAACCGACGCCCGAGGGTATTTCGTATGTCGCACTTATTTCGTTGTAATCTGTGTAAGCCGTTTTCTTACAAATTATAGTGAAATAAAAGGTTTTGCCCCTTTGGGGGATTTTTCCTGAAATTATTTATTTTATCCTGCATGCTGTATTTTATTTGATAAATCATCTTGATGCATGTTTTAGGGTTTAACTAAAATTTGGGATTAATTAAAATTGGATTTTAGTTGAGAAGTCGCAATATTTCCGCTGTAGCGATTCTACAAAGAGAATTAAGAACCTTAAATTAATAAGTATGTAAAACTTATTAGAAAGAATTTAGAATAAATTTGGGATGTTTAGTTTTGGGCCAAGTGAGCGAGTCCGAATATGTTTGGTTGCGTGACATCGAGGTATTAAATTACTTAATTTGTGACTAAATTAATTTTGAATCGGAACATAAAAATTGGGCATGTTAGGCTAGTATTACGGTAGCCTGGATTTGATTATATATATATATATATATATATATATATATATATATATATATATATATATATATAAAATAAAGGAGGAGGGATTTTTGGTCTTGATCAACTAACGGTTGAGATCGAAAGTTGATGAATTTGGTCTTTATCAACTGGTGGCTGAGATTAATCCTGAAAGTGTCAATCCTACCGTTGAGATGAAATCTTTGGATATCTAATTAACGTGTAATTGGACATGCTGTAGTCAGAGCACAAGGCTCGAAATAAGAGCACAAGGCTCGAAACTTGCACTGACAGTTTTCTCACACACGAAGGTTCCCATCTCTCTCTCCACTCTTTTCTTCATCTTCACTTTTCTTTTCTCCTTTTTGTTTGTATTTGTATTTTTAGGATTGAAACGGAGCACTTTTATGGGGTTTGACGAACCACTCAGGAAAGAAATAGACCTGATCTTTCTCTTCCATATTTTTATGTTGATTTCACATTTTATGGGGTTTTGTTTTAGTATTTGGTTTTGTACGATTTTTTATTGCAGACTGCTATGTTGGTTGTCAAGAGAAAGCAGAAAAGAAACATTGGTTTGATCTGGTTCAGATCTGATCTCCAGTTTGAGCGATCATGGTCAGTGCTGGGTTCGTCAACTCTTCTCTCATCTCTTCTCACCACTGCTACACCCTCTCCAAGACCGACGAATCATAATCGAAGTCTGAATATGATGAAGATGAACAACCAGAACAAGAACCGAGGCCCACTTCTCAAAACCGAACTTTGAAAACGGAGAGGAAAAAATGATGACCCAAATGGTCTGCAAACAGAGAGGTGAGGTTCTGTAATTTTTTTTTTTGGAACGATCTATTATTTCTTTAAACTGATTTTGTTCCTTTTCTTTTTTCATCCAAGTTTTCGCAAAAAAACAATCTACACTTTTTGGATATGTTTTTTTGTTGAACAAAACCTTAGGTAACATAAACACTATTGTAGTTAATGTGCTAGAAGCTCTGAAGTCAAATCAGTCCCATGTCTCGAGACGGTAAACACCATTGCCATTTTGAATTTTATTTTCCTGCACACCTCACCTATCCTAAAGCATCTCTAATTTACCAAGAACCTTAGAAAGTTTTTATAGAAGCCCAAATTTTTTGTCTCTCTCAGCGGCATGAATGTGGTGGTTCTTCATAAATTTTTTGTTTTCTCCCCTGCAACACAGAATTGCCGAAGCATTGGGATTTTAGTGCCAATGGCTTCCAACCGGAGCACGGGGTTTCTAATTGATGGCTTCCAACCGGAGCATGGGTTTGGATTTCTGTGTCAATGACGCTATAGTAACCGTCGACGCAATGGCTTTGGGAGAACTGGGTCAGACCAGGTCAACCGAAGCAATTTTACAACTTTGGAGTTAAAACTCATAAAGAATTGTGTTTCCAGAACTGAAGCGATTTGACGTTTGTTTTATTTGTCTTTTCTAATATTTTTTCTATGAAGAAAAAATGAAACAAATATGATAGAATGAAGTTACAGATCCTTGCACATACAACAATGGTGATTTATTTTTGTTGTTATTTTGGATCGATTGAGTTTTCAAGCTAAAGTCGTCATTTTCTAAAAAAAACTATTTAGGGGTTCCAAATCTAGGACTTTAGAGACTTCAGACCATATATCATAGATCAGGTACCTTATTTTCAATTTGGTGTGTTTTATTTTTTCAGTTTTAGAAAAGAACATATACTTTGCAGGTTCGTTTCTTATTTTTTATTTTGTCTGTTGAGCTGTACTGTGAATGTTTTTAGAAAAGAACATCTTCAGACCCTAGATAATAGACCAGGTACCTCAGCGGCGGATAAAAAAATGTGAATAAGAGGGCTCAAATAATAAATATCTATTTTTGTAGGGATCAACTATAAAAATATAATATTTTTTCATAAAATTTTAAAACTATAAGGTTAAAATTTTATGAAAGAGGGGCAATGATTTTTATGTTGTAGAAAGGCAACGACGTTTCAAACTCCCACCCACCTATCTCTAAGCTGTCATTATAAGTTGAGTAGACATAAAGTAATGTTTTATATCTTAACGGCTAAATATGAATCCATGTGGCTCTGCCTCAATCTCTCTCTCTCGAGCAACTCAATATTTGTTTACCTCGAGCCTCTCAACTCCCACTAACCTATCTTTAAGTTGTCATCGTAACAATCTGGTTGCTGAGAGGCATCAAGACCTAAGTAGGCAAGAATCTGCTGATGAGGGTTTTTATGTTTATATGATGATAACTTGCTTAGATGTTTAAATAATAACCACCTAGATGTTTGATAAAATACTTAAATGATATGGATCCTTTATTTTATTAGATTTGGATCATTTTTAGTTTCGTAATTTTCTTAAAGGTTCCTTTCATTTTTATATTACATGGATTCTTTATTTCAGATTTGTACTCAAAACTTTCGCCATTGTACAGTTTTATAGGCAATAAATACCACCTCCCACATCCGATTTAAATGAATAACTGTTATTGGTAATAGATTTTGTCATTCTCAATACTTTTTATTTGATTTTGTTGGATAGTTTAAGGAAGGGTGTTTTCAGCAACTATCTTTTTAACTACAATTTTTATTTTTATTTTTATTTTTTATTAATGCTATTTTTTTAAAATGGCATCACTTTATTTTACTTAGAATGTGAGGCTGTCGTAAATTATATGACGTTTTCCAACACTTAGAATGTGAGACTATTACAATCATGAATGCTTATAGATTATCCATTATCATTTCGATGTAGATGTTTATATCAGTTATATAACTAGCATTGTTTGAGTTTTATATCAGTTATACTTCCGATACTTATATTTTTGTGGTTAATATTTCCTGAATATCTGCTTAATCTTTACACATTCAACATTCAGTGGTAGAGTTTTTAGTTTTATTTGTTCCTGAAAAGGTCCTTTTGAATGACATTTGAGGTTAGATTCTATGATGAAATTTTAGAGTCGTAAGAAATAGTGATTTTCCTATGTCCTCAATAGGAGGTTATGGTAATTATAAATTTGTGAATGATAATTAATGACTAAAAATAATTTTAAATGATGGTAATTAATCACTAAAATGATAGTTTAATATGTTGTGCATATTAAAGGGTAGACATGTGAGAATGTTGATATTGATGATCGTAATAGTGGAGCTACACATGGATCAATTGTGCACATGTATTAAAATATTCAATAATGAGCTTTTGCTCAATGGTGGTATATTTATTAAAATATTTAGCCTACTTTCCTCAATGATGGTACGTTTATTATCATATCAATAATTAAAAATTTATTAGAAGTTTTTATTCTTTAAAAAAATTACCTTCAATTTTTTCATGTTATCACGTTAATAACATGTCAAAATTTTGAGAGGGTTTAGAAACTTTGTTATAAAAGTGTTCACGAGACTAAAAGGGCACATGCGTGTACAAATTTTGAACTATTGAGTTGGGTATAAAAAAACTAATAGTTCATGGGGCTATGTTGTAATTTACTTTTTAAAATAGATTGAAAGAAAATTATTTTTTATTATTTGAAAATATATACAATTAAAACTATTTTTAAGTAGATTTTTTTTCCACCGTGCCATCGGCACGGGTACACCCTAATATATATATATATATATATATATATATATATATATATATATATATATATATATATATATATATATATATATATATATATAGAGAGAGAGAGAGAGAGAGAGAGAGAGAGAGAGAGAACCAGGTTCCTATGCACATTAAGTTTGCACACTAAGTTTGCACATTATTTTTTTAAAATAGTAAAAAAAATATTTTTGAGTTGATTTTTTTCGTGATATTTAAACATTTCAATATATATATATATATATATATATATATATATATATAGAGAGAGAGAGAGAGAGAGAGAGAACCAGGTTCCTATGCACATTAAGTTTGCACACTAAGTTTGCACATTATTTTTCTAAAATAGTAAAAAAAATATTTTTGAGTTGATTTTTTTCATGATATTTAAACATTTCAATGAATCCATATAAGACAAATAAGCTCAAAAAAACTTTTTTTGCTATTTTTAAAAAATCGGTCAAACTTTCTATGCTTTTAAGCCCTTTAAAAACTGCGAAAAAGTAGGAATATAACTTGTGAGAAACTGTAATAATGTTATATGACTTATGAGAAAGTTATATGGTTCAAATGGGATACGTAAATGAGATTAACAACTTATACATAATTGAAATAAAAACTTACTCGGGTTAGAGTAACGGGAGAAGTAGGAACTATATGACAACTAGTTATGGGGTAGATAGCTAGATGGGTTATATACAAAGATGGTAGGTGTGTACATTCGTTGAGGGGCGAGGCAGTTCTCAAGAGAGTTCGACACTAACTTAAATATGAAGAGCATTCATGCATTTTAATTATGTTAATTAGATTTACATGCTAAATATTTTTAAATGTTTTGGGTTCTAATCCTTGCTATAAAATATTTTCAAAATCTTTTAGGTTTTCTACCACCGGGGAGCCAGGCTTGATTCCTTTTCAGGGTACGTAGCTGCAATACAGGTGGGTGGTACATGATTTACATTAGACGCTTACATCATTACTTCGAGCATGTTGCTCATGACAGCTGTACTCTTTATTTTGATTCAACTTGTATTGGCTATACTTTTCATGTATTGAATTTATGTTGGGTTGCTTGTATCTAGTCGATATTTTTCGACTAACACTTATTTTAGACATTTGTGGCATGATTCGAAATCTATTATATTGTGTTGGTTATATTTAGGTTCTTGTTGTACTTGTTGGTTTGGGTTAATTCATAAGATAAAATTTGGCACCGGCTTAATTAAAGTTTAGGTGGCTAGTAATAATAAATGTTGCGACAATGATGTTAAGAATGAACCATATGAAAATTCTGATTTAATTTGATTAAGGTCTGATCAACCAGAATTTAATTAAGCGGGGTGTCACCAGAGAGAGATGTCATACTCTCATAAATACAAAGTTTACAAACAAAATTTATGTAACGATTTTGTGTAAATAGTAAACAAATTTTTTTAGTTGAATTTTTTATATGGTATTTAAACATTTCAAGGGACACATATAAAAAAAATCATCTAAAAATAACTTTCTTTTCTATTTGTAAAAAACTGGTCAAACTTTCAGAGTTTTTACTGTGAAAGTTTGACCAATTTTTTTTAAAAAAAAAAAGTTATTTTGAGTTTATTTTTTTATATGGATCTCTTGAAATGTTTAAATATCTCATAAAAAAATTTAACTCATTTTTAAAAATATTTTATTAAAATAGGTTTGCGCCAACAAGTATGTAAACTTGATATGAATGAGAGCCTGCTTCTCTCTCTCTCTCTCTCTCTCTCTCTCTCTATATATATATATATATATATATATATATATATATATATATATATATATATATATATAATTTGACAATGTACATCACATGTTTTGTGTAATTTATTTGTACATAAAATAATTTCTTATTATAATATGGGTCCTGATAGTATGTGACCTAAGAGCACACAATAAGAATCCAAAAGTAGTAAGAACAAAATTTTGACATACAATTAATATGACATAACAATACATGTAGAGTTATCATTAATTCATTAATAGGCCATACACACAATTAATAGGGCATACATAATCATACAATTACTAGGGTAGATATAAAGTCCCACGTCGAAGTATTAAAACTTTGCACAATAATATATAACATTTTGGGACCCCTCCACCCATTGCTAATTTTATTTTGGATTGGTGTTTTATTGTTCACCTTATCAAAGTAATCAAATTGTTTATAATCATCTAGCAACACTGAGATCCAACGATTTTAGTGAGATGAGATGCATGAGCATGTGGGGGTAAGTTGTTTATAATTTTGTTTTACTCTTTTATCCCACAATTTTTTGTTTCCCCTTCTTTTGGATCGCTATTATTCATTTTAGGGGTGGAAATGGTACGGTTTGGTCGGTAACGATTGCTTACCAATACCAAAACCGTAATTTGGATGGTAAAACCGTTTGTACCGAATTTACCGGCCGGTACATCAAAATAGAAACCAAAACCAAACCGTCCGGTATTACGGTATTTTCGGTAATTTCGGTTTCAGTAATTTCGGTTTCTTTTTGGTTTCATTCCGGTAAATACCAAAATTACAAGTTGCTTTCATTCCGGTAAGTTTCGGTACAGCATTTTAAACTCAATTCGGTTAAATTCATTCGTTAAAACTTGAATCAAATATAATTTGCAGTACAAAATAACATGAGTATATGAAGCATAAAGTAAAAGTCATAATTAATTATGTCCATTCTAAATCCATAAACATAAAACTCCATATTAAGATTTACATTCATCCGAAATAGTTTCTTGCAATGTTGAAATAAACCAAAAGTAACATGCAACTCTCAATGGTTTTATCAATTCTCTCTCCTTTCTTCTCTTTTGCCTCCAATTTTTCCACCTATGAATCAATACAAAAGTAATATGTCAATAGAACATCCTATAAATGGCCTAAAAATGACTTGAAACAACATGAAAATGCCTTAAAAACAGCATGAAAACCAGTCCCCAAATGGCTAAAAAATAGCCTAAAACCAGTCCCCAAATGGCTAAAAAAACAGCCTAAAAACCCATAAATGGCCTAAAAACAGCCTAAAAACAGCTTCAAAATAGCCCCCTAAATGGCCTAAAAACATCCCAAAATAGCTAAAAAAAAAAGAGCCTAAAAACAACCCCCTAAATGGCCTAAAAACAGCCCCCAAATGGCTTAAAAATAGCCAAAAAAACAGCCTAAAAACAGCTCATAAATGGCTTAAAAACTGCTTAAAAACTGCCTAAAAATACCCCCAAATAGCTTAAAAATAACCTAAAAAACAGCCCCCCAAATGGCTTAAATACAGCCTAAAAAACAGTCCCCAAATGGCTAAAAAACAGCCTAAAAAATAGCTCCCAGTTGGCTTAAAAACAGCAACAAATGGCTTAAAAAATAGTTCTAAATGGCCTAAAAACAATCTTCTTAAATAGATAATGCAATATACCTCATGTTTCAAAAGCTGAATGCCACTCAAACCGATATAATGTTCAATGCATTGAACTCATCCATTACACCTACAAGTGAACAACAATAAAAATGCATATCAATATCAATAAATATATATAAATAAGATACCGATATAAGTACAATTAGAGCTTATGAATGTAAAATACATACAAGTTTCAATAGTCTCAAGTGCCTCAAGTGAATCTTCAATTTCGATGGTTGGGGAGCTTCTAATCCAATCTTGAGCGCATACTAAACACTCCACCGATTTTGGTGTCAAAGAACTACGAAATGGATCAAGGACTCTTTTGCTTGTACTAAAAGCACACTCGGAAGCAACCGATGTCATGGGAATGGCCAAGATATCACGTGCCATCAATGCTAATGCACGGTATGTTGGAATCTTTCCTTGCCACCAAATTTTGATCATCAAGAGTTTCTATACCATAATGTAAGTATCGATCCAAATCATTCATCAATTCAACATTTTCCTTCCTCTTCAAATAGTTTGAAAATCCCTTCTTCTTCAAAGCACGTTTGTCCACATTTTCAACAGAATTGCTCGAAATATCACCAACATAATGACGAACCTTACTTGAATCACTATCCCCACAAGACTCATTTTCTAACTTGTAGTGATAATAGATTTGTGACATCAAACTTTTCAATTTTTCAATAAAATCAAACACTTTACACTCTCTTTCTACTTCAGAAAGTGTGTGATCCTTGGAAAAATATTCACTATACCAATACTCCACATATTGCAATTTATGGCGAGGGTCCAAGACAATAGCAATAATCAAAATTAAATTTAAAGAAGTAACATCACAGTACTTGTCAAATTTGGTATTCATTTTGATAGCCATATCACGGAAAAAAGGATCATCACTCTCTAAATACTCCGAGAGTAAGTCTTTAGTGGAAGTTACTTCATCAAAGTAAGAATTTGAAGTAATATAATAAGAACCGGATATACGTTTTGTTAGAAGGTAGAATTCTTCCAAAAACGTGTGCAAAGCTTTTAATGTCATCCAATCACTCTCACACATGATGCCTCCCCCTTTGCTACTAACTTCCACTTTGTACATATCATCCTTATCCTCAAGACGTTCGAACGCCTTTTGATATTGCATTGCCGCACCTATCATAAGGTAGGTAGAATTCCACCTCGTTTTCACATTTAGGCATACACACTTTGTTGATCTTATCCTTTCTTCCGAGGCACACAACTTAAATGTTTGCAACCTTGATGGAGAACTTCTCACATATTTCACACTCCTACGAAGTCGCTTCACTACCTCCTTGATCTCAAGAATCCCATCCCTCACAACAAGATTGATAATGTGTGCAAAACATCTCACATGAAAAAATTCCCCACCCAACAACAACCCATTTCTCTTGTTAAATCTTTTTCTCAAGTTATCAACACACCTATCATTATTTTTTGCATTATCAAGGGTGATTGTTGTTAACTTTTCTAAACCCCACCCTAGCAAACATGACTCCACAGCTTTAGAAATGGCCTCACCTTTATGTGGGTGTGGAAGTACACAAAAATTAATGATTTTCTTTTGTAACTTCCAATTATTATCCACATAATGAGCGGTAAGACACATATACCCCAATTTTTGAATAGATGTCCACAAATCAGTGGTGATGGAGACACGTGTAGCGGATGTCATAAAGTAATGCTTCAATTTTGCACGTTCTTCAAGATAAATTTTCCAACAATCTTTGGTGATAGTGGGTCGGGAAACTACATGAAACCTAGGGTTTAACTCTTCTACAAACAACCGAAAACCCTCTTTTTCAACAAAACTAAATGGAAGTTCACAAAGAATAATCATTTTCGCAAGAGTCTTGCGAGCTATATCTTGATCAAACTTCCAATTAATTTTTTCAGTTCCTTCCAATGATAAAATTGTTTGTTTATCGGTTATTTCGGATTGCGAATATTTTTTACATCTCCTTTTAAGATGATTCCACAATAAAGTAATTTCGTTAACAGAAGGAGCATTAAATTTTGCACCACAATGTACACAATCACAAGTACCCATATATTTACCATCAACCATAAGTCTATTCATATGAGTCCAAATGAGAGAACTACCTTGGTTTGTGATAGTTTTAGTACCTCCCTTCGTTCTTTTTTTACTCACTTCAGTGCTGCCCTTGCTTATTTCAACAACATCATTATTTGTTTCATCCATCGCTGACATCTAACAAATACAAAATATAGAACAAATAATTATTGAGGGATAACACGAACAAGAAGTTAATACGTAATACTTTAATACATACAAAACGACATAACATGTCATGTACTACAATACAAGTTATAAGGCTAGAGAGTAGAAACATTTGGAAGTATTAGCCCCATTGGGATAATGATACTATTTAATCCAACCATATCATAACAAAAAAGATATTATTTCTAAACTCTCTAAAAAAAAATCCCACTTGTTACTCTAATCCGTGTTATTAAGCCCCATTGTCCACATTTTCAGTAACTTATCATATTTTATCTGTTTCTGAGGGTAAAGGTCCTTCACAGACCACTTGTCGAGTTGGTGTATAGCATGTTTTTTTTTGTTAGTCCTAACACGATCAACATGATTCCATTCTATGCAATCTCCCAAATGAGCCCAAAGTTTATTTGACGACTCAATATCCGGAAAACGTTGTTTACAATATATGCACTCAATTTGCCCATTTCTCTCAATCTTTGCATAATGCTCAAAATATTCATCGTTATCGTACTCCCAATTTTTTTGGTCCATTTTCTCTTTCCCAACACCTCCGAGATTGCTATGAGCCCACAAATATTGCCTTTCAAAACCATTGTTGATTAAAACCTACAAATAAAAAAAAAAACTATAAAATCAAACTATAAAAATAAATCTGTAACAATAATAAAAAAAATCCATCTTATACACATTAAAAAAAATAGCTTATACATAAAAAAAAAACTGTTGTTAACAGCTTATACATAAAAAAAAACCAATAACAGCATATCAAACAACAACAAAAAAATCCAGCTAATACACATTAAGAAATAGCCAAAAAAACAACAAAAAATATGTTCCTCTTTTTTTACTTTTATATATACAGAAAAACCCAATACAGAAAATTCTTCTTAAAATTGGGGAATTTACTTTTTTTACTTTTAAACTTATTTTTTATTTTTATCTATACAGAAAAAAAACCCAGCTCAACAAATAATAAAAAAGGGGTCGTTCGTGAGAAAGTGTGGTTGTTGTGTAGCTGTGTGTGTGTGCGTGTGTAGCTATGTGTGCGTGTGCCTGTGTGTGTAGTTGTGTGTGTGTGTGCGTGTGTAGCTGTGTGTGTGTGTGTGTGTAGCTCTGTGTGTGTGCGTGTGTAGCTGTGTGTGTGTGCGTGTGTAGCTGTGTGTGCGTGTGCCTGTGTGTGTGTGGCCGTGTGGCTGTGTGGCAGATCGGAGGGGGAGGGGGAGGGGGAGGGGGGGAAGATCTGAGATGGGAGATAAAGAGGTTGTGTACCTTTTTTTTATCTTTTGTTGTTTGCTCTCAGCTCATCAGCCGTTTGTTAGTAGGAAAGTGAAAGAGAAATTAGGGTTTGCATTTTATATAAAGAAGAATGGATGGATGAGATGGGTTTACTTTAAATGGAGGGTCTTGATAATTTAGAATATATTTTTTTTAATACAAAATTATTTGGTAATTGGTATAGTAACATTTGGTAAGTTTGGTATGGTATGTTGGTACGATAAAATCGGTAATTTCGGTACGGTACATCGGTACGGTAATGCGGTACGATAAAGCGGTACGGTAATTTGGTAAATCGGTTTTTTATATCTAAAAACCAAAACCAACCAAACTTTTTGCGGTATTTTTGGTTTCGGTAATTTCGGTTTTTGGTATTTCAAAATATGAAACCAAAACCATTTTTTTTCGGACCAAAACGGTACGGTACGGTAAAAAACCGTACCGCTTCCACCCCTAATTCATTTCCACGGTTCCACTTTATTTCGAAAACATGAGTAATATTGTAATTCTCTCCATACCCACCCAAAAACACCTGCTGCAATCAGTTAATTGGGACACACTCAGCCCAAATCCCATCTCTCTATCTTGGCCTCCAGTCGGCTACTAAACGACCACGAAGGTGCATTCTTATTCTTCTCTTAAAATATCAAAACAAATCTCTCCCCCCCTCTCTCTCTCTCTCCACGATCTCTCTCTCTCTCTCTCTACACATACAAATTTGGATTTGGATTTTTGTATTTTATGTTTAATTTTGGTCGTGTTTGGGTTTGGATCATAGGTACCCCCCTTCTCTCCCAATCATATTCTCTCTTTAGTTTATTAATTTGAAATTTTGTGGTTCTTTGATTTGTGATTTTGGTTGATTTATCTAGGGTTTGCAGATTCGATGATGTGGTGAAGATGCCTGAAAATTTAAACTGAGAGATTCCACCTCTTTCTATACACACACACACACACACACACACACACACACACACACACACACAAAGAGAGACTACTTCCACCACTACGAGCAATGTGCATGTTTTGTGTATTATGGATATATCTTTTCCTTTCCCCTCCATATGATACAAGATGTGTGTGTGTGTGTGTGTGTGTGTGTGTGTGTGTGTGTGAGCGTGTGCATTAAGAACCGGAGTGAAACCTGACAAGGAGTATCAAAGAACTACACGGAATAATATGAGAGGGATTTAAAATGTTGCACAATACATGAAGAAAAATGGTAGGCTTACCTGGGATTTACACGAAGTATGTGTACCAAGTGTACTTATTGAGGTGAAAATCTAAATCCACTCACTCAACACAATGAATTTATAATGAAATATAAATCAAGTGGGAGAGATGAGAGAATGGAGAAAATAAAAGGTATATGTGGTTCGACCGGGCTCGACCTACTTCCACGGGGTGAAGGGGTGGAAGGAATTCCTTTATTGCTTTACTCAAAATGGAGAGTTAAAGAGAACGACAGAGCTCGAAAAGCCTCCGGTTATTCTATGCTGCATATGAATTTATATACTACAACTATTATAACGTTCTTCCTACTTCATAGAATGGACGTTGGAGAAATCTGAATTTGGAGAAGATGCGTGTGCATCCCTATTGCCCCCATGTTTTCCCATGTCTCTCGCCGTTCGATATTCCCGACCGTGTTAATTGGTAACGTGTTAGTCATTTGAGGTAACGACTCACTAACAAAGTCTTTGAAGTTCAAATATCTGTAGTGTTGTTCGTCTGATAGAACTAGGCATTTGGATCGGTGAGATGGGTCATTTGTCTGTCTTATGGTGCCTGTCAATCTAATGCCTTCGGTTGCACACTCGATCAATGGTCTACTGTTCTTTTGACTGTTGACTCCTTTTTTTACTCATTGTTCGATAATCACTATGTTCCACGTTTGGAGCTATACCGTTCAGAAATTCCCCTCAACAATACTAAAGTGTGTACTTTTAGTGTGTGTGTGTAATACCTTAGTGAATTTCGTGCACAATATATATAATAAATTTGATAATTTATATCCCGTGTTTTGTGTAATTTATTTGTACATAGAATAATTTCTTAATATATTATGGGTCCCGATAGTATGTGCCCTAAACACAATAAAAATCTAAAAATAAAAAGGAATTTTTTTTAACATACAATTAATAGGATATAATAACTCATGTAGAGTCATCATTAATTCATTAATAGGCCATACATATAATTAATAGGGCATACATAATCATATAATTAATAGGGTAGATATAAAGTCCCTTGTCGGGTAATTAAAACTTTGCACAATAATATATAAGATTCTGGGACCTCTCTACCCATTGCTAATTTGATTTTGGGTGGAATGTTCCAATACTTAACATGGTAGCAAAGTATGCTATACATGGTCCAATAATCCAATTACTCCACATTACCCGATATAAATATGTCCACGTGTTGAGATATAAAGTTCCACGTAGGGTAATTAAAGTCTTACACCACAATATATATGATTCTGGAGCCCTTCCACCAATTACGAATTGATTCTCACCTAAAACCAATTGGTAATTAATGAAAAAATTCAAAATCTTATATACAATAGTGTAAAACCTTAATTACTCTACATTTAAATTATACATACAATCATTTTGATATTCTAAAATATAAAACGATATTACACATGTTATCATTTTCATATATTATTATTAGTCATTTTCATATAATATTCCAATGCACTTACTTTAGTATCCATAATTATCCTTGACAATTATTAATACTTCATAAAAATTAGAAAGCAACGAGACACTATCATTAATCGATGAAAATATGGCATGTTATATGCCGCATGACATGATGCAGATGTTCCTGAAAGCCTTTTGAGGTTTTAAGGGGAAACAGTATTCCCTGGCTGGTTCCCATGGTGGATGACAAATTGACAATGCACTTGAAAGATGAAGGTTTTATAAGGTGCTTCCCAGTTTATTATATGATCAATTAGAATTTTCTTTCTAATTTGAGTTTACTAACATTTTTTTTAGCTTGCAAATGAGACGTGTCGAGTCGCATTTGTTTCGATTTTATCGTAGGGAGGACTTAACTGGATCGTGTCAAAACAAATGATTTTTTTTATTATGAAAAAATTATATTCAAATTCGACTCGTTATCTTGACGTGTCATGTCGTATTTACCTATTAAGATAATGTTTTATTTTGAATAGTATATAAGTTCACATATTAGCGCAATTTTAAACACAATTCGACAAAATTAAGTCCTTGTGATCATTAACTCTCTCATTCATTAAAATTTATTATGAGTAAATTAACAATAAGCTACATAAATTCTTTATTAAGTCTCAACAATAAATCTTATTTACTTGAATTCATGGATCTTAATGGGTCTTATCAGATAACTCGACCCGTTACTGATTTGACCTAAAACCTTTAAGAGTCTACCAATCAACTTATAATTTCGTGTTGGTTCGTGTCGTGCCTCATTTTGACAGATCTAATTTTTTCAGCACTTAGTTTAATCAATCCTTAATTTATTAAATATTGTATATTACAAAAATTCATGCATATATCATAAAATTTCACGTATAAACTACAAAAAAAAAAAAGTTGTATACATTAAAAAAAATCACATATTCATTACTAAAAAAATCAGATATACATTGCACAAAAGAACCGTACCGAATAAATCCTAACTAAATATAATAAAAAACTATCTAACACGTACTAAAACAAAAAAATGTGATTTATAGTCATGTATTGTAAAATTAGTGTTGTAATATGAACAAGTCACGTGTTCTTTGTGAATAGTAATTTTTATCTCGTATAATCAAATTTGTGTCATTTAATCAATCAATTGTGTTAAGCGAGATAATTCAGTACAAACTCAAATTTTCTAAAACCAAATCTACCTTATTTTTTTTTTACTAATGAGTTACAGCCGGCCCCAGATTGAGAATTATTTAAATTGAAGTTGAGTAATCAAGCATACCAAGAGATGAAAAATATAAAATATTTCTAATTAATCATGAGAAATTATTTTTTGGCAAACACCAAATATAATCCTAAACTAGATGGGCTTAGTTAATTGATGGGTCTCTAGACAGTAAACTAAATCATTTAAAGTGGACAGATGCTATAATTTCTTAAGGATGAAAGGGAGACTGCTTTTAATCCTTTTCATAATTATTCTAAAGCAATTTGAAGCTGTAGACCCTAGTGGCAGTGGGCGCATAATAATATTATACTAGTTTTCAACATGTGCGGTAAGTGACCATTTTTATACATTTTGATGATATTGGATGCGTTTAGTAATAGGAGATAGCGCAAATCCAAAAATTATCTACTTGCAGAATAAAATAAGTTTTAAAAATGTTATTTCTAATTTTGTGAAAAATAAATAATCATCTTAAATGATTGAAATTATAAATTGAATATATATATAGCACTAGACTCTTATGCACACTCAAATTTGCACAACAAATTTGCACATTATTTTTTTAAAATCGCAAAAATAATATTTTTGAGTTGAGTTTTTTTGTGATATTTAAACATTTCAAGGGACCCATATAAAAAATTTAGCTCAATTTTTTTTTTCTATTTTAAAAAAATCGGTCAAATTTTCGCAATCAGCTCAAAAATATTTTTTTAATATTTAAGAAAAAAAGGTGTGCACCAACACGTGTGCAAACTTGGTGTGCAGAGGAATCTCTCTCTCTCTCTCTCTAGAAGGCCGATAATTTCACCGATAATTTATGGGGGTGATGAAATGGTATAATTTGGAGGGTTTGTATTATACATGTGCGGGCAGTTCGCATAGTATCATTGTCATGTATATATATACATAACAAAAATTATAGTCTTAAATAGGAGTACAACCGGTACGGGGTTTTACCGTAACGTACCGTTTTGGTCCGAAAAAAAATGGTTTTAATTTTATATTATGAAATACCGAAAATCGATTTTACCGAAACCCAAAATACCGCCAAAAAGTTGGTTGGTTTTGGTCTTAGGATATAAAAAATCAATTTACCAAATTTACCGTACCGATTTATCGTACTGAAATACCGTACCAAACTTACCATATATTACGTACCAATTATCAAATGAAAATTGTATTTAAAAAAATATACCAAATTATCAAGACCCTTCATTTTAAACCCATCTCATCCATTCATTTCACTTACGATAAAAGCACAAAACCCTATTTATTTTCTATTCTCTCACAAATCAGCAATACCCACACGAAGTCCCTCCAATTGCACAACACAAAGTAACTTCTTCTTCCCTATCTTTTTTTTTTCCGACCTCAAATCGGTAAAGGTTTCCCCCTTCGACAACCTCCTCCGACCTCAAACCGGTAAGACGGTATTTTTTATGTGTGTATGTCTAGATCTGCTACGTCTCAAACTTGTGGGTTTTGAGCAAAGTGTTTGTTTCTTTATGTGTGTATGTCTAGATTTGCTACGTCACAAACTTGTGAGTTTTCAGTACGTTGGTAATTTTAGTGCATCTAAGATGTATTTATTTATTTATTTCAATGTGTTTTTACTTAAAAAAACGTTGTTGATCTACTCGAATCTTGATATGCTCTTTCAATGTTTTTTTTATTCAGTGTGTTTTTTTACTTCAAAAGCATATATATGTATGTATCTAATTTTTTTTATACAGATCTGCATATATGTTTATACACAACTACATATATTGATCTTTCAATTTATACACAACTATTTTAAGGCTTTTTAATGCAATTTAGTTTGTTTATGCTTCATAATCTTCATTTTATTTTTCAGTGCAATTTATATTCTATTTTAGTTTTAAGTAATGCATTTAATCAATTAAATGAGTTTAAAACTTTGGTAACGAAACTTGTACAAAATTTTACGGAAATCATAATATCGAAATATATACCAGATCTAGCGAGTGCATAAACCGATTTGAAATTCTGGTATTTACTGGGGAAAAACCGAATTGAAACCAAAATTACCGAAACAAAAAAAAAATGAAAAAATCGAAAAATTGGCCGATTTGGTTTTGATGTACCGGTCAGTAAATTGGTACAGTACGATTTTACCATTTAAATTATGATTTTAGTATTGATAAGTGGCCATTACCGACCGTACCGCACCGGTTACACTCCTAGTCTTAAATCTCAACTTGCCATGTGATATATCACAAATGAATTCTCCAAATTTTTTTCAATCTCCTAAATGATTCATCCTCCCTTTCCATGTAAACTTAATAAATGTAACTGTCCACATTCAATATATTCAATACGTCACTCTTTAATGAGTTATTTTGGATTAGAGGTACGAAGTTATCTGATTTTCAACTCTCACACATCCCAATAAATGACGGTAATGGCTACAAATGATTACAAGAAAAAATAACTTGACTTCATATCACAATTTGAGCCTATGTATAAGTAGCAAGGTTCTAAAAAACGTGGGCCTGATCGAGACGTGGAGGCCAAGTCTTTAAGCCTTAGAAGCCTAGGTGGGCGTAAGGCGTAAAAAGGCGTTAAAAGGCGTTTAGGCCTTCTTAATATATTTTAATATTTCAACCATAACAAGGCTATTAAAATACTAAAATTGTACATATCATAAAAATATGTATGAATATATGAAAATTAAAATACTATTTAATTATTTTGGATGAGATAATGGTCCGGTTTGTAAAAACATTCTTTAAAGGGCGATATTGTTTCACTAAAGCATTGTTGTTTTTAGAAAAAAGTGCACCTTAAGGGTTTTACCAAGAATAAGGCGTAAAAAGCTTAAGGCGGGGCATTTCTCCCAAGTCTCAAGCCTAGGCGGATTTTTTAGAACAGTGATAAATAGGTATGAAGTCTCCACTTACATTTCCCTTATTCTTTTGGTATTTCTCTCATTCAGTTTGATATAATATTTTAGATAATTTTTTCATCACACGTAACAGATCTTTTGTGTAGAAACAAATGATATTAAGTATAAATTAGTTTAAACACATGATATTAATATCAAAGGATTCAAATTTTTATTGCACTATAAATTGGTTTTTAAAATAATATCAACTACGTTTTAATATTTTTTGGTCTCTATGACTTTTACATCATTCCTTTTCTATAAGTTTCTAAAGATTATTATATTATCCATTTATATAAACATTGATTGTATGTGTAATAAAAAGGTGATGTATACATTTCTCTCTCGATTGGTTTAGGATGGAGAAAACTTTGCCATGTAGTTGATAAAAATTCCTATTTCCTTTGCAATTTGTTAATCTATATATCTATTAATGAATTGTTTTCAAAAGTTTTACATCATATGGCCTCTTTGGGTTTGTTTGCTGGCTGTCCACGCCTCGCATTGGTTTGTGTTTAGTTAAATGTTCATCGATTTACAAGGAGCACATGTGATTGATTTTGTAAAAGGAGGAGGAGGGGAAATTGTGCACTACCTAATGGTTTTATTCTTGGAGTTCTCTCTTTATAATCTTTGATTTTTTTTCAAAAACTATGTTCTACTATTTTTGTAAAAAATAAGTATTTTGGGCTTGTCTTCCCAAAAAATCTGAATAATTATGTACATTCTTGAAGGACTATATCGAATTCCATTCCATTTAATGGCAAGAGATCTATCTATTTATCTCTCTCTCTCTATATATATAGGCCCATCAAATGAGCTGAGCAAGCCCGAAG
The DNA here is from genome assembly GCA_949130495.1 of Sambucus nigra. Classification (NCBI taxonomy): domain Eukaryota; kingdom Viridiplantae; phylum Streptophyta; class Magnoliopsida; order Dipsacales; family Adoxaceae; genus Sambucus; species Sambucus nigra. Next base: position 633,173,350 of record OX422212.1, on the reverse strand, counting down.
CCCGCTATATTTGGGCCGAGCAGTAATTGAGTTTGAGCTGGGTTGAGTTTGAACTAAAATATTAAGCCCGAATTCAATTTGCGCCGAGCTTAAGCCATGCGCCGATCTATCAGTGTTTTAAAAAACCCGCCTAGGCTTGACGCTTGGGAGAAACGCCTAGCCTTAAGCTTTTTACGCATTATTCTTGGTAAAACCCTTAAGGCGCACTTTTTTTCTAAAAACAACAATGCTTTAGTGAAACGATATCGCCTTTTGAAGATTTTTTTTACTAACCGTACCATTATCTCGTCCAAAATAATCAAATAGTGTTTTAATTTGCAAATATTTAGACATATTTTTATGATAAGTATAATTTTAGTATTTTAATAGCCTTGTTATGGTTAAAAAAATATTAAAATATATTAAAAAGGTCTAAACACCTTTTTACGCCTAAGGCCCGCCTAAGGTTCTAAGGCTTAAGGCTTAAGGCTTGGCCTCACGCCTCGATCACGCCCCGCGTTTATTTATATATATATATATATATATATATATATATATAAAGTCTCCTATAAGGATTCCTTATGGTGCACACCCCGATACATACTATTTTTTAAAAATAGTAAAAAAATGAATTTTTTGATGAAACTTCAGGGATATGATGTCCAGGGTTAGAAGATCATCTCCATTTTTTTTCATAAAAAAATTCAATAAAAAAATTACTGAGATGAGATGAGTTGATATGTAAAAAAATGGTGTAAATATTCATTTTCAACCGTTGAAATGTTGGGGCGGTGCCAACTACTTTATTAATTGAATTTTTTTTATGAAACTTCATGGATATTATCTTATCACTGTTGAGATCATATCCATGAAGTTTTATCAAAAAAATTAATTAAAAAGTGGGTGAGATGATCGCCAACATTTCAACCGTCGAAAATGCATATTTATACCATTTTTTTATATATCACCCCATCTCAACGGTTTTTATATTGAATTTTTTTATGAAAAAAATTGGAGATGATAAAAAATGGTATGTACTGGAGTCTGCACCATAAGGAGTCCTTACAGGAGGGGGCATGTATATATATATAGCCTGCCATTTGCAAACAAAAAGTTGGGTTGGGTATTTTTATAATTTGCTCTAGGCTTGGGGGAGATTTGGTTTAATAACCAAACCCATAACACATTAACTTAGGATTTGTTGTTCTCTTTTACAATTTTCATTTTTTACGCGCACACCCAGCTCCAAGGCTAAACCAAGCAAAAACCAACCTTCTATTTTTCTCCTCCTCCAATCCAATACGAAATCATCCATGGACAAACCTCCTTCACCTCCAACCTTTGGCACACGCAGCACTCCACAGCTCCGAACAACCTCCAGCTCATCTCCTAAATCAAAGACATTAATCAGACCCGAGTTTTCAGTTTACTTTCAAAATCAACTTCGAATCGGTGGGTTTTTGGTTTCTTCTTTTCTTACAGTTTCATTTACCCATTTTTTTGCCTTCAGTTATTTATTTTTTATTATTTTAACTATTAATCGCAAATTTAAGGGATTTATTGTGATTTTCATATCTCCTTTTTTTTTTTCCATTTGTTAGAATATGAATCCAAGGTAAATTAATACAACTGATTTTATGATTTTTTTAGTAATTATAGGACACATTAATCTGTCATTTTAATTTGTATATTCTGTTTTTTTTATATAATGCATAACATTTCAAATTCGGGCCTGCTCATATTGGGCCCAAAGCCCATTATACTTAGTGAGCTGAGCTTGAGACAAAAGCTCTCAAGGTCATGCGGGCTGAGCTTGAGCTTGAACCGAGTAAATCTAAATCCGGCTGAGCCATAACAACCCCAAGCTCGGCTCATGGAGCCCAATTGAAAGGCATATATATATAAATTTATCATCACAACACATCATCGATATTTGTCGCGTCCATAAGACGACACTTGTACACTCCATTAATGTGTCAGTCATTTTTTAATTTAGTATTATCTAGATTGATGTAGTCACATATATATGTATTTGGTCAATACATGTATTTTATTGATTCATGTATTAGGAGGTTCGTGTGTAAAAGTCTAAATGTGTTGAAAAATTGGTGCACTTTTAAAGTTTAATGCGGTTTATAATATATTCTTCTTGTTAAAAAGGTTAATATAGTGATAATAAGGACACCACCACGAACATGGACATATCATCTACCTTTCTTAATATATACGCATGTATTACTATTAAAAATATGGATATGAATATTAAGAATTTTTATATGCCATATTTCTATATATGTTTGGCAAAAACCTTCATGTTTGTTATATATTGCATTACATGTTATCTTCTGAATTATATCTTTGACTTGCAGGTCATGTTTACGTAAGGGTAACCACATCTCTAAATGAATTTAATTATATAATTATGTATATTCATGAATCAGAGTGATGCTGGATAATTAGAAGATATTAAACTTGACAAAACTAAATTATAAAACTATTGTCCCACAATTTGACACTTGTGGATATAGCTTCTAAATTATGATTTTTGTATTATAATGTAGTTGTAGCAAGTTGAGAGCTTTAAATCATATGTGGTGTGATGAGAGAGAAATAAAACATAGAATTTGTTGTGAGATTTCTTATATATGTTCAACTATGTTTTTTAAGAACTACGACAAAGGATTACAGGATCTGAATTGATCACATAATCTGGACAAAAAACAAGATTACGAGAAGGTAGTTTAACTTTGATATATATATATATATATATATATATATATATATATATATATATATATATATATATATATATATAAAGTTATCATTACAGTACATCGTCGACATTTATCGCGCCTATACGATGACACTAATGCATTTCATTAGTGTGTTAGCCATTTATTAATTTTATATTATCTAGATTAATGCAAAAATATGTATTTGGTCAATATATGCATTTAGTTGATTCATATATATAAGTCTAAATGGACTGTGTTCAAACCATCATTTCAATCTTTTTCTGATATATATATATATATAACCATTCCACTCTCTACTTTTATTTATTTGATGTTTTGAATTTAACATCATATGAAAAATATCAATATAAACTTATCTGTTACACAAATGAGGAATTATGAGGAAGACAATATCACTTTATTCGGTGTGTGTGAGGAAAAATAGCTTAGGTTGTCTAAGGAACAGTTGAGGCTGCTCTAAAACATGTTCAGGGTTAACCACAGTCTCACTTTGGTTAGTGGCATTTTTGGTATACAAATATCACCTTAAGTAAGAATGTTCGTCAAATTGGGATCGTCTGTGTGCTGATGCAGATACTTTTTTCGTGCAGGTGCAAAAGGTTACTTAGACCAAACAGCTGAATTTAAATCCTAGGCAAGTAGAAGTATGATTTCAAAATCAGAGGGGTAGGTGAGATTTTCTTCTATTGTTCCAATGGTATGATTGGTATATCAAAAAAATAATCTAGCATGCACACTACTGAGAACGTTAATGGATTATATTAGGTTGTGTCATTTTTTTATTGACATTATGTTAAAAACTTAATAGTCTTAAGATGGATTTGCCTAATTATATAAGGAATATAATGAAAAATATAAGTTATTCAAGTATAAAATTTTGTAGGCAAAGTTTTAATTGTATGTTTGCTTCACGCATTAGTAGGGCACTATATTTACACTTGCAATTTTCCAGCTATAGATACTAATATGTTGCACTTATTAGGATTGTTAAAGTATGTTTTGTATAAATTTATAACGTGACATATTTTGCATAAATTGTTTAATTTTTCATATTAAGATTGAGTAATCTCTTTGACGGGTACATCTTAAATGTTTTAGGGCTATTTTACTTTATTTTCTATGTAGTTTTAAACATACTATCCTCCTCTTTCATAAGAGTTTTTATATATTGGTGTAATATTAATTTTTATTTATTTAAAATAATATTAAGATACTCATGCACATTTTCCACCATCAAAATATCGTCCCACTATATTCAACATGCTTAACTATATTCTCTTTCACAATGTGAGTCTCTAAAAAGTAACCTTTTACCGCCACACAACGCATGACCTGCAAGCTAGTGTTATTATTATTTAAAAATGGTGTCTCCAGTTGTGAAAGTGCCACGTGTACATGTATTAAACATTATAATTAATGGAGCTCAAGACAAATGAGTAGTAAATATTACTTCGCTCACAAAAGGAAGAAATACTATCAGTATGCTAGATTGAAAATGAATCGTTTCTGCCTACTCATTTCCTTTTCTATGACCCCTCCATTTTATATGAAGTTGAGCCTATTCAATTCCCATCAATAGAAGAACTTCTGCCTATTCACTTCCTTCTATGAGACTCTATTATCCTCAACCTCCTCTATCGCAAAGTTCGAGTCCTAATCAAAAGGGTCTCTCTTTCTCTTTCTCTTTCTCTCTCTGAAGTATTTTTGGATTCAAATGTTGTAAGGTCCAAATAAAATTATAATTTTTGTATTTGACATTACATGATTTAAAATTTAGGGTTAGGAATTTTGTATAGTTTCAAAAATTTTGGTTGTTCTTGAAGTGGATGGTGATATTTTTTTTCTCACTTTATGTTTTGATTTATTAATTTTGTTAATATTATTTGATGTTATATTTTGTTCCTTTTGTGACAATTTAATTGAGATATTTATCATTTTTGGGAGATATTATTGTTCGATAATTAGTTAGGATAGTTTATTACTACAAATTTGGAATAGTGAGTATTGTTTTGTAGGTGATTTTTATGCATATTATTTTTGAAATAGGATTAGTTAGGACCATTAAAGTAAAAATTTATGACTATTGATTTCAAAGTTGGAAATAAAAAACTGAAAATGTTTAATTTTTATTACGAGAGTGGGAATAATGGACGAATCTGATTCTTACGCATCACTTACAAAATGGGATTTCATGGAAAGTCATAAAAGTAAGAATGCATCTCACCAAATCACGCATATCTTTTTTCACTCATTTGAAAGAAAAAATATTATAAAAATAAATTATCTTTTGATCTTCTTCAAACTTTGTAATTAAGCACCCTTACGGTCTGGATACGTTCATATTATGCACACGGTATATCCAATTTTTAGACCTGATCTAAATATTCCCTCAAGGGAATGCATCCAAAAGTTACTATTCACCGAAGGACTTCTTTGGGAAGCAAACAATTATATGAATTTCACTAAATGAAGAATGTTTATAAGGGATATTTCTCTAATTTTTTTACAATAATATGAAAATTATGGTAGATGTTTAATGTGCATTTTCCTAATAATAAATGGCAAGGGAAACTAAATCTAGGAAACAATAAATTTGAATATAAATAAATAAATAAAAAAATAAACAGTTTCATGAAATAACATCATAAAAAGCATAATAAACTAAGTATGGTTTGTAATGCACTCACTTCTCGTGCTAAATGCCGACTCGGAGACCACGGTAGACACATAAATTTCCAATACATATCGTGCTACATGAGAAAGCACTCGGTATCTAAATGAATTTCTCTTCCACCACCTTAAGACATTAAAACTTGTGTAGATGGTATCTTCACTACTCTTCACCAAGTACTTCTCAACCTCTGACTTACTTCATCTACACCATCTTTCGCCTCCAAATGTTTTGTAATGGAGTAACTTCCCATGCTTAATACTGACTCGGAGGCCACGACAGGAATTGCCAATACATCATGTGCTACATGAGAAAACACTTAGTATCTAAATGAATTTCTCTTCCACCACCCTAAGATATTAAAGCTTGTATCGGTGGTATCTTCACTACTCTCCACCAAGTTCTTCTCAACCTCCAACTTAGTTCATCCTACACCATCTCCCGTCTCCAAGTGTTTTTTAAAATGAGAAGCTAAAAAATCATGTCCATCGACATCATCATCTCCATCATCCAATACTACTTTAACCACTTCCAATTGAGTGGCATTTTGTGATGATGAATTTTGGGCATTATTGTCATTATGCCACTTAAACAAAGGGACCAGCATATTTTTCACCCTCATTGTAATCTCCTTTTGCACATTAATTTCATACATACTCTCAAACCAAAATGACACATACAACAATTTAGACCGAGGGCCAAGCAGAACCGCGACAAAAAATTAGAAGCTAAGGGCCCGTTTGGTTCTACATTCAGAAAACTCGATTTAAATGGTGTTTTTAAATACAATTTTAAAATTCATTTTTTTTTTATAATTATTGGTATGCGTTTGATAAACTTGTTTTTAAATACAGTTTTTTAAAAATTCGACAAAATTAACAAACATGTATATTTATATTATACATATATATGTGTGTGTGTATATATATAAACACATACATAAAGCTTTCATACATTCCTGATACATGAATAATGTGTGTGTGTGTGTGTGTGTATATATATATATATATATATATATATTGCATGTATAATTCACAATAAAATTATATACATACATAGATTGATAATATTTTCTAATACATATGTACTATATGTATATTTTATATTATTTCATACATGTATAATACATGTATAAAACTATATATAAGTATCATGTATCTATTGATAATATTATTTAACATATAAATTTTAGTATATTATATAATTTAATAATATAAATATACATAATTTTGTGTACATGAACACATATATTTTTTATTTATAAGAATTACACACGTATTAATGTATTATGTATGTATATTATATATTAAGGTGTAAATACATTAGAATATTAAGAATGAATAATTCTCAGTTGAAAAATAAAAAACAAAAGTTATAAAACACCCTTTTGCTGTTTTCTAAAAAACTTGATTATAACACAAAAATATTATAATTCACTATTTAAAAAGAGGTTGCTAAACACAAATTTTTATCATAATTGTATTTAAACACAGAAAACAGAATTATAGTTACAAACCAAACATGCCCTAATCTTTTCTAGACTCAAATACTTCTCCATTTTTAACCATGTTAGCCGCCATTGAAAATATGGAGTAATTCCCACTTCTTTTTAATTGAGTTTAATTATTTTAAATTATAACAAACTCGTTAAAGAATAAATTTGAAGTTATAAATAAGCAACCCAAAAATTTGAAAGTGGTATTGTAAACGCTCACTTTCATCCAATCACAACTCTCCGGAGGCCCTAAAATGGTCCTCCCACCCTTTCCTTCCCCCTTTCTTCACTTAAATTTTTTTATCATCCTCTTGGACATGTATATCTCCTTTAAAATAAGAAGTGTAATTTTTGTCCTCCTCTCCCAACCTTTCAAAACCTTTCTCAAACTTTTTGGCTACGTTCAACATTAAATATGTGAAGTTCCACCTCGTTTGCATATCTAGGCACAACAAACCCTTGCTCTCAATTTTCTCTTTCTATACACACTTTTTAAAAATAACAACCTAAATGGATAAGATCTCACATATCTCACCGCATTGGGCACCTCAACAATCGATTCATCCAATTCTTTCAACCTATCACCCACAATTAGATTGAAGATATATGCACAAAATCGCATCATGTTCTAAAATGGCACCTTTCCAATTTTTTGTAACACCTCGTACTTTTGAAAATATTTTATTTCTACTTGTGTTTTAAATTATTAATTTAATTGGAAAATTAAATTGGGTTTGATAAATATTAATTGGCGAGTTTAGGATTAATATTTATAATTATTATTTACTTGCGTGTAATAAGCAAATAGTGATGCGGATTATTATATTTATGTTTAATGAGTGAAAGGTGACGGATTATTATATTGTCGTTAGAGAGTTAAATCAATGGATTTAAATGGTTTATAGGCGATGCGTACTATATGCACGTATTGGATCCGGTTGGTGAGATGGTGAAATATTTTTAGCTCGGTGACTCCAATGACCTTTTGGAGTGCACCGGTGATCTAGAATGGGTTGAATTAGTCTAGAATATGTACTCAGGGATTATAGTTGGGTTCCAGGAGCTTTTTAGACATAATATAGCTCATATGGGGGTATTGTTGCCTATTTCCCTTAGCGATACACCTAATTATGAAATTAGGATTCAATTAAGTGGTATTTTAGGATTAGTGGGGGTGGATGGAAGCCTCATTTTAGCCTCTGCTTAGTGGGGATTAAGGGAGAGATGAAAAAGAATAAAATGGGATAAGGAAAGCTTGGAGAAGAAAGGAAGAGCCAATCTACGGAATCAAATTATTTCTACATGTCAAGCTTCAGATTTTAATCCAAAAAGGCAAGTGTTTACTTTCTTTAGAATTATAATTTTATGCAATTAATTATATTCATAGTTAATTAGTATTAATCTGAAAATTAAGATGAAATTATGGGGATTAATTGAGAGGAATTTGTTTTTGTTTAATATATGATCATGATTGAGAATTAATAAGGGAGAAATTCGTGATTTAAATTCGGGAATATGAATATGAACATGAAGCACATTGATAGGGTGTTAGATCAATGGATTTCAAAGATTGATTGGTTCTAAATTAAGTAAATTGAATTAAGGATTAACAATCCTTGAGATTTAATGTTGGATTCAGGTTTAGATCATGCTTAAAATACTTCTGGGACTATTATATAATGGTCTGGGATATAAATTTATGGTTTTGGGAGGCTTGGGACCTCCATTGATGGGTTTGGCAGGTAAAAATTCAATGTTAAAGAAGAAGGGCATCCCAACAAACTGAACTGGTTCGCTTAACCGAACTGGTTTGGCCTTCCAGCAGACTAGTTCGTTTTTTTAGCCTGTCCCAATTTCTGTTTCGCATTTTTTTGACCCGTTAATGTTGGATAAATAGGCATATGGATTTTTAGAGTAGATTGGAATTTTCTTATAACATTATCAGGGGTTGGTGCATATTTTTGGCAAGCTGTTAGATGGGTTCAAGAGAGACAAATTGGATTTCTAGCGAGTGAACACTTAAATGGAAACTTGGGAAGTCGGTTTGAACTTCGAGATTGGTAGACTAGTACTCTATGGGATTTTCGTACGTAATTAGTTATATATATATATATATATATATGAACAAACCTACTCGGTAGTGCTATCGTTAGGAGGTTGCGCGTAGTGGGCAGTCCACCCTAGCGTTGACCGGTAGGTGTTGGATTGATTCCTTAGGTCATAATATTGTTGCATGATCACTATCCATATGTAAGGATATGCATTCTTTTGAAGACTAATTGGGTGCGATGTGGTATAGTGGCGACCTCCGAATGTATGTTTATAATCGCCTCTGTTGTTTATGCTTACGCTTTGGGTTAGATGCTGAGATTCTAAACCGGTGACCCAGTTGTGGTATGTGGTATACTTGGAGCCCGATAACACACGAGGGATGTATCCATGAGGTCCTGCTCTGGCGATGCAGTATATATGTAAATAGCAAGTGATATATATGTATGTGTATATGAGATAGTGTGAAAATATCTATTTGTGGCATATGTGTAGCTGTGCAATACTTATGAAAATATACTTAGTGAATGTAGTGCATATTAAGTAATGGTGATTATTAACAAAAAGAACTATGTTAGCGATTATTGTCCTAGTTAGGCTAGGTAGCATAATTAGTATAATAAAATGGATGCGTTAGCTGTGCACTCTAGATGAGAGGTGAGAAAAATGTCCCATGTGAGTGCGTCTGGTAAGTTAATTATAAAGGTAATACGTTGTACCTTTACATTTAAAGCATTTAAATACTTGCAAATATTTTATAATATTTTTTGGGCATTGACCCGTTGTCAAATTATTTTTCAAAATCCCAGGTATTCAGCAGCAAGGACCACAGGGTTTGTCATTCATTATGTCATTGCGAGAAGTAGCTGTGGATGCTACGGGATTTGATTGTAGTCTCCTCAGTTCATTCTATCTAAATAGGATTTAGTTTCAATGTTTTCTTGTGGGAGTGTTTCCCGTAAATGGATAGAACCTTTCATTTATGTCAGATATTTTCTTATTACTCCTCAGAAGTTTGTTACATTGATAGTACTCGTGGTAACCTATGGTTTATTTGATTTACGTTATTTATGCTTATGTGCTTATCAGTTATATTGTCATTCCATTTTATGTATGTTTCTATTGGTTATGTTTTTATATTTGTTTCGATAGTGATGCTAAGGATGAAATCATATTGATTACCCATTTAATCTTAATAAATACTTGATCAACTAGCAACGTAAAGAATTGATATCTCAGAGGATATGCGAATTGATCTTGGGGTGTAGGAGAGCTCTCAGTTGGCGGTGTTCCGCTATTTTGTTGATTATTCTCATTTCTCTTAGACATTTTCTATAATTAAAAAAAATTAACGACTTAAGTAAGAATATATGATTTACGAATATATATATATATATATACCTCGTTGACAACTTTTAAAATATGCTCGATGTGTGTGATTTTCAACCAATAAGTATTAGTTTTTTAAAATCGATGAAATTTTTCACCCCGCCAACTAGGCGGAAGCGTGTATATGATTAACATACAAAGGTACGCGACATGAACTCGGAATACTTTCTTTTCAACTTATTTTCAAGTTGAAAGTGCGCAGTGCGAACTTAATGGATTGATTTATATAATTAAATATCAGAAATAAACAAATCCAATTTTAACAAATTTTAATTCCTAGTTAAATTATATTTGCATAAGCTAAATGATCCAATCATAGAAATTAATCTGAGCATGCAATCACACATAGAAAATAAGAAAAAATTCATTTTCAGGGCAAAACCTCTATTCAACACTTTAGTAAGTTTTACAAGACTATCGAATTACAAGACTTCTAAAGAATAAGGCTCGGTCCAGAGTCGTCCCTAGGTGGCGGTCCATACTCGGTATTGTGACACCCCGCCCAATAAAATACCGAGTGATCAGTCCTATATCAAATTAAAACAGGAATCTCATCTGGTTCATTCTTAGCATAACGTTCGAAAACTTTTTAAAACATACTAACCACCTAGTATTCAAAATGTCATGTCAAAATTTCAATCTTTTTATTTAACAACAACAACCATATAAATATCAATACGAACCATTCACACAACCCATGAGTCTAAAGCACTACTGAATAAATCAATAAATGATCGGCCGAATAAACCATCAGCAGAAAACCAACATTGACTAATATAATCCAATAAAGAATAGTAACCAGTACAAAGTCCGACTGAAATGAAAATAGCTGGGGCAACATGGCCGAAATAAATACCAAGCAACATCCTACTCTATGAATGAAATGACTGAAAAGTCTATGTCCAAATCCTGCAACATCCACACCTATTGCAGCAACGCATCCCTGGAACCGATCTTCAAGTTTGTCATCCCTATGGCTGGATACCTAAAAGGTTTTGAAAATATTTTGCAAGTATGGGTCAGAGCCCAAAGTCCTTTCAAAAATATTTTACAAGTGAATTAAAATGCAACAATTAAAATGTATGAATGCTCTTCATATTTAACTTAGTGACGCACTCCCTTGAGATACATCTCACCCCTCCTCCAAAGTGCACACCAAATGCTTTCTTCCCGACCTTCCTAGTTAGACTACCCCATCTAACTAGTCTTGTCATGAAACTCCTTGGACTTTACTCTAACCCGAGTAATTTGTATCTTTACTTCGTAAGTTATTTATCGCATTAACTTAATTAATCATTTTATTAAAATCCACCAGTTATATAAGTAATACAAATTCTCTTCAAATATTTAATTACTCGTATATAATTATCTACTCCATTATATACGTAGAACTATATTCCACAATTATACATATGTTGAATATAAATGAAACCGCTCTTAAAATCCATATAATATTCACTAGTTATATAGGTAATACAAATTCTCTTCATGTATTTAATTACCCGTATATAATTATCTACTCCATTATATACGTAGAACTATATTCCACAATCACACATATGTTGAATATAATTAAAACCATACTTTTGAGTAATACCTCATCGGATGCATTCTCTAAAGTGCTACCATCCCACGTCTACTCAGTCCCACCTGGATTTTTGAAACAGCTAGCCACCGCCGAATCAGAACATAGAAATATAAACGTATTGAAGGCAGTCATATTCCCCCGAGTGTGAAGACAATCATCTCGATACCCACCTCTATTTGGATGCTATGACCTGGGGATATACTCGCCCTACTCCTCAAGCTAGGGGATTCACCCGCATCGCGCAACCTCCCCCGATAGTACTAGAGCATATAATTCTAACTAAATACCTAGCCACTAGTATTTATGAGCACACAATATATATATACTATCACATTACCCCATATATATATATATATATATATATATATATATATATATATATATATATATATTTTTCATCCCATCTTTACTGTGTATATCCTGCCCTGGAACCGCAAATAAGATAGTCTTGCTCTAACTGCCCACCATCGCTAAACAGTCTCATAACACCTCTCAAAATGAGTTACCCTTGTAAAATACACCATCTCAGTGTTCACACCTACTCCCCTATAGATAAAACTAAAAAGATCCCCGTTACCCCACGGTAAATATATATACCATAGTAACGCTACGATACATCCACTAAACTCATCTCCCACGCAAATATACTGTTAGCAAGAATACTGTGACCACTCATGTCACACAAAATTCCTCCCATCTATTCGAGGATAAAAACTCATACTTTTACTTGTCTACACACAGGTGGCCCAAATGGTTCCTGGACATAATATTTTCATCCAAGCCGAACCAAAAACTTTCGAAATGTTGTCCATGCAGGGCATCCCGCGCCTATCCCCTGACTTACTGTCGACATAATTAATTATTGTGGTCCTACTTTCCACACACAAGGCACTTACCTGTGTCAATCCCCTATCTCTGGCCCCACTGGCCATGTCGGGGTTGTCCTTCTCGCGTACTTAGTAGACTTTACCTTGATTGCTACCCCCGTTGTCCCTTCGGCTTTGCTGGCCCCATGGGAGTTGTTGCTGGCCTTGATGACCCTGATTGAATCCACTGTCACTCGGTCGGAATTTCACTGATCTAAATCATATAAATGGGATCCTTGACTGGGTATCCCCCCTTGTGGTACTTAACTTGCATTGCTAAATACAATCTTGTCTTTCAGTCAAATTCTCCACCTCTCTTGGCTTCCTTCTCACATAAGTATTGATCTCAAATCGTAACTATATGACCTTGACGACTATAGCACTAGGAATCCTAGACAGATTTCTCATCCATTCTTGTATATTACCCATGAGTCCATCATTAGCTTACGGACTTCCTGATTCTTCTTGCCCCTTTGTCGGGTACCAAGTTTGCTAAACACGTCAGCTCTCCTTCATGACTGACCACTTTGTGGCACCTTGATTTTCGAAACAAGTATTAAAATATCCTTTGCCTCTCTGGTTAAACAGCTGATGAGAAGATTAGCGGTCAAACCGCACCCCAAATTGCTTATTATTCATGGTATCTCTCCATGGTTATGGTGACTAACTCCTACCACTACAACACCTCCCCGTTGAGCTAAAAAATTTTCTTGAAATTTAGTATTGGGTTCCACTCCACGCCACGCTACATAATTTCCTTTGGGTTATCTCCTTCCATTGGCTTATCACATCCTCTGACACTCGAATACTTGTAGATGACCCTTCCAAAAAGGACCTTCCAAATTTCCCCACCCCTTGATGACTACGCTGGGTGAGTCTAAAATTGCACCACCGTTATCTACAACAGTGCTTTGGAAGACAATCGCTCCCAAGTGATTATTCTATCATCACTTGTCTGAACAACAATCATGGTGACTCCTAACACCATCATAATTTCAAGAATACTCCATGTCTTTTGCAGATCCTCTCCTCCTGTATTCCCCTTACGGCCCTCGTTGGTCGTCTCAAAGAATGTTCGGTGTACAAAGACCAACCGAACTCGTATATAAATCACATAAACTATACTTAATCGCAAGAGAAGGTAAATGCATGTACGTAAAGGGATACAACAATCCTATAATAAGGCTCTACATCAAAGAGTGCTACGCTGAAACGTAAAAAAGTCGCACAGATCCTAAGGACACTAGATACTGATGCTCTGATACCATCTGTGACACCCCGCCCAATAAAATACAGGGTGATCAGTCCTGTATCAAATTAAAATAGGAATCTCATCTGGTTCATTCTTAACATCACTGTCGAAAACTTTTTGAAACTTACTAACCACCGAGTATTCAAAAGCTGATGTCACAATTTTAATCTTTTTATTAAACAACAACAACCATATAAATATCAATATGAACCATTCACACAAACCATGAATCTAAATTACTATTGAATAAATCAATAAATGACCGGTCGAATAAACCATCGGCAGAAAACCAACATTGACCAATATAATCCAACAAAGAATAGTAACCAGTACAAAGTCCGACTTAAATGAAAATAACTGGGGAAAAATGCTCGAAAGAAATATCAAGCTACATCCTACTCTAGGAGTGAAATGACTTAAGCGTCTATGTCCAAATCCTGTAACATCCATACCTGATGCATCTACGCATCCCTAGAATAGATCTTCAAGTTTGACATCCCGGTGGCTCGATAATTAAAAGGTTTTGAAGATATTTTGCAAGTACGGGTCAGAGCCCAAAGTCCTTTTGAAAATATTTTGCAAGTGAGTTAAAATGTATGAATGCTCTTCATATTTAAGTCCGTGTCGCACTCTCTTGAGATACGTCTCACTCCTCCTCTAAAGTGCACACCTAAAGATTTCTTCCTGACCCTCCTAGTTACACTACCCCGTCTAACTAGCCTTGTCATGAAACTCCTTAGACTCTACTCTAACCCGAGTAATTTGTATATTTACTTCATAAGTTATTTATCGCATTAACTTAATTAATAATTTTCTTAAAAGCCGTATATAACATTCACTGGTTATATATGTAATACAAATTCTCTTCATATATTTAATTACCCGTATATAATTATCTACCCCATTATATATGTAGAACTATATTCCATAATTATACATATGTTGAATATAAATAAAACCGCTCTTCAAAGCCATATAACATTTACTAATTATATAAGTAATACAAATTCTCTTCATGTATTTAATTACCCGTATATAATTATCTACTCCATTATATAAGTAGAAGTATATTCCACAATCACACATATGTTAAATATAATTAAAACGATCCTTTTGAGTAATACCTCATCGGATGCATTCTCTAAAGTGCTATCATCCTAGGTCTACTCAGTCCCACCTGGATTTCTGAGACAACTAGCCACCGCCGAATCAGAGCATAGAAATATAAACGTATTGGAGGCGGTCATATTCCCCCGAGTGTGAAGACAATCATCTCGATGCCCACCTTTATTTGGACGCTATGACCTGGGGATATACTCGCCCTACTCCTCAAGCTAAGGGATTCACCCACATCGTGCAACCTCCCCCGATAGCACTAGAGCATATAATTCTAAATAAATACCTACTATCACACTACCGTGTGTGTATATATATATAAAAAAATTTCCAACGTTATTATGTACAAAGTCCGTAACACTAGCCAACATATTCCCGAGTCTTTGGTCCGACTCTAGTTTAATTAATTTAATATCTCCCCGAGTTTATGGCTCGACTCTAATTTAATTAATATGCCCATTAATTAACTTAATATCTCCGAGTCTATGGTCCGACTCTAATTTAATTAATATGCCCATTAATTAACTTATTATCTCCTCGAGTCTATGGTCCGACTCTATTTTAATTGATATACTCATTAATTAATTTAATATCTCCGTGATGTCACACAACCAATGTACCTGGACTCGTTCACCTGGCCCAAATTTCCATCTCTTAGAACGTACTCCTCAAAATTCCATTATAAAGAGAACGCTCCTAATTAAACAATATTTAACAATTTATTATATCATCCTATAATAAATTATTCCAGCTATAAGCTTTAATTAATTAATCCTCCATTAATTAATCTATTATCATGGCGTCACTCAACCAAAATATCCGGACACCCCCTTGGTCCATAATACAATATCTTTAATTAATTATTCAAAATTCTCCTCAATAAAGTTTGCACAATTATTAATATGAGGTTTTAAATTTACTCAATCTGCCCAGATTTTTAAAATGCCGTTTTGGGGCATTTTGGGGTTGTTTTGGAAAAAGCGTATTAGAAAATGAAAGTTAGAAAACGTCATTTTCTAGAGGGACGCGTGGACAAATCGCCATTAATATCTTCTGTGAAGTTTTTTACCCAGAATTATCCACTAAAATCCTTACGAATCAAAACCAGTCCCAATATTTTAATTGCCATTTTCTATCTCCAACTGATAATAAAGATATGAATACATACGATTGTTCCCCAACTTGCAATCAATAAATTTGTCTAATTAACTTCTAATTTCTTCACGGCATAGAATTCATAAGCCCTTATCTTAACAATCCCAAAAACTTGATTCGTAACTTCCCCAAATCAAAACCCAGTTTGTTTTAATCCAATCCAAAAATCATTTCTATAACACCTACTATGATATGAATTGAATATCACCAATTTACATTGAAGCAATTTAACCACTTATCTTATAAATTCGTAGAGTCTGATTCCTTTTATGAAGATGATAGGTTTAACACAAGCACCCAAATCTTCCTCCAAATTGGTGTAATACCCCGTACTTTTGGCTATATTTATTTTTGGGATTAATTAATTAAATGCGTATTAATTGGAAATTAATCCGGGTTATAAATACTAATGTGATGCGAATTGGTATTTGATTAGGTTCATATATGATTATATACGAACTTGGTATTATAAAATTTGTCGTGGGATTTATATACGGCATTTTAGAAATTTTGTTGAGACGCGTGGGACCGCCGCGTCACGGTATAATATTTTGTTTATAAAAGTGAGTTTAAAATCTATAATCCGTATGGTCGTTTTGAGTGCGCCAACGCGTCCGGAAGGGTCGAGATAGTCAGAAAACACTAGCCGGGGGTATAGTTTGGGTCCCGGGGTATTTTTAGGCCATACCGGTAACTTAAAGGGTATTTTAGTAATTTGGTATTTTTGGGTAATTAAAAGTGACGAAAATTGAGAGTTGTAATCTGATAAGGATTGACCCCAACCAACCCTTATTAACCCAATAAGCTACGGAGGTTTATTAAAATTAGGTTTTCATAAGTTCCCCAAAGCAAACCCTAGCCACCATAGCCTTTTGGAGAAGAAAGCTTGGAGTAGGAGAGAGAGAGAGGAATTCTGCAGAAATTCTACACCAAACCCACACCAAATTCAGAGACAACCAAGGCAAGTGACTTTATTTCATTTAAATTCGAAGAATGTCTTTTCCATGTTAGAAATTGAAGAATCTTGATTGTTCTTGAAAGATTAAAAGAAAACCCATGAAATTTGAAGTTATTATTGAATGTTGGGATAGGTTTGCATGTAGAAACATTGTTGGGAGATTTAATTTCGGAGATTCATATCTAGGTAATGTATAAACGAATTAAAATCTGGGAATTTATGATGAGAAAAAGTTAGGGTTTATGGTCTTGAAGAAAATTGGGAATTAATGTAGAAATTGTGATTTAAATGATGTTTAGAAGTTATTAAACCCTTTAATGATGTTAGTATAGCCCCTTAACATGTTTGAGGATGATTAGAGAACTCAATATATTGGGGGAACGAATTTTAGAAGAGGTTTGAGGAGTAAAAATGGTGAAAAAACGATTTTTGGGAAGTTCTGGGCCGAAACTGGCATCTCGTTAGAAGCAGCCCCAGGTCGTTCGAACGAACTCGTTCGAACGAGCTTCTAACGAGTTGACCAGTCGTTATTAACGAGTAGGATTTTCGTTCGATATCTCGTTCGAACGAGATATCGTTAGAAGAGTCAGTTCGTTCGAACGAACTGGGACCTCGTTCGAACAGCCTCGTTCGAACGAGACTTCTAACGACCTGACAGTCCAAACTCGTTCGAACCCTCGTTCGAACGAGACTTCTAACGAGTTGACAGTTTGGTCCTTTTTGGACTGTTTTGACTTTTGGAGTCCCGGAAACTGGTTCAAGGGTAGAGTTAGCATCCCTTTGATGATATAGTGATTGATTTGGGACTTTTGGGTTATTGAGATGAGTAAATCATACACTAGAGTTATATTCAATGAACCGTTTGGGTTGAGACGTGAGTGTCTACTACGATGTGAGGATAAATTATGGCACGTATAATTATGAACCGGAATAAAATAAGTTGTGATAATTATAATTAGTACGAGAGTGCAATATGTACTACGAATATAATACGATATTACTAAGATGTGTGTTTACTTAGTATTGATATATGGATTGTATGTATGACATACCTACCATACTTGCTATCACGGGAGGTTTCGTTCGCTTAGGACCCTCTAATCCTTGTGTGCCTACGGGGGGGATATAGACTGGTACCTTGATGAACATAGGTCATAGAAGGACTTATTGTGATATTAATAAGTCTGCATGATCATGGGAGCGTAGGTATGTGCGTGACCCATGTGATGGTGACTGTGTTCGCCTCCACTATTTGTGATTTGTGTTATCTGAACTATTCCTGAGAGATTCGGAATATGTGATCCTTATGTACGTGATGTACCGGGATGGATAGCAGAGTATGTGTGCACCATAGCTTAGATTGCGGGGTGCTTGTATCGTATATTTATGATGTGAATAATATACATTTAATTAATGGGAATTCTCATGTTAATGTTGTAAATGTATTACGGTATTGTTTCGAGATATATAAGGAGTTAACTGATACTTATATATATATGGCATATTTAGTAACTGAGTTTACGTTAAATCCCTATTTAATTACGAGCGTTATTATGTTATGGAACCGAGTAAGATGGGTAGAACCTTTGGCAGTCTAGCTAGTTATGTTGTCAGTTAGCTAGTAGTATGGGTCGTTATAGATGGGTACTTACGTTAGGAGTGCACAGTTAGACGAGAGGTGAGGATATCATGCGAGTGTACGTCCTAACATGTACTTTGCATTTAATGTTTTAAATGTTTTTAAAGCACTTGCAAGTTTTTAAAATATAACTCCACATTCGGGCTCTGACCCGTTTGCTTTTCAAATCTCTTTTTCTTTGTAAAACCATTTTAGGTGCCCAGCCACAAGGACACCAAGCATAGGATACTCATTCAGGTGACGAGCTGTAGCTGTTTGTGGAAGCTACAGGGATTTGCATGTAGACGCTTCTCTCATTCGGATTCCAGTCTCAGCATCTATCAGTTGTAGGGCATGTTGCCCATTTCTATTTAGAGACATTATTTTACATTTCAGTTTTCAGACTCTAGCATGTATCGCTCAGTATTCAGTTTTAGTTATTTATTTCAGTTTACTTATCAGTTGTGGGATTCGTATTGAGGAGTTTTCCTCCAGGTTTTATTTACATATTGTGATGGTTATCCGTTTTACTTCAGCATGGTGATTGGTGTTATTTAGTTATTAATTACTTCTGTTGCATGTTAATCAGACTTAAATTAAAATTTGGCAACTTGCTTTTTAAATACTAGGTGGCTAGTAATATTAAAATGTTTTCGACTGTGATGCTATTAACTGAGCCATCTTGGCATTTTGAATTAATTTTATAAAGGAGTAGCTACCCGGTATTTAATTAGTCGGGGTGTCACAATTGGCTCCCCAAAAGCTCCTCAAATTATCCCTTTTCCCCCCTCTACATATTTAGGTATTCTAAAATGAGTTATGGCTGCCCCCAACTATCACTTTTAGGTTATAAAGTGTTAATCCCTTTTTTCCTCTTATGGGCCTAATTAAAAGAGCCCAAATACTCCCGTGTGAGCCCGGTCATGCATTCAAATACCCTATGACCCATTTACCACCCCCAAGTACACTTTTCCGACTATCTCGACTTATTTGGACTCAACCATCCACTCAAAATTGACATCTGAAATACTTTATAACATTCTCTAATTTAAACCTCAAAATGCGACACATACAAAATCCAAAGATGCTCTGAATTAATTAAATGTCAATTCACCAATTTAAATAATTCCTTCGACTTAAATAAATTCTCCAATTCATAAATTTGAATTCTCCAAATTAATTAAGTTCTATTTCTCCAGAAAATAATTAAATTCTAAGTACTCAGAATTACGGGGTGTTACAGGTATCTATCGATCAACCTTTCTTCCTTCTTTCAGTAGTAATTTATCGGGTCATAATTTCAGTAGTAGTGATCCCTTTCCACAAGTATATATCAGATATGAAACTTCTAGGGTTTCAAAAGAATTCACAATTATATTTAGACATGATGATTTGTGAATCAAAAGATGTTTAGGAACATAAAGTTAATAACTTTTGTAACAGATATGCAGGTTCTGTTTTTCCAAATTCTCATGAAAATTGGAGTCAAAACATGTATTTATAAGTCTAATACGAATTTCGAGGTGGCGAATCATTTGAATGAGAATTTCAGTTCATTCAAACAAAAAAGACATTCCGTTCAATGTCTACATCTAACAAGCTTTTAACGAGAATCCACTGTGAAGCAGACCCATCTCGTTAGATGTTCTCTAATGACCTTCCAACGAAATGGCAATTTCATTTGAATGAGATTTCGTTCTCATTTGAACGAGGTTAAATAAAAAAATCTATTTTAAAACTTAAAAATCCAGCCTCAGTTTTTTCTAGAAAGCACATCCCCAATATAAATATAAAAATTAAGAACTTCTAAACCTTCATGAGATGTAGGGGAGTATTGAACTTGGAGATATTGGATTTCGATTCTAAGTGTCGGTGCGTGATGGTTTGTAATGGGATACGCCAAATATGCCAAAGTGCAAATAAATATAAATAATAAGCCTATGCTAAAATACTTGTGCTTGAAAATCTCCCCCTTTGGCTATTTTGGTACAAAACTAACCGAAACCCCAAATTACAAAAACTACCCCTCTATGATAAAAAAATCCTAATGCTCTTCCCAAACCTTCGAAAAGGAATGGCATAGTGAAATTTTATCTTCAATCTTATCATGTTCTTTCCTTGGGAAACTTTCTCTTCGTCCTGTGCAATATGTTCTTGCTTTGGATACCAATACACATAAAGCAAAGAAAAATACCCATGATGCATAGAGCTTGAAATGGAAAATAGAACTCGTAATGCATTCTCCCCCATAAATCAAACTCATCACCAAATTTCCCCCTTAATTTGATATCCCGTTTTTGTCCGAAATAGACAAAGGAGTAGAATCTAAACATGAAATATATATAATCACATATAAGAATTAAGATATCATCACAAAGATATAGAAGTAATGCATATGTAATGATAATCTCAAAGGCTTCACCAAGAATTTTTGAAAATTTTGAAATCTTTCTCGTGTATAAGATTTTACAAATACAACACACCACAAATCATCAAAAAAATATTCGAATCATGAATGCCAAATGTAGGGGTGTGAACATATTCCATAGGTTAATAAACAAAGGCAATTATACCTCATGTGCATGAAGAACTGACATACTATTAGCGAAAGATTTCAAAATCTAGCCTAGGTGTAAAAGATTGTGAACTTATATGAAATTGACTTAACGTAATCAACAAATCAAGACTGTAAGTGAATTTCACACCAATGATGGCAGAAACTACGTAATATTTTTCGAGATTTATGTAGTTTATGCAAAGCCATTGATCTTTAACTTAACTCTTTCAAAATCTCACATAACTAAGAATACTCTCAATTATTTTTTAAAGAAATTAATGCTCATTTTTAAGCAAAGCATCAATGTTTAAACAATTGGCATGACACTTCTATTTTTATGTGCCTCTAATCTTGTTAGGCTCTTTTCTTTGTAAATGGTGTCTTTTGACACAAGGACTTTTATCTTTCATATCCCCTTTCCATTGCTTAATATTTAATAAAAAATTTAAAAAAATTATTTAAATCCGGGCAATGGTTCTTACATGCATAATTTTTTTTATCTCGTTTTTACATTTGGTTCGCTTTAAAGCAAAATTGACATGAACATACTATGATCAATAAATGACAGGTAAGTGAAATATTCAAATAAGCTCATGCTCATACGTATTAAAGGAGACAAGGAGTCAAACATGTATCAAGTAATGATCAAATCACAACTTAATGACTCCACACACTATTAAACACGTATATGAAATGATGTCATGCCTAAAAACACTATAAAATAGTCATGTGGATATGGAATGAATGAGTGATTTGTTCATTTTAAATGTTCATCCATATAAGGTGTACAAAAAATTACAAAACTCTTTGTGTCTTTTCTAAAATTTTTATCAAAATAAAATCTTCCGGTGTTTTTCACCTTTTCTTCAAAATTCAAAAATCTTTTTGTATTTTTTAAAATTAAAAAAAAAACAAAACTCTTTTCGAATTTTTCTAAAAATATCAAATTGAAAAATATAGATATACAATGATAGTACAATCTTGCAATAGGAATGTAAGATATGAATATGATAGGTACCCTATGATAGAAAATAAGTCTCAACCACAATCATTAGACCCGGAGGAGTTGTTGAAAGGAAATGACATCCTAAGAAATTCCTCCGTCAAATTTTATGATGTCTTGGCTAAATACTCTATTTTCTCTAAAAAACTCTCAAAATCTCTCAAGTGATGTGCGGAAGTATGCAGAGTAACATATGCAGTGCATACGGGAACTTGTGTGGGAACTCGTGTGCGAGCATATCGAGGAATATACCTATAAGACACTTTCCATAACTTAAAACAATACTCTCTAAGGTAACCTCTTTGTTTGATATGGGTACAAACATAAATGGGCTTGGGTCCACCTTGCTCAAAACGTCTAGGACGAACTCTTTTAGGTGGGTTAGGTCGAGGACCATTAGGATCCAACACAAACTCAGGAATCGACTCGGGTGCAGCATGGAAAGTGGATGCACCGTCGTAACCTATTCCTTGATCCTTAATATTACCTAATGCAGGATCGAGGAGCATATTTCTAACCTTCTTAGAAGTGTCCTCTAAAGTGACATTGACCACCCGGACACGTTCGAGATCACTCTCAAGTTGGGATACACGGACTTAAAGTTTATCATGAGTCTCCAACGAAGATTGAAGATCTCTTGTAAGAATAGACATGGTGTTGGTCAAATCGTTCTTCTCCCTACTTAAAACAGTCAACTGCTCACACAAAGAAATCTTCACCTTCTCAAGTTGACTCACCGACGCCTTACGCTTTCTCAAAACTTTCACCTCATTCTCCAAATATAACACCCTAAGATATAAATCTTTATTTAGCTTTTTTGTTTTCAAGGTCTTGGTGTAAAGATCATTAAAATCCTTTTGGATATCACCTTCTCATTCATTCAAATATCCATTCTCACTCTCATTATAATGGCTCGAAACATCATCGAGGCTCTCACGTTTAGATGTGTCCTCATCGGTCTGGGATAAACTGTAAGTGCTAACGTGACTATCCAAGAATGCCACGCACGGTTCATGTGGTGATTATCCCCCTGAATCAACCGACTCGACGTCACTATCGCTAAGAGTGGCCTCATTCTCTACTTTCTTGCTTTTTCTATAAAGCCTAGTGCGACACTCATGTGCTTTGTGCCCTTTACCTTCTTACTTGTAACACCGAATTTCTTCATATTTCTCTCTCCCGCTCGTGTCCTTATTCTTATTTTTGTTTTTCTTAAAAATCTTTTCTCTGGAAGAATTTTCTTATAAAAATATGAGAATTTATTTGAAATTTTTCGCAAACAGGGCCAAGTTATCTAAATCAAAATCAACTTCAGATTTATACTTACAAACTTTCTCTTTCTTTTTTTTCTTAGTTTGAGTCTTTAAAGCAATCCCCACTTCCTTAGGTTAATAGTTTTAGGAAACATATTAATCACATCTATTTGAAGGTCTCCTACAAGTTCTTCTAACCTTAGAGTGTTTAGGATTCCTGACGAATTTAGCACAATGACCTTAAGAATAAAGCGGATAGGGAGCGACCACAAAATTTTCTTAACAATTCTCGTCTCAGGAATTTTCTCACCCAAAATAAAAATGGAATTAACTATGTCCAACAAATGCGCATAAAACTCATCGAAATACTCCGACTCTAGCATGGAAATGGCCTTCAATTGGGTGATCAAATTTTGTAGCTTGGATGCCTTTAAAACATTGGTTACCTCATGAGTGAGCTGGAGGGTATCCCAAGCTTCTTTAGACGTGCTGCACTTCATTATGCGATGGAACTGATCAGGGATGATGGCTCCAGAAATATCATTTAAGCTGCGAGAGTGAAAATTACTCCACTTAAAGTCGTCCTCTGCCCATTGAGAGACAAGTTTAGAGCCGATGGTATTATCTATAGCCACTGTGGGTGGTGTCCATCCTCTATCACAAACTAACCAAACACATTGGTCAATGACTTTTAAAGCTAACATCATTCTAGCTTTCTAGTAAGTATAATTGGAATCATAAAAAATGGACATTCGAATATACAAATTATCCATTACATATCAGCTTTTTAAAGATCAAATATTTAAAAAAAATGATATAATTTTTTTTGCGAAAAATGATCACACAGTATTTTTGTGTGAGCGTCTCTGATACCAATTTGAGAGAATTGATAGCAATAAAAAAATCGTTGAAAAATCGGGATCACGCGATATATTAGTGTAACCCGCTCTGATACCAATTTGAGAGTGCGCGGTGCGAACCTAATGGATTGATTTATATAATTAAATGTTCCAAACACACAAATCCAATTTTAATAAATTTTAATTCTAGATTAAATTATTTTTGCATAAGCTACAAGATCTATATTCTGCACTTTAGTAAGTCTTACAAGACTATTGACTTACAAAAATTCAAAGGAATACCACTTAGTCCAGAGTTGTCCATAAGTGGCAGTCCACCCTTGGTATCCACCGATCGGCCTTCCATCCTTCTTTCAGTAGTGTTCCCTCGGGTCACAATTTCAGCAATAGAGATCCCTCTTCACAAGTATATATCAGATATGAAACTTCTAGGCATTAAAAAGAATTCACAATTATATTTAGGGATGATGATTTATGAATCAAAAGATGTTTAGGAACATAAAAGTTGTGAACTTATGTAAGGATAAAATTTCCAATTGAGTTTATTTGTATGCAATAGAATTCTTTCCGGAACAAAACTTGTTTGATTCATAGATAGACTTTTATATTGTCACGATCTCCACATAGTCTATGATATGTTTGTTTAGAAGACGTAGCATCCAAACTTCAAAGATAGATCATGCCGTATTGTTTATTGGTGCACATTTCACGTCTTTATATCACATTGCATTTCGAGATACTCTCAAGCATGAACGCATAATGTTTATGGGACTCGAAAAATGGTTTAAGGATGATATTTTGTTTACAAATAATTTTAAAATGTCAAAAATGTTTATAAATGATTTTAACTTCATTTATTCTGAGATAAACACTGTTTAGAGTCGTATGAAACACTGACTTTGGTATAAGTGGTTCAAACAACATGTGATGTCGTTCGAACGACATGTCACTGTCGTTAGAACTACTTGCCGACTTATTTTTTTTTATTTAAAGCGTTTGTCTCTAATAAATTCGAGGTGTGCAGAACAAGAATTACAGAACAAACAGTTTCATTTTTTATATAATATTTTCTAAGGTTTTCAAAGACTAAAACCTTCCTTAGTCTTTAAAGATTCGAGCTTTCATATACAATTGCTATAGAGATCTTGTTTGCACCATCTGGAGTTTGTTCATCCATATAGAACAAGTTGTTCATTTGCTTTTGCGATGAAGAAGCGGAGGAGTCTGTGTTCCGAATCATAGACGATTGCCAAAGCTACATCGGTGGACACGAAGACACTCTTGGATGCGTGTGCTGTGGATGAGTATCATGGGAGGAATTTTCGTGGGCACTATGGAGGAGCATTTTGATCGAGTGGAAAAATCGAGCGTTCGTGTAAATACGCTATTCGTTGTTATCGGCTTCCAACCGCAATACAAAAATCTAAACTTTAACTACACTCTTGCGAAGTATAGTGGCTAGTCTGGGTATCGAATCCTCAGGGAACTAGGACGAGTGAATGTGGGGACAAAGGTAAGATTATTAACCCTAACTTGACTCTAAAAAGAAATAAAAAGATGATTGAGATGGGAAATAACTAATTAACTAAATGCACACTAAATGAAACTGCTGCATTAACTATGTGAGCAAAATTAACTAACTAAGAATGACTTAATAAGAATGAAGGGAAAACAGGTTGGGAATACAATCCCCCAATCCTTAGTAATTACTTAGCAAAATACTAAAATTATAAATTAGAAGTTTGAATGAATCCAATCTTTATAGATCCTAAGTATTACATATATGAGGTTCAATCCTGCATCATATGAAATCAAAGGGAAATATAAAGCGGTGCTAAACAATTTTACGCACATTATATTCTTAAACATCCCAAGTACCTAGGGCAAGAGAGATTAAAAAACCTATAATGATTGTGAAATTATCTTGCACGACTCTTTCAAAATTTTAATTTAAATTCTATTTTCTACATATGTAATTTACATTGGGATGGGATCATGCATCCCAACCCTAAAAAAAACTTAGCTAGACATGATTTTATTAAATGAAAATAAAATTCTAAATGTGCAAGAAATCATAGGTCTATTTATGCATTGAAAAGAAACTTGAATTGAGAAACAAAATTAAACTACAAGAGCAATTTAAACTTACAATATGGAAGAAATGGAAAGTAAAAATTAGCAATACTTGAATAGAAGAAGAAAATATGAACTTGAAACTTGAATCTTGAATAGCTCTTGTTCAACTTACAAACTAGGGTTTCTAAATCCTAAGAAAATATGAAATTATATGCCAAAAAGAACTCTCTCTCTTCCTTTCTTCATTACTCTATGGATTGGTTTTTTATAATACCCAAATATGACTTTTCCAATGCCTCTCCACGTTTTACAACTAATAAAAAGGAATTATACAAGAAATTTCAAGAGTTGAAACTCTTCAGCTTCCAGAATTAATTTCAACTTTGACTTGCCATATCTTTTGATCCAGAGCTCCGATTTGACTGCCGTTTTTTCCAATTCTTATAATTTAGTGATCTTAAACTTTATAGTTTTCCCCACCTCCAGAATATATATGTAAAATTACAAAAATACTCTTCAACTCCCCATTTTTTGGTTTCTTTCACTGTTTTGAGTTCTCTTTGGCACTAAATATCTGTAAAACAGTAAGAAATACACGAAACTCGAGGTACTTGTTATAATAAGTCATTAGCAAGGTTATGGGATAAAAAAATCAATTAGGTTGTTTTAGGTACTAAAACTACCAACTTAGGATGATAAATTCAGAAGAATTTATGCTTAGTCACGTTTAAGGAGAAGAATAGTGTCAAGGCTTGTGGGGATCGAGTCATTATGTAAGTCTGTCTATCTTCCTTTATAAAACTTGATATGACCAGAATGATCGAGAAGAATAGTGTCAAGGCTTGTGGGGATCAAGTCGTTGTGTAAGTTCGTCTGTCTTCCTTTATAAAACTTGATATGACCAGAATGATACCTTATGCCGCAGAATGTAGAAGCAATATATTACTTCCTTTGAATAGAGAGGTTGCGGCCTCATACCTCTCTGACTGCACTTCTTCATCCACAGGCCGAGATCCTTATAGATTAGCCTACCTCAAGCCATAACACCCTCAGACCTGCTGCTGCCTAGGTTCAAATAGGCCGCAACCATTGCTCACAGCTACTTCCTTATTAAAAGGATTGCCCTTCAGACTTATTTACATTCCACGTGCTTAGGGAATATGACACAACTTACTTACCTCCTATAAATAAGAGGTCTTTACCTCAAGAAAGGGGATTCAGATCCAAATCCAAGACAACCACCCTTGGCGAAACCCTGTCAACTCTGTACACAACCCCCAATATAGCTTGGGGGCTATACACTTACCTCGTAGATCTCTTCCTGGCCAACCCAAAATCGCTTCAATCATGTATTCTCCTCTCTTAACTCTATTTTACGCCTACCATGAGTATGTCAACTTGTACTACAATGTGTATAAAATGAGAGTGGGGCAACAAAGTGGACGTAGGCTCATTTCAATAGCCGAACCACTCTATATCTTGTGTTTTATTTCTCTTTACTTGTTTATATCTACTTTACACTTGACTTGCTAGTATGAGAACGACGTGTGTCCGATTTCTTATATCATTAATATGGAGTTGTCTGCGAGAACGAGGTATTTCTATCTTGTTTCTTTACATTTTTGGTTCTTAGAACCTTATTTCATTCATGGGCCCCCCCTGGGTCATCATCCCATACGTAAGGTTTGGTTACTGAGCTCGTATTTTGTTCATACACCCTTTGCTGGGTATTGCATATTTTCTGATCTACTAATTGGTCTCCTTTTTATGACCTTAGATATGTTTTGTTTACCCCGATGACGCTACCTCACCTAAAAAGTGTTGAAAAGCACAAAATGGCTATAGCCTTACAAAGGTGGGTAGCTAAGGATGGGATTTTGTCCGTTCACTACTTTCTTAGCCTATAATCTAGGTTTTTTTTTACCACAATTACGCCTTTTTTTGTGGCACTTGAGGATTTTTTTGTACATGGTATATTCCTAATAGGCTCGTTGCACACATTTAGATGGATTAAACCCAATTTTGGGGTCAAATTTTGAGATCGTAAACCCACCGCTGTAGCAACAAGATGCGGCCTGGCAAGTAAATTGCCTTAGGTCCGCAGCCTTTTTAATTGCGAATGTCGCATAGCTTCATTTGATCACATGGGAGAAGAGACGTTGTGAAACGGCCCTCAGAATTAACTCTAGTGAATCCTCCCTTGGAGAGGCCACGACAGTATCTTTATATGTTCAACATGCCGTGACCGAAGCAAATTAACAAAAAACTACATCCTTCTTACTATACTTGGTTATTTTCTCTTCACTCTTGATTTCTCACCAGTGTTTAGTTCATATCACAGTATATCTGTAAAGACTAACAGAGCATAAATGGAAGGAAATTCCATCCAAAATGCAGAAAGAAAGATGAGATTGTGCAGCTATACAACCAGCTCAATCATTTGTACGACAGTCATGCCTCATTTCAGACTCCGGTCCACTTTCTGACTCAAAAGGTTCTTATGTTGGAAGCTGCAGCACCAAATGTCGCAACCCCTATAGTAATGGACTTAGAAATAGCTATCTTAGAGGCCGCAGACAAGAACCAAAAGAGAAAAATGGAGAAACATAAGCAAGAGAATGGTTATGAAGAGTACACTCCATTGGGTTATTGCCTGAAAACATTCTGGTCTCATAAAAGAGGACAAGTTAATCAAGTGGCCTGAGAAGATGAGGGCTATTTCCCACTAAAGGAACCGGGCCAAGTGGTGTGACTTTCATCGAGACCATAGCCATGACACGAATAATTTCTACGGCTTGAAGGATGAGGTTGAAAATCTCATCAGGAAGGGAGATCTTCAACGATTCCTGAAGGATGCCTAGGGGATGCAGCCAATATCAGGGAGACTAATCATTAGATTCCAACCCAAGTTTTTAATATGTTTACATTTTTCCTCCTATGAACTCTAATCATAAAGATTTATATCTATATTTCAAAAACTTTTGTGTTTCATTGAAATTAGAGGAAATATATGTAAATTTATATAAATGATTGGAAATTGTTAGTCATACATTTTTTCTTGCTTTCGAGCTTTAAATTTCTAATGAAAAACCTTTGTATTAAGGAGATTTAATGGAACCTGAAGACTAATTATCCCGTAGATTATTTGCTTATTTCGGGAGGAAAGGTCTATTGAAACTGACTTTCTTAGGCAGTTGCATCACTCTTAATGCAATACTCGTTATCTGATTCGGGATGCTCCAATTAGACATGGGGGCTACTAATGCCCATTATATGCTTCCGGACGATCTTATTAAGCCACGGGGGCTACTAATGCCTGTTATATGCTTTCGAAGGCACTTATTAAGCCATGGGGGTAACTAATGTCCGTTATTTGCTTCAACTAGCCATGGATGGATTGATACATATCTAATTGTAGCTTGGGGAAGCTTCATAATACCTATCTTTGGAAGGCCTGATAATAACCGAATTAAAGAAACTAGAGCAAACCATGGAAGTAGCTGCATGGAAATTAAAGTGAGTAGGAGTTGCTGCGATGATAGCTTCATGAACCCAATTAAAGATACAAAGAATAAGTGGCTATCGCGAAATTAAAGCCTGGTAAAAATGGAAGCGGAAGGAATACAGTTCAGCCGTAGCCCCAAAGTCACTTTCCTTTGGCACCACAGCTTGGGGGAACATTGATGTGATATGAAGAACCTTGAGAAAAGCAAAGCAATACAATGGTCGCAACCCCGTTCAAGAATTCAAGTTTTATATAAACTCGTCGTGGCCCCATGTTCCATATATTCATTTTTTGAAGGGAATATAATCAAGTGCATTCAAGTAGTCAAAATATATAAAGACGAAGCAAGGAAAATCATTCATTCATGCGTTCAAGTACTAAAAATGTAGAGTCAAAAGAAGCATGAAGACAAGTTACAAAAGTGGTCACTGATATGCAGTATATAAATTTAGAAGAATGGTCGTAGCCCTATATAAAGCTAAGCTAAAAAGTTCATTAAAGCCCAAAAAGTGATTGTAAAAGGAGAAAATATTAATAAACTATAAGCCTGTATCATCTTCTTCACTATCTGCAGAAGTCTCAATCTCTTCTTCCCCTGACACAATCGCTGCTTCCATCTGTTGTTTGGCCTTGCCTTTGCCGCAACCCTAATCTCTTCCCCACATTCAGCATCACTCTTGGGTATAGGGAAATTCTTGATAACCCTATGCCTGAGCTCTTGGAAGCCGCGGAGATAGGGTTTGTTATTTATTATTAAAAAATCCTTAGATTTCTTGTACGGAGCTACGACATTGTCTGCTCCTTAAGTTAAGGCCGCAACATGAGACTCTTTCATCTGTTGGAGGGTTACGTCATGATCACTTTCCTTTTGTTAGAGCAAGGAGGTATTGCGTTGCTCCAATTGGTTATACTTTTGTTGAAGATGATTTAGTTGGATCTCAAAGTTGGAGGCCTGTCTAGTAGCCTCCGTAACTTTGGCTTTATAAGCTTTAAGTGATGTCACAACAATGGCAAAGTTATATATGGCCTTATACCTTGCCTTGATAGTAGCATCCAAGTCCATATTTGTCAATTCAAGGGCCGCAACAGATGATTTTTTTCCCGTCTCGAAGGAAAAGACCCTAGCATTTTCCAAGTCAGTCTTATGAACTGACATCGCAACCTGATGTAATTTATATAGGCCTTCATATTTGTGCATTTGAGACATAATGACGTCCATGTCCTGAAATTATTTAGACATGGTTAGTATGAAGATATAACTATAGTTAAATTCAATAAAGTGCTTACCCTCAGCGGACAGTGGAGACCATGCTCCTCCAAATTCACGTGGTCTTCATCCACAAGACGATCCAATTAAATGTTGTTTTCTACCTTCCTCGTCTTGTGGAATGCCCTGGCAGTTGTGTCCCGGGAAGATTAGGGATTTAACGTTCTTAATTGAGGCCGCAAACGACCATCACGGCCACGATTTGACGACTTTGAGGAGGGGCAAGTTGTCATTAACAGCTGTTACCCTCTACAAAGGAGGAGATGGAGTAGTAGTGATAGTCCCTTTTAATTTCTTATGCGGAAAGAGTTTTAAAGATCCCAATCCAAATTCAATTTTTGTAAAAAACATTTTTCCAATTTTTTAATTCGCACCAAGTTGTGAACAAATTCTAACTTAACCAAGTTTTATCTTTATTAATCCTAAACATCCATCTAGTGATTAAAGCAAGTAAAATAAAGTAAAGAATACTCACAATGCCAGATGTACGAGGAAAACCATAAATGGGAAAAACCTCGGATGACCCCAGGCAGACAATCACTATGAATATGGTTTTACAAAGACAGAAAATAGTCTTACTCAATGAATCGATCCACCCATGAGACTTGATGCTCCTATGATCTTCAACCACTCCTCTCAAATTGCCCACACATAAAGTAACCTTTTTCCACAATGCCAGTCCATAACATATGCGTCCGAGTATGTCTCGGTGTCCACCAATATGGCTTGTAACGTCTATGATTTTGAAATCGAACTCCATCAAATATTCACTGCAAAACTAACAATTATTCTTCAGTTGAACCTTGTTTTTAGTGCAAACAATATCACATAACATATAGGAATGATACTCGGATCTTTTGAAAATTAAAGGATGTTTTAAACTTAAAAAACCTTTGTAAAAATGTGTGCAGAAACTCTCTGGTTTGTATACTATTTTTGTAGAATGCACACACTTCAAAATATGAAGGAAACATTCATATATATATTTTTCTTAAGGCGGTGGTTCGTTTGAATGACTAGGCTTGTCGCGTGAACAAGATGACATGTCGCTCGAATGACGTGGCATCTCGCTTTAATGACACAGTCTGTTGTTTGAACGACTCAGGTTGTCGCTTGAACGACGCGTGAGATTAGAGTCCTAATTTAAACCAACTTTAGTTCGTCCTTCTCAGATTAATACGAACTCTAAATAGTTTCAAACACTTTAAACATTTTAGAAAAGATTTATTCAAAAAAATAAGATCCTTATATTTATGAAAATTAATTTCGAGTCGCATTAATATTAAGCTTTCATACCTGAGTGATATCGAAATACAATTAAACTTTGAAGACGAATAAACTTTCACCAATTAAACTTCGGCATAATTAATTCCTTGAAGCTTTGTCGCAATGTATTCAATTAGACATCGATGTGTCAAAGTCTGTGTGGGATCGTGACAGTAAAAATCGACCTCTGACTCAAATGTGTTTTGTTCCGAGAATAAGTCAAAACTATATTAAGACTCAATTGGAAACTTTGTCCTTACAAATCCCTCCCTTTGACTATTCCGGGACAAAACCAACAGTGAAATGCCTAAGTCGTGCCACTATACCATATGGCGCCTAAATCCCGTCTCATAAACCCAAAACAAAAATTACAGGACATGACTAGTACAATGTGGTCCAGCAAGCATTAACTGTCTCTGAATGTCTGAATGTGATGTAGACTTGAAATCCCCAATCTCTTTAAGCATACCTACACACATGAGAAAAACAAATATCCAGTGAAGTATAGAGGAACAAATGATAAAAACTAATATGCAAAATCAAATTCAAGTCATTTGTTAAGAGAGTAAAGCATGATACCAAGCTAAGACAATAATGCATGATACCAATTTGTATACAATTATGAAACTCACAAAAACTCCCCCTACATTACAGACATCTCTCCCCCTTTTAGTCTCTAGTAGACAATTCGGTGAAAAGATAAACTACCTAGCATGAGATATACCAATATGTAGTATATCATAGCCAACCAACTAATTATGATAGACATCCGTAGCTAGCAAATAATATAGATCATCAATGTAAACTGTATAAACAATCAGTTTAGAAGGGACCTAGTACCAAAATATCAACAATATGCAGCAGGGTACTGAAACAGCATAAACAAGAAAAACTGAGCAGGTCACTCAAACTAAACTACTTGTCGCTCGAACTAGAAGTCTTGTCGTTAGAATCACATCTTCGCGCGATACGCATATGTCACTCGAATGAAATCGGTTCTCGCTCGAATGAGAAAATGAAACTTTCCCAGAATGGCCAGAAAATCAAACAGTTTTTCCCAGTTAAAAATTTTCCATAAAAAAGTACTGGAAAGGGCTTGATAGATCCAAAATAGTGCCTTTTCAGTAGCTAAAAGAGAAAACTCAACCAAAAAGCAAAGTAATTTACATGCTAACATAGCATCAATGTGCTCAAACATGAACATGGAATGTATGGATGTGAACTATAAAAAACGAATCACAATTCCAACACATCGAAACGATCAAGAAGATCTAATTGATAGCGATAAATCATCAAACTTTATTTTAGCCATATGTGACAATTAAAGTGTGAGCTTAATAAACGAAACAGTCAAACATGCACACAAATCTGGAATTTTCACGATTCTACAAACAATAGCATCATGACACGATTTTTCAATGTTAGGACTTGTGGTGCAAACCCGCTTCATTTATCCATCCAAACTCCCTCAAATATATCTTATTATCTTTTGAATGAACATAAACAACTTTTTCCCAATTTTGGCATATGAATCTTTTTATCGCCTTTAAATTTTTTTCGGACTCTTTTAAAAGGTGGCTTTCACGACGAGTCTATTTTACTCTCTTGCAGCCCTTTCCCGTGAAGACACATCATATTTTTAATTTGCATCCTCACGGTAAACTGTTTTTACATGCACACCTCGTCCTTAAGTCTACTTACGCATTGATGATAAAACTGAGATAAGAACGTCTCACCAAACTCAAATATGCAAGAAGTGTCAAACATACATATAAATTCGTGCATGTGTGTAAATATGGCATATATACAAAGTCCAATCAAAATACATATCAATTTTGAAACAACCCCATAATACAATGGTTAAGATTATTCTAAGTATCAATAATTATGACCAGGTGTCCTAGCCACATGGATAATGAAAGGAATGGGGGTCCATATCAAGCATGTGAACGCAAAAATAAAAATCAAAAATCTTTTTGGATTTTTCAGCATATTTGACTAAAATAAATGCAAAATCTTCTGGTATTTTCTCAAAAAATTTCAAAACCAAAATCTTTTTGTATTTTTCAAATAAGACATAACAAAAGAAAATATAATACGAAATGATACACATGGTAACACACTCAACCGTTAAATTTAGCATGGGAAGAATCAAGTGCAACCAAATGAGAACCATGAAGTTTTATTCCTAAAGCCTCTAAGTTCGATTTCCTAACCCAAGGAGGTGTGACATAACAGGTGGGGGTTTTGGGAACTGACACAACTTTATTTCTAAAATACTTAGGAGCATTCCTAAAGTCATAGCAAAAACGTCAATGGTGACCTTTCCTATTGCAATGTGTGAAAGTGTAAAGATGGCGAGAATGATTACCAAAATATCGACCTCTCCTCACGTTCCTAGTGGACTCTCTCACACGGTTGGTATTGGCTTTGGGAATGGGAACACTATCATCGTAGCCTATACCACACTTATCACTTTTGACTTGGACGGTGCCTAACATCCTATCCAAATTCTTCAACCTAGATTCCAAGTCAAACTTAACCTTAATCGAGTCTTTCAACTTCTCCTCCAACTCACGAATCCTCGAGTCAAGCACTTTCCTAGACTCCTTAATCTCTAGCAACTCCTTTTTCAAAGTCTCCATCAAACCACGAAGACTATCTCTCTCATTTTCAACGTACTCTAACTTCTCCCTAAACTTCTTGTCCTGTGCCCTAATATCCTCAATTAAAGCATCATTATTTTCTATGGCACTCTCATTCAACCTAGCTTATAATTTAGAGTTAGCCTTTTTCACTTTCACAGCCTCGGCATACAACTCATTAAATGCAACTTATAGCTCTTTCATATCAACCTCCTCTTCCTCACTCAATTCACCCTCACTCACGTGGGATTCAACGACCTCGGAAGTGTCATACACATGAAAATATTCATGGGAAGATTTATCATCATCGCTCACAAGACATGCTAAGAAAGAAACAAACTCGCTCTCATTGGGGGAACTCTCTCCCTCTTCCGTATCACTATCACTTAAGGTGGCATTATAAGGTATCGATTTCTTGCCATCTTTCATAAGTCCAATGGGACACTCAACAACTTTGTAACCATACCCCTCGCATCCAAAACACCTATCCGATTCAAACCTATTAAGTTTCTCGCTTTTGTCTTTAAGGGTGGATTTAACCTTGTGGTTCTTGAATTTTTCAAACTTTTTTGCATCTTTCGATTGCTTTTGAAACTTAAGAAATGTTTTGAATGTTTTATCCAACAAGGAGACATCCTCAAAATTGGAATCGAAATTGTCATCCAAAACTTTAGTTTTCTCCTTTCGGGATTTCAAGTCAATGCCCTTTTCAACAGCTAACCAAACACGCTCATACTTAGATTTTAAAGCACTTCTCATTTGTATTTTCCAATAAGCATAATTTGTGCCATCAAAAACAGGTGCACGAAAACTTTCAAAACCTCCAAAATTCATCTCGAAAAACGCAAGGGATCAAACACAATAAAAATATGATTCTAGCTCTTATACCAATTTGATGGCCCTTTTTAATTTCTTATGCGGAAAGTGTTTTAAGGATGACAAACCAAATTCTATTTTTGTGAAAAACTTTTTTCCAATTTTTTAATTCATACCAAATTAAGAACAAATTCTAATTTAACCAAATTTTATCTTGATTAATCCTACATCCATCTAGTGATTAAATAAAGTAAAATAAAGTAAAGAATACTCACAACGCCGGATGTACGAGGAAAACCACAAACGGGAAAAACCTCGGACGACCCAAACCAGACAATCACTATGAATATGGTTTTATAAAGACAGACAGTAGTCTTACTCAACAACTCGATCCACCCACGAGACTTGATGCTCCTCTGATATTCAACCACTCCTCTCACAGTGCCCACGCAGAAAGTAACCTTCTTCCACGATGCATGTCCACAACACACCCGTTCACGTATGTCTCGATTTCTACCGATATGTCTTGTAGCGTCTACGATGTTAAAATTGGACTCCACCTAATCTTCACCGCAAAACCAATAATTGTTCTTCAGTTGAACCTTCTTCTTAGTGAAAATAAGATCACAAACATATACCGATGATACTCGAATCTTTTGAAACTCAAAGGATGTTTTAAACTTAAAAAACCTTTGTAAACATGTGTGCAGAAACTCTCTAGTTCGTATACTTTTTTTGCAGAATGCACACACTCCAAAATCTGAAGGATACACGCCTATATATATTTTTCTTAAGGCGGTGGTTCGTTCGAACGACTAGGCTTGTCGTGCGAACGAGATGACCTGTTGCTTGAACGACGTGGCAACTCGCTTTAACGACACAGTCTGTTGTTTAAACGACTCGGGATGTCTCTTGAACGACGTACGAGATTAGAGTCCTAATTTAAACCAACTCTAATTTGTCCTTCTCAGATTAAAATGAAATCTAAATAGGTTCAAACACTTAAAACATTTTAGAAAACATTTATTTAAAAAAATAACATCCTGATCTTTATGAAAATTAATTTCGAGTCCCATTAATATTATGCATTCATACCTGAGCGATCTCGAAATACAATTAAACTTTGAAGACGAATAAACTTGCACCGATTAAACTTCGGCATAATTAATTCCTTGAAGCTTTGGCGCAACGTCTTCAATTAAACTTCGATAGGTCATATAGTCTGCGTGGGACCGTGACAGTAAAAATCGACCTATAACTCAAACGTGTTTTATTCAGAGAAACTATATTAAGATTCAATTAGAAATTTTATCCTTACAAATCTCCCCCTTTGACTATTCCGAGACAAAACCAACAGTGAAATGCCTAAGTCGGACCATCAAGTCGTATGACGCCTAAATCCAAAACAAAAATTGCATGAAAAGACAAGTACAATGTGGTTCGATAAGCATGAATTGTCTCTGAATGTTTGAATGTGATTTAGACTTGAAATGTAGACTTGAAATCCCCAATCTCTTTAAGCATACCTATACACATGAGACAAACAAATACCCAGTGAAGTATGGAGGAACAAATGATAAAAACCAATATTCAAAATCAAATTCAAATCATTTGTTAAGAGAGTAAAGCATAATACCAAGTTAAGAAAATAATGCATGATACCAATTTGTATACAATTTGGAACTCACAAAAACTGCCCTTACATCACAGATATCTCTTCCCCTTTTGTCTTGAATAGACAATCCGGTGAAAAGATAAACTATCTAGCATGAGATATACCAATATGTAGTGTATCTAGGTAAACATAAACAACCAGTTAATTATGATGAACATATCACATCCCTAGCTCACAAACAATATAGATCATCAATGTAAACTGTATAAGCAATCAGTTTAAAAGAGACCCAATACCAAAATATCAACAATATGTAGCAGGGTATTGAAACAGAATAAACCAAAATGTAGAAAATGTCACTCAAAAGAAACTACTTGTCGCTCGAACGAGATGGCTTGTTATTAGAACAATAGCTTCACGCGATACATATATCGCTAGAACGAAATCGGTTCTCGCTCGAACGAGAAAATGAAACTTTCCTAGAATGCCCAGAAAATCAAAAAAAAATTCCTAGTGAAAAAATTTCCATAAAAATTTACTGGGAAGGGCCTGACAGATCCCAAACAGTGCCTTTTCAGTAGCTATAATAGAAAACTCAACCAAAAAACAAAGTAAGTTACATGCTAACATAGTATCAATGTGCTCAAACATGAACATGGAATATATGGGCGTGAACTACAATAAATGAATCACAATTCCGACACATCGAAATGATTAGCGATAAATCATCAAACTTTATTTTAGCTATATGTGACAATTAAAGTGTGAGCTTAATGAACTAAACAGTCAAACATGCACACAAATTCGAAATTTTCATGATTCTACAAACAATAGCGTCATGACACAATTTTTCAACGTTAGGACTTGTGGTGCAAACCTGTTTAACTTATCCATCCAAACTCCCTCAAATATATCTTGTTATCTTTTGAATGAACATAAACTACTTTGGCCTAATTTTGGAATAAAAATCTTTTTATTTCGCTTCAATTTTTTTCGGGCTCTTTTAAACGGTGGCTTTAATGACGAGTCTATTTTACACTCTTGCAGCCCTTTCCCGTGAACAATTATCATTTTTTCAAATTTAATCCTCACGGCAAATGATTTTTACATGCACACCTCGTCCTTAAGTCTACTTACGCATAGATGACAAAATTGAGATAAGAACGTATCACCAAACTCAAATATGCAAGAGATATCAAACATCCATATAAACTCGTGCATGTGTGCAAAGATGGCATATATACAAAGTCAAATCAAAGTGCATATCAACTTTAAAACAACCCCATAATACAATGGTTAGGATTATTCTAATTATAAATAATTATGATCAAAAGTCCTATCCACATGGATAATGAAAGGAATGGGGATCCAAGCACACCAATATGCCATATCAAGCATGTGAACTCAAAAAAGAAAAGCGAAAATCTTTTTGGATTTTTCAACATATTTTGACTCAAATAAATGTAAAATATTTTTGTATTTTCTCAAAAATTTTCAAAAATAAAATCTTTTTGTATTTTTAAAATAAGACACAACAAAAGAAAATATAATACAAAATGATATACATGGTAACGCACTCAACCTTTAGATTTAGCATGAGAAGAATCAACTGCAACCAAATGAGAACCATGAAGTTTTATTCCTAAAGCCTCTAAGTTCAATTTTCTAACCTAAGTAGGTGTGACATAACGGGTGGGAGTTTTGGGAACCGACATAACTTTATTTCTAAACTTTTTAGGAGCATTCCTAAGGTCATAGAAAAACCGTCTAAGGTGCCCTTTTCTTCTGCAATGTGTGCAAGTGTAAAGACGACGGGAATGATTACCAAAATATCTACCTCTCCTCACGTTCCTAGTGGGCTCTCTCACACGGTTGGTATTGGCTTTGGGAATGGGAACACTATCGTTGTAGCTTATACCACACCTATCACTTTTGACTTGGACAGTGACTAACATCCTATCCAACTTCTCTGACCTAGATTCCAAGTTAAACTTAAACTTACTCGAGTCTTTTAACTTCTCCTCCAACTCACAAATCCTCTACTCAAGCCCTTGCCTAGACTCCTGGAACTCTAGAAACTCCTTTTTCAAAGTCTCCATCAAACCAAGAATACTATCTCTCTCTTTTTCAACATACTATAGCTTCTTCTCCCGTGCCCTAATATCCTCAATCAAAGCATTATTATTTTCTATGGCACTCTCATTTAACCTAGCTTGCAATTTTGAGTTAGCCTTTTTCACTTTCATCGCCTCGGCACGCAACTCATTAAGTGAAACTTGCAACTCTTTCACATCAACCTCCTCTTCCTTAATCAATTCACCCTCACTCACTTGGGATTCAACGACCTCAGAAGTGTCATGCACATGAGAATCTTCGTGGAAAGATTTATTGTCGTCTCTCACATGACATACTATGAAAGAAATAAACTTGCTTTCATTGGGGGAACTCTCTCCCTCTTCCGTATCACTATCACTTAGGGTGGCATTAAAAGTTATCAGTTTCTTGCCCTCTTTCTTAAGTCTAGTGGGACACTTGGCAACTTTGTAACCATACCCCTCGCTTCCCAAACTCCTATTCGACTCAACCCTATTGAGTAACTCATTTTTATCTTTAGGGGTGGATTCAACCTTGTTGTTCTTGAATTTTTCAAAAATTTTGGCATCTTTCGATTGCTTATGAAACTTAAGAATTTTTTTGAGTTTCTTAGCCAACTAGGCGACATCCTCAAAATCAGAATCGGAATCATCATCCGAAAATTTAGTTTTCTCCTTCCGGGATTTCAAGGCAATGCCCTTTTCAACAGCTAATCAAACATCCTCATCAATAGATTTTAAAGCACTTCTCATTCGTATTTTCCAATAAGCATAATTTGTGCCATAATAAATAGGTGCATGAAAACGAGGGGTGGCAATTCGGGTCAACGGGTCGTGTTTCGGGCCGACGCGACATGACACGACAAGGTTTTTTTAGGACACGAACATAACACGACACGAATTTGTATTTTTTTTAGTTGACACGAACACGTCCCGAATAAGAAACAACACGGCATGACATGACACGAATACCAAAATTTCTTAAATTTCACGAGAAAAAACATGACAACACGACACGACACGACTTTGTGTCAAAAAAACATGACACGAACACGATATATCGTGTCAATTTTGGGTCAATTTTGTGTCATTCCGTGTCGTTTCTAAAATTTCCACCCCTAACGAAAACTTTCAAAAACTCCAAAATTCAACTTGAAAAACATAAGGGATCAAACACAATAGAAAGATATTTCTAGATTTGATACCAATTTGATGGTCACTTTTAATTTCTTATGCAAAAAGTGTTTTAAGGATGACAAACCAAATTCTATTTTTGTGAAAAACCTTTTTCCAATTTTTTTATTCGCACCAAGTTATGAACAAATTCTAACTTAACTAAATTTTATCTTGATTAATCTTAAACGAACTCTAAATAGTTTCAAAAACTTAAAATTTTTTATAAAACATTTATTTTAAAAAATAACATCCTTATCTTTATGAAAA
This sequence comes from Sambucus nigra, assembly GCA_949130495.1. Taxonomy (NCBI): domain Eukaryota; kingdom Viridiplantae; phylum Streptophyta; class Magnoliopsida; order Dipsacales; family Adoxaceae; genus Sambucus; species Sambucus nigra. The sequence goes on along the minus strand of OX422212.1, from coordinate 633,132,059 downwards.
TTAATTCCGAGTCCCATTAATATTATGCATTCATACCTGAGTGATCTCGGAATACAATTAAACTTTGAAGATTAATAAACTTGCACCAATTAAACTTCGTCATAATTAATTGCTTGAAGCTTTGTCTCAATGTCTTCAATTAAATTTCGACACGTCATAGTCTGTGTGGGATCGTGACAATAAAAATCGACCTATGAATCAAATGTGTTTTGTTCTGGGAATAAGTCAAAACTACACTAAGACTTAATTGAAAATTTTGTCCTTACAAGTTGAAATATGGGCAGGATTGTGCCCACCTTGATGGCCCATCTCTGTAGGAAGCTGTTTGGCTGCGGCCAGTTGATCGGTAATGTCATCATCAAAGTTCTCTTACCTCATTCTATCTGGAATCATCAGTATCGAAAACTATCACTGTGTTCTCCACCAATGGATTGGCTACGGTAGTCACAGTATCAACATTTTGCTCAGAAATGCCATTGGGACCACCTGTCGTAGCGTCTTTAGCCTTGGATCTTTTCATTTCCCTTTTTTCTGGTATTATTGAGGATAATGGAATCCTCATCCATCTCAGAAAGCTGGGCAAGTTACATTGGTCTCGTGGGAGGTGTTGGTGCCTCCCACGGGGCCTTCGGGGGCTGTTTAGAGTTTTGCCCCACTAACGCCATGTTTTGCCTACGTCTAGAAATATGCAAATGATCGTCGTATTCTCAAACTGGGGATCCTGTGATCGCGCAATCAGTTCCTACGAGTCACATTGGTCCCGTGCGAGGTACTGGTGCCACTTATGGGACCGTTCGGGGGCTGTTTTGGGGTTTCACCCTCTAACGCCATGTTGTTAAGCCTAAGACTAGAAACATGCAAATTATCATTGTATTCTCAAACCGAGAGTCCTGTGGCTGCATGGTCAGTTCCTATGAGTTATATTGGTCCCGTAAGAGGTGTTGTGACACCCACGGGGCCGTTTGGGGGCCGTTTTGGCTTTTCACCAACTAACACCATGTTTTTAAGCCTAATTCTAGAAATATGAAAATTATCATCGTATTCTCAAACCAGGAGTTCAATGGCTGCGTGGTCAGTTCCTACGAGTTACATTGGTCTCGTGGGAGGTGTTGGTGCCACCCACGGGGCCGTTCGGGGGAAATTTCGGGTTTTCATCCACTAACACCATGTTTTTAAGCCTATGTCTGAAAATATTCAAATTACCATCATATTCTCAAACCGGGAGTCCCGTGGCTACGCGGTCAGTTCCTACGAGTTACATAAGTCCTGTGGGAGGTGTTGGTGCCTCCCACGGGGACGTTCGGGGGCTGTTTTGGGTTTTCACCCTCTAACGCCATGTTTTTAAGCCTAAGTCATAATATTTTTCAATCTTCGCATTCTCAAATCGGGAGTACCGTGATGGCGCGGTCAGTTCCTACGTGTTATATTGGTCCCGTGGGAGGTGTTGGTGCCTCCCACAGGGTCGTTCGAGGGTTATTTCGTGTTTTTCCTCACTGCCGTCATGTTCTGCCTAAGTCTAGAAATATGAAAATTATCGTGGTATTCTCAAACCGAGGATCCCGTGATCGCGCGGTCAGTTCCTATGAGTTACATTGGTCCCGTGCGAGGTGTCGGTGCCACTCATGGGGCCGTTCGAGGGATGTTTTGGCTTTTCATCCACTAACGCCATATTTTTAAGCCTAAGTCTAGAAATATGCAAATTATCATCGTATTATCAGATCGGGAGTCTCTTGGCAGCGTGGTCAGTTCCTACGTGTTACATTGGTCCCGTGAGAGGTGTTGGTGCCTCCAACGGGGCCGTTCTGGGGCTATTTTGTGTTTTCACCCACTAACGCCATGTTTTTAAGCCCAAGTCTAAAAATATTCAAATTACTGCCGTATTCTAAAACCAGGAGTCTCGTGGCTACGCGGTTAGTTCCTACGAGTTACATTGGTCCTGTGGGAGGTGTTAGTGCCTCCCACGGAGCCGTTCGGTGTCTATTTTGGGTTTTCACCCTTTAACGCTATGTTTTAAGCCTAAGTCCTGATATTTTTCATTTAACATCGTATTCTCAAATCGGGAGTCCAGTGATCACGCGGTCAGTTCCTACGAGTTACATTGGTCTCGTGGGAGGTGATGGTGCCTCCCACGGGGCCGTTCGAGGGCTGTTTCGAGTTTTCCCCACTAACGCCATGTTTTACCTAAGTCTAGAAATATGCAAATTATCATCGTATTCTCAAACCGAGGATCGTGTTATCACGCGGTCAGTTTCTACGAGTTATATTGGTCTTGTACGAGGTGTTGGTGCCACTTATGGGGCCATTCGGGGGCTGTTTTGGCTTTTCACCCACTAATGCCATGTTTTTAAGCCTAAGTCTAGATATATGCAAATTATCATCGTATTATCAAATCGGGAGTTCCGTGGCTACGTGGTCAGTTCCTACAAGTTACATTGATCCCGTGGAAGGTATTGGTTCCCCCCACGAGTACGTTCGGGGGATCTTTCGGCTTTTCACCCACTAACGCCATGTCTTTAAGCCTAAGTCAAGAAATATTTAAATTACCATCATATTCTCAAACCGAGGGTCCCGTAGGATTTGGTCGTGGTGGACTCCGTAAGCATCGTCAATTAGGTCAATCAATGGACGATGTGTTGGCAAATCATTTACCACTTCCACTTGCTGGTTTTTTGTTACGTGGTCGGTTATCGATAATTCTTCAGGAACATAAGATACATGTTTTTTACCATGGTATGTCCACTTGTTATAATCTTGACAAATTCCCCACATTATTAAATGTAGCTCAACATCTTCTAAAGATTTATATTTTCCATTTATACAATGGGTGCATAAACACGAAATCTTCTCATTTTTTAGGTTCTTAAAAGCATTTCTAATAAGTTATTGAACGCCTTTAACATAACTATCTAACTATTCGGTCAATCTCCCCTATCCACTCTTTGTATTTTGAAAAATCCATTTAATAATCTTCAAATTGCAGTCCTGTGTAAACATGATAAAATAAATATCATGTTGCAAAATATCATGTTGCATAGTAAATCACTAATATAGTCAACAATGCACCAATCAATCAAACTTTGCAATAACTTAAATACAAGAACACTCCAATCAACGATACTACAACCACTTAAATTCAAATTAAATGAATTTGTCTACTGATATTATTATAAAATAAGAAAAATATTACTACATCTTCATCAAGTGATAAACTAGCCAAGTGGTAATAGAGTCACATAATTTTTTTAAAAATTCCTTCTCCACTGTTGACGTGCGCTGGAACAGTTTCATAACCCTCATATACTGTATCAACCACGATCTAACACTCACCCTGCTCCAAAGGTTGATTATGTACTAAAGTTCATATGGTAGTGGACATGAGCGCATAGGTACGAACGACAAATTTATCGCTTAGGTCCTGTATATAGTATTTCTCTCCATAATCATCGTGGGTTGTTGACGATGATCCAAGACATGTGCCATGCTGAGGCACTGAGAAAGGGAATGTTAAAGGAGGAACCTAAATCTGTGGGGGAATGGAGAATGAGGAAAATTTTAAGGAATCCCTGGCATCTGTGGAAGGAAACTGGGATGCATTAGGGGCTGCAGGGGCATACGACCGGTTAAAAGGGATATAATCTGTGCAAGTTTATCATTCACACCTCCCAATTCATTTTGAAGACCCATTATATCCCCTTAAGTCATATATTGCCGTTCATCGTTGGATGAAAAATGCTTATTAACAAAAGAAAGCTCGTCCACGAGAGGTGCAATGTGTATAAATCTTATTTTAGACATATGCGAACCGAACCTCCCGTCCTCCCTCTGTGGTCTTTCCTAAAGGTTTGTGTGATGGCATCATTGTCAATTTTGTCGAACGGTTCTAAATACGACTGACTACTGATAGATTTTATTATTTCTAGAGTCTTGGCCAAGTGAGGAGGGAATTTTGTATCTTTGTCTCGTCTCGCATGAATGTACAAGTTGGCCCTATTCAGTGTCTTTCCTTCATTTGGGCTACCTTTCATAACGGTCATCCACTCGTTCTTCAAATCTTTATAAGATTTCGAGCCAAGCCGATGGACATCAGGTTTTGTGGCCATATTCTGCTTGTCTTTCTCCCTTTGCAGCATTTTGGAGTCCTTCGCCTCATTCTCCAGAAAATCATTCCATTGAGAGATTGGCATCTTAGCATTCGAAGGAACTTTGCCTTTGAGTGCCAAAATGTTGGAGCTCGATGCTCCCTTAGGGAAATACTTCTGCCTAAGGTTTCTTCGATATGTTCGAAGTTGTTCATCAACCTAAGAAATCACCTTATTTTTTGAGTTGGGGGAAAATGAAAACTATTTGCTGAGTTGCTCATAGATGTCATCTTTAATATCTTTATCTACGAGGTTCCAATTGTCAGCTCCTCCCACTCCCACATTTATTTTTTTCCAAGTTCAAACACTGGGCTCTAAACTGTTCAACGTGATTCTTATCCCCCGTGGGGTTATTAATCAATAAAGAGAACCCAATGGGCTTCTTCTCAACTGAGCCGACAGTTTCAGGAGCGTTGGGCATGTTTATTGGATTATTGGGAGTTCCTTGCCTTCTGCAACTCGGAGTAGGGAAGGGAACGGTTTGTGGAGTAGGGGGGTGAAAATCATTTGGAGTAGGGGAGTGAACAGTTTGCCGAGTTGAGTATTGCTAACCAATTGGTTATGAGAATTCTCCTTGTGGTTGTGTCACATTGTTAATTGGAACGTTGCTTCCATTACCACCCGACATTATCTACAAAAAATAATAAAAGTTAAATGTGTATCTATAATAATAGATGCATAATTTCAAGTTCAATAAGAAAATATAACTAAAAAATAATTTTTTTCCATATATTATAATCTACCTGTTCATGGTACGACTTTAACAAAAGTTCAATGTGCCTGATCTCCATCCAATCTGTATTTGTTTTTAAAAACCTATGGATTTTTGCACGTGGCCAATTAAGAGGAAGCGTGTCTATAATGGATGCATAGATATCATAAATATGAACTTGAAATCTCATCCTCTTTAGCCTATTGGCAAGATTGAGTTTGACGTGCATATGTCGTGAGACATCACAGTCTTCCTCAATGCTCTTTGTACGTAATTCTATCCATAAAGGGTAAAAAAAAAAATTTGCCTTCTCTAACAGCGTAAGAAAGGTCAGTGGTCTATCAGGATTATGTATGCGATATATATATATTGTGTACATCTTCATCATAACATTGTGGCAGGGAAAATAGAATTCGATCGAAGAAGTACTTGTGCTTGAGATGAACTCCACGGTTTACAAAGTAGTTAAATTATTCGATCTTCCTATTCCCATACCAATAAACCGGAGTACCCACTTTATGAGGCTCATTAATGAAAATATACGCGTGCGGTTCATTTGCATCCTTTCCCACTCTTGTTGCCATTTAATAGTACAGTGACTCATTTTTCCTAATAAAAATGAACGAGGGCGTGATTTTAATTCCTATAAATAATGGCTCTAATGAATCATTGACGAGTTATTATGTACGACGACGTGAATATGATTCCTATAAATTATGGCTCTAATGAATCATCAACCGTTAATTTATTAGCTTTTGAATACCTATTTTTTTCATTTAAGCCAAGAATCCCTAAAATCAGGCCTAAAATTAGCCCTTACAAACATTACCCCTACAATTAATAGATTATGCATTTTTCGGACTTAATTTTAATGGAGATGCATATTTTTATATTTCAGCCCTAAAATTAACCTTAATATTAATCCTAAAATTAATCCCGTATTTAGAATCAATATTAATGGAGATGTATATTTTTATATTTCAGTCCCAAACTTAAATGAACAATATCCATTAAATTACAACTTGCCTTAGTTTGAAACATAAACCTACAATATCCATTAAATTAAAGTTTTCCCTAGTTTGAAACTTAAACCAACAATATCCATTAAATTAAAATTTGTCCTACTTTGAAACTTAAACCAACAATATCTATGAAATTAAAATTTGCCCTAGTTTGAAACTTAAACCAACATTATTCATATTTTTCTATAATACACACACACATACACATTTATACTATACACAATTCAGAATACACAGCTACATACATATACACAATACACATAATGGCAATGTATACACAGATACATACATATACATAGACGTACACACACACACACACATATACACACACACACGTATTTACACATGCACATATTCACAGTATAAACACACAGAAAAATATGCACACACGTATATACAATATTTATAGTATAGAGTATTTACCTTTGAGATTGAGATTGAGAGAGAGCTTGAGATTGAGAGAAGGTATACCGCTGAAATTGCCGGAGAGAGTGAGGGAAAAATAAGGGTATAAAAGTTTTCGAGGGAAATGAAAAACTGTTCTACATTTATCATGGCCCAAAGTCGTGACCACAAAAACCTATATGGTTACGAACTTAATCCGTGACCATATCCCAATAAAATGAGTTTTGTGGTCATGGCTAACGTCCGTGACTCCTTCCCTGACCAAAATTGGATGGAAACTTGACGCCATAATGGTCACGACTGGGTCAGGGTCTAAAGTCATGACCCAATGGAGTCAGGGTCTAGAGTCGTGACCACACACAAGATGACCCATGACCACACAGAGTCATGGATTTGTTATACCCATTTTGACTGTGGTCACGATTTTAGTCCGTGACCAATTGGTCACGGCTTCCAACCGTGACCCCTTCTACGTGACCATTTTCGGTATTTGGTGTAGTGAAAGGGCTATGTGAGGACTTGGTTTAAATACCTAATGCCCAACTCCATCATGTGCTTCAGGGAGCTCTCCGAACGTTTTTTCCATTATTTCATTGGGATCCATGATCCGAATCCACATAAAGATTACCAATCACTTGTTCAATGTACTTCAAACTAAGAATAAGAATCTTAGGGAATATATTAAGAGGTTGAATGATGATTGTAATACCCCGTATTTTATGATATTATATAATTATGGGATTAATTCTTATTGTTAGATTAATTAAATTAAAAAGGTCAGAAAATTTAATTGGTAATTAATTCGGATTAAAATAATTATTAACTAGCATGCCAAGGGCTACTACTTATTGATAAAATTATTGAATATTACTGTGTAGATATGTAATATGAAATTATGAGATTTATAACTGTGTAGATATGTAATATGTAATATTTTAGCACCATTTATGCTCATGTTAGTATAGGAGAATATAAATCATGTTTATCTATGATTTGGAGGAAATTAGGAGATGTAAATTCTTAATCTGATATAAAAATAAATATAGGTTGATTTATCTATTTATGTAGAGGGAAAACCATGAAGCTTCATATTGATTGATGAACGAATCTGTGAATTACATGTTCTTGAGTTGGAGATTAATGAAATGGGGTTTTAATGAGTTAAATTGGGGATTTCAGATTTTATGGATGAATTATGATGATTTAATGTTCTAAGTTAGGGGAAATCATCTAAGCATGTTAAGATATCAACTAGGATTGTTGATTTGGTGTTTGGGTTGAAATATTTGAGGTTTTTAGGACTAAGAATATGGAGAAGACGAACTGTAACAGATGAAAAACGTAACAGGTCTGGTAGGGGTGGATTTTACTCAATCTCGTTTTAACGAGATTGAGTCTCGTTGGAACGAGAATGCATGTCGTTCAAACAACATCCATTTTGATTCGAATGATAGGTTCAAAATCTGGAAAAATCCTATTTTGATTCAATTAGATTTGCACAGTTATTTTGAGTGGGGAAAACTATCATTTGATGATTTTAGAGTGCAGAATTGCTAGGGAATATTCATTGAGTAATACCTCCTATATTTTGGAAAAATGGGTTAATGATTTTAGTATAGTGTAGTATGGCTAGGAGATATTCTTGGAGAAATACCTTATATATTTTGGAAAAGTGAGTTAACCGTGGAAATTTCGAGAGAGAGAGAATAATTGAAATGATGATATTATAAGTACTAGTGAGAGAATACTACGTATGGAAAATATATGTTTGGGTTGGGTGAATACCTTGATTTTAATAGGATGTGTGTATGTCTATTATATGCTTATTATTATGTGTATAGCATACCTACGTTTCTTGGTATCGGGAGGAGGTTTCGCGCAGTGGACAGTCTTATCCTGGGTGACCCAATGGGGGGATAATTGACTTGTGCCCAGAGCATATGAACTTGGATACGTGCTATCAGTTACGTAAGATAGTTTCGACGATTGAATGGGAGCGTAGGTATGTGCGTGACCCATTTGGCTGGTGAGTATGCTCGCCTCCAATATTTATGATATGAGATTTATGGTTCGTGAGAGACGCCGAGCCAATTGTCCTATATGTAGCGAGCGATGCACCAGGACATGATAGCAGAGTATGCATTTGCGCCAAGTGGTCTTAACCTAAGGGTGCAGTATGTATATATATATATATATATATATATATATATATATATATATATATATATATATAGGGATATTGTGACTATATGTATATATGTTCTTGTGGATAATTCTTCTTTGTGAAAACTAGTAGATACGGTAATAATAATAAATGCTTTGCGCCAAGTGATCATAACCAAGGGGTGCATGATTAGTGTATTTATATATATATATATATATATATATATATATATATATATATATATATATATATATATATATATATATATATATATATATATGCTTGGGGAAAATTCTACTGTGTGAAATTTGTAGATATAATAATAATGAGAAATAGAATGATTTCAGTGAATAAAAGTTTACCCATACGAACGGGGAATATAATGGAATTTAGTTTGGGGGATAAACTATTTTAATAACGTATTGTATGGGCGATACGGAAAAATCCTTCGAGATATAGTTAGAAGTGTAAGGTTATAACCTAGTTGGGAGCGATACAGATAGCTAAATTGGTTTAGATGTACGTTAGGCGTGCACAAAAGTGGAGAGGTGAGAATCTCATGTGAGAGTTCGAAACTAGCATGCACATAATACTTGCTTCATTGCAGTTTTAAATACTTGCTAAAAAAAATATTTTAACAACTCGGGCTCTGACCCATTTCTTGCTATTCTCCTCTCTCTCTCTCTCTCTCTCTCCCTCTCTCTCTCTGTATATATATATATTATTTATCAGGTGCCCAGCCACAGGGGTTCCACTAGACTTAGACACATGGATCATTTGGCAAGCTGCAGCTGTTGTGGAAGCTGTATGTTATTGAGATTAGACGCTTCTATCTTTCCATTCAGTTCTAGTTTAGACATTTCAGTTAGGGCATGTGTCGCCCGCTTGCAGTTTAGTTATTCAGAGATTGTACTTTTCTTAGAAGCATTTCTTCTCTTGTTCAATTGAGTAGTATTACACTTTCAGTTTGAGATTTTGAACTGGAATGTTTTATCCAGTCTTATTTAATTCAGTAATTGTTCCATGTTCAGTATTTATTTTATTCTGGTGGATTGCAAATAGTTTTTATTTTAATAATGAAAATTTATTAACGGATTGTTTGGGTGTAATTAAAATTAAATGTTTTGACACTTAGCTTAATTATTTATTAGGTGATAAATAAAATAAAATTATTTTCGACAGTGATGATAAGAATGAACCAACCGGTCACTTCAGTCTAATTTAATAAAGGACTAACCACCCAGTATTTAATTAGGTAGGGTGTCACATGTGGTATCAGAGCATCAGGTTCTAGTGTCCTTAAGAATTGTATGTCTTTCTATGTTTTCAGCACAACGTTATTTGATGTAGAACCTTATCATAGGATTGTTGTATTCCCTTACGCACGCAACTTACATTCTTCTGCTATGAATTATAATTGATGTGACTTATTATATGAAATCGTTTGTACATTGAGCACTGAACATTACAGGACGGCCAGCGAGGGCCGTAAGAAGGAAGGTAGAAGAAGAAGCCCGACAGAAGGCATAGAGTAATTTGGGAAGGGTGGGCGTGACAAAAGTCACCATGAGTATTATTTAAGCAAGTGATAACAGAATCATCACTCGGGAACAAAAGGTTTCCCCGAGCACAGTCCTAGGTAACGATGGATTGATTTCAGGATTATCTAGCGTAGTCGACAAAGGGAAATAAGAGTGAATCTTTTGAAAAGTCACCGGTGAAGATGCGGAGAAGAAAGAGAGAAAGTGTAACAGGCTAATGGAAGTAGAAAATACGAGGGCAATTGTGTAGAGTGGAGTGCAGCGACAATCAAAAATTAAATTTGGAATTAAATTTGTAGCTCTTAGAAACGATATAAAGTGATTAGATTAAATTACCACATATAAAGGAGTGTGTTTGAAATTTAAAGAGACATTTTGGTAAGATCTGACCGTGAGGTCTTCCATTCGATGTTATAACAGAGATACTAGTGAAATTTTGAAACTTAGCACAGTGGGTAGGCTAGAGACCGATCGTGAGAGGTAGGTTGAATTGCCTAATGAATTTTGTACTAGAAAAAGAGGGATGGAATAGAAAGGGTTTATGAGAAATCCAGCTAGGATGACTGAAGTTGATGTCATCAAAGTTATATGTTTAAAATTTATTTCAGCACTTCTAGAAGAAGTGAGCCAGGAGGGGAACTCATTTAGATAATCTTGATTGATTAACTTCTTACCAAGTAAATATGAAATCAATCAGGGCTGTAGAGGACAAAAATAGTTTCGAAGGCCCGCATGGCCAAAGAGATAATGGGTTAATGATTGGGAGCTAAGACTGCCAGTCCGAGGAAAGGACATTTCAAAATGGTCAGTGGGACCAGTGACGGGAAATGGCCCGGGAAGTTTCCCAATGTGTAGAGAGTGGGACTATGAATGTTGAATGTGTCCACATTGAGAACTGCAACCGATTAGAATTGAGAATGGTAAACCATGTCAATTGGGCAAAACAAATGGAGGAGTGAGATTTTCAGAGAAGGAATAGGGTCAAGAGAATTGAGCCTAAGAAGTTACAACCCGAGAGTGGTGGGTTCAGGAAGGACCAGTTGAGTCCCCGATAATAGTAGCGTACGTATTTCAGGGTCGATAGGGCCCGAAATGAAAATAGGGTGGCCAGTAAGGCCATAATTGAGGTCTCGAGATTTAGGCCAATGTTTCAATGATGAGTGTGTAAGCCGCAGAACAGAATAATTTTCCCACAGTGAGGAGGGGGCAACTATAGGGTGAAATACTAAATGTATTAAGATTGTAGATACTCATGGATCGTCACTACACCAAAACTGACGATTGGTCACTGCCAAAATCCCTAACCAAGACTGTGGGTCGCAGACTTGGGCCGTGACCATTTCGGGCGTGACCAATTTCGTGGGTCACGACCCAAGTCCGTGACCAAAAAATGGTCACGGTCCAGAGGGGGTCACGACATATGGTCGCGGACATGGGCCGTGACCCATGCCATGACGGGTCACGACCCTCGTCCGTAACCCACAACAGTGACAAATTGGTCGTGGTCAAAGTCCGCGATCCACAACCGTGACAAAAAAATAAAAAAAATGGTCGCGGACTTTGGCCTCGACCCATAACCGTGACAAAAAAAAAATGATCACGGCCCAAGTCCGTGACCCCTAACCGTGACCAAAAATGGTCGTGGCCAAAGTCCGTGACCGACACCGCGACGAAAAAAAAGGAAAAAAAATGGTCGCGAACTTTGGCCGCGACCATTTTTATGCGTGACGAAAAAAATAAAAATGGTCATGGACAAAGTCCATGACCATATTTAACTATAATTTTTTAAAAAAAGTATTTTTTTGGTCCAATCCTAAAATTGGGGGTCCTGTGAGTGCACCGTCGGTTTCTACTTGTAATGGTGGACTCATACGAGGTGTTACAAATATTTATTATTGGCAAAACAATTAAAAAAATCACAAATTGCGAATCGAGAACGTTGTTAATAAACTAATATATATACAAACTTAAAAATATTACACGTCTTAATAATTCACAGACCAAAAAAAAATTGGGCCGAGTTTCCTCTATTTTCTTGACATTCCAAACCCTGTAAATGTAAAACCTGCTTATTATAAAGCCCGCACGGCCATAAAATTAAACAATCAAATTATAAAAGCCCGCACGGCCATAAAACTAAACAATAAAAGCCCTCACGGCTGTAACACATAAAAAACATAATCTGAAATGTCCACAACATATAAACAATCTTCATGTTGTAAAGCATTGCCTTCTTTATTTGTTCCACGTGAAAAAATCCTACAAATGATATGATACAAAAAAATAAAATAAAAGTAACCAAGTAGTTTAACAAAAAATTTAATCAAGCTAAAAAATTGCATATATGAGTTAAAATTATAAACATATCAATGTTTTTATGCCTAAGCCTAGAAATATGCAAATTATTATCGTATTCTCAAACCGTGGGTCCCGTGATCGCGTGGTCAGTTCCTACGAGTAACATTGGTCACGTACGAGGTGTTGGTGCCTCCCACGGGGCCGTTCGGGGGGCTATTTTGGGTTTTCACCCTCTAACGCCATGTTTTTAAGCCTAAGTTCTGATAATTTTCAATTATCATCCTATTCTCAAATCTGGAGTCCCGTGATCGCACGATCAGTTCCTATGAGTTACATTGGTCCCATGGGAGGCTTGGTGCCTCCCACGGGGCTGTTCGAGGGCTATTTTGGGTTTTTCCCACTAACGCTATGTTTTCCTTAAGTCTAGAAATATGAAAATTATCATCGTATTCTCAAACTGAGGATCCCGTGATCATGCGGTCAGTTCCTACGAGTTACATTAGTCCCGTGCGAGATGTTGGTGCCACTTACGGGGCCGTTCGAGAGCTATTTCGGCTTTTAACCCACTAACACCATGTTTTTAAGCCTAAGTCTAGAAATATGCAAATTATCGTCGTATTCTCAAACCGGGAGTACCGTGGCTGCGTGGTCAGTTTCTACGAGTTACATTGGTCCCGTGGGAGGTGTTGGTGCCACCCACGGGGCCGTTCGTGGGATGTTTTGGGTTTTCACCTACTAACGCCATGTTTTTAAGACAAAGTCTAGAAATATTCAAATTACCATCGTATTCTCAAATTGGGAGTCCCGTGGATGCACGGTTAGTTCCTACGAGTTACATTGCTCCCGTGAGAGGTGTTGGTGCCTCCCATGGGGCCGTTCGGGGGCTGTTTTGGGTTTTCACCCTCGAACGCCATGTTTTTAATCCTAAATCCTCATATTTTTTAATTATCATCGTATTCTCAAATCGGGAGTCCCGTGATCACGTGGTCAGTTCCTACAAGCTACATTGGTCTCATGGGAGGTGTTGGTGCCTCCTACGGGGCCGTTCGGGGGCTGTTTCGGGTTTTCCCCACTAACGCCATGTTTTGCCTAAGTCTAAAAATATGCAAATTATCATCATATTCTCAAACCGGAGATCTCGTGATCACACGATCAGTTCCTGTGAGTTATATTGGTCCCCTACGAGGTGTTGGTTCCACTCACGGGGCCGTTCGGGGGTTATTTCGGGTTTTCAACCACAAACGCCATGTTTTTAAGCCTAAGTCTAGAAATATTCAAATTACTATCATATTCTCAAACCGGGAGTCCCGTGGCTGCGTAATCAGTTCCTAGGAGTTACATTCGTCCCGTGGGAGGTGTTGGTGCCTCCCACGGGGCCGGTCGGGGGCTATTTTGGGTTTTCACCCTCTAACGCCAAGTTTTTAAGCCTAAGTCCTCATATTTTTCAATTATTGTTGTATTCTCAAACCGGGAGTCCCGTGATGGCACGGACAGTTCCTACGAGTTACATTGGTCCCGTGGGAGGTGTTGGTGCCTCCCACGAGGCCGTTCGGGGGCTGTTTAGAGTTTTGCCCCACTAATGCCATGTTTTTTCTAAGTCTAGAAATATGAAAATTATCATCGTATTCTCAAACCGGGGATCCCTTGATCGCGTGGTCAATTCCTATGAGTTACATTGGTCCCGTGCGACGTGTTGGTGCCACTCACGGGGCCGTTCGAGGGGTGTTTCATCTTTTCACCGACTAATGCCTTATTTTTAAGCTTAAGTCTAGAAATATGCAAATTATCATCGTATTCTCAAATCGGGAGTCTCGTGGCAGCGTGGTCAGTTCCTACGAGTTACATTAGTCCCGTGAGAGGTGTTTGTGGCTTCCATGGGGCCGTTCGGGGGTTGTATAGGGTTTTCACCCACTAACGCCAAGATTTTAAGCCTAAGTCCAGAAATATTCAAATTTCCATCATATTCTCAATCCGGAAGTCCCATGGCTCCGCGGTCAGTTCCTACGAGTTATATTGGTCATATGTGAGGTGTTGGTGCCTCCCACGGAGCCGTTCGGTGGCTATTTTGGGTTTTCACCCTCTAACGCCATGTTTTTAAGCCTAAGTACTGATATTTTTCATTTACTAACGTATTCTCAAATCGGGAGTCCCGTGATCACGCAGGCAGTTCCTACGAGTTACATTTGTCTCGTGGGAGGTGTTGGTGCCTCCCACGAGGCCGTTCGGGGGATGTTTAGAGTTTTGCCCCACTAACACCATTTTTTCCTAAGTCTAGAAATATGAAAACTATCGTCGTATTCTCAAATCGGGGATCCTATGATCGCGCGGTCAGTTCCTATGAGTCACATTGGTCCCGTGCGAGGTGTTGGTGCCACTTAAGGGGCCGTTTGGGGACTGTTTCGGGTTTTCACCCTCTAACGCCATGTTGTTAAGCCTAAGACTTGAAACATACAAATTATCGTCGTATTCTCAAACCGGGAGTCCGGTGGCTGCGTGGTCAGTTCCTATGAGTTACATTGGTCCCGTGGGAGGGGTTGGTGACACCCAAGGGGCCGTTTTGGCTTTTCACCAACTAACGCCATGTTTTTAAGCCTAATTCTAGAAATATGCAAATTATCGCCATATTCTAAAAACCGGGAGTTTCGAGGCTACGTGGTCAGTTCTTACGAGTTACATTGGTCCCGTGGGAGGTGTTGGTGCCACCCACGGGGGCTGTTTCGGGTTTTCACCCACTAACACCATGTTTTTAAGCCTAAGTCTAGAAATATTCAAATTATCGTCATATTCTCAAATCGGGAGTCCCGTGGCTATGCGGTCAGTTCCTACGAGTTACATTGGTCCTGTGGGTGGTGTTGGTGCCTCCCACGGGGCCGTTCGGGGGCAGCTTTGGGTTTTCACCCTTTAACGCCATGTTTTTAAGCCTAAATCCTAATATTTTTTTAATTATCATCGCATTCTGAAACCGGGAGTCCCGTGTTGGCGCGGTCAGTTCCTACAAGTTACATTGGTCCCGTGGGAAGTGCCTCCCACAGGGCCGTTCGAGGGTTGTTTCGAGTTTTCCTCACTAACGCCATGTTTTGCTTGAGTCTAGAAATATAAAAATTATTGTGGTATTCTCAAACCGGGGATCCCGTGATCGCGCGGTCAGTTCCTATGAGTTACATTGGTCCCGTCCGAGGTGGTGGTGTCACTCATGGGGCCGTTCGAGGGCTGTTTCGGCTTTTCACCCACTAACGCCATGTTTTTAAGCCTAAGTCTAAAAATATACAAATTATCATCGTATTCTCAAATTGGGAGTCTCGTGACAGCGTGGTCAGTTCCTACGAGTTATATTGGTCCCGTGAGAGGTGTTGGTGCCTCCAACGGGGCCGTTCGGAGACTGTTTTGGGTTTTCACCCACTAACGCCATGTTTTTAAGTCCAAGTCTAAAAATATTCAAATTATCGTCGTATTCTCAAACCGGGAGTCTTATGTCTACGCGGTCAGGTCCTAAGAGTTACATTGGTCCCGTGGGAGCTGTTGGTACCTCCCACGGAGCCGTTCGGTGGCTATTTTGGGTTTTCACCCTTTAACGCCAAGTTTATAAGCCTAAGTCCTGATATTTTTTCATTTATCATCGTATTTTCAAATCGGGAGTCCTGTGATCACGCGGTCAGTTCCTACGAGTTACATTGGTCTCGTGGGAGGTGTTGGTGCCTCCCATGGGGGCCATTCGGGGGCTGTTTCGAGTTTTCCCCCACTAACGCCATGTTTTGCCCAAGTCTAGAAATATGCAAATTATCATTGTATTCTCAAACCGGGGATCCTGTGATTGCGCGGTCAATTCCTACGAGTTACATTGGTCCCGTGCGAGGTGTTGGTGCCACTTATGGAGCCGTTCAGGGGCTGTTTTGGCTTTCCACCAACTAATGCCATATTTTTAAGCCTAAGTCTAAATATATGCAAATTATCATCGTATTCTCAAACCGAGAGTCCCGTGGCTGCGTGGTCAGTTTCTACGAGTTACATTGGTCTTGTAGGAGGTATTGGTGCCCCCCATAAGGACGTTCGGGGGCTGTTTGGGCTTTTCACCCACTAACGCCATGTTTTTTACCCTAAGTTAAGAAATATTCAATTTACCATCATATTCTCAAACTGGAAGTCCCGTGGCTGCGTGGTCAGTTCCTACGAGTTATAGTGGTCCCATGGGAGGTGTTAGTGCCTCCCACGGGGCCGTTTGGGGGATTTTTTGAGTTTTCACCCACTAACGTCATGTTTTTAAGCCTAAGTCCTGATATTTTTTAATTATCATTATCAAATCGGGAGTCCCGTGATCACGCGGTCAGTTCCTACAAGTTACATTGATCCCATGGGAGGTGTTGGTGCCTTCCATGGGGTCGTTCGGGGGCTATTTCGGTTTTCCCCCCACTAGGGCCATGTTTTGTCTCAGTATATAAATATGCAAATTAAAGTCGTATTCTCAAACTGGGGATCCCGTGATCGCGCGATCAGTTCCTACGAGTTAAATTGGTCCCGTGCGAGGTATTTGTGCCACTTACGGGGCCGTTCGGGGTTGTTTCGGCTTTTCACCCACTAATGCAATGTTTTAAGCCTAAGTTTAGAAATACGCAAATTATCATCGTATTCTCAAACTGGGAGTCCCATGGACGCGTGGTCAGTTCCTACGAGTTACATTGGTCCCATGGGAGGTGTTGGTGCCACCAACAGAGCCGTTCGGGGGATGTTTCGAGTTTTCACCCTCTAACGCCATGTTTTTAAACCTAAGTCTAGAAATATGCAAATTATCATCATATTGTCAAACCGAGAGTTCCGTGGCTGCGTGGTCAGTTCCTACGAGTAACATTGATCCCATGGGAGGTGTTGGGGCCACCCAAGGGGCCGTTCGGGGGCTGTTTTGGCTTTTCACCCACCAATGCCATGTTTTTAAGCCTAAGTCTAGAAATATTCAAATTACCGTCGTATTCTCAAACCGAGGGTCTCGTGATCATGCGGTCAGTTCTTACAAGTTACATTGGTCCCGTGCGAGGTGATGGTGCTACCCCCGGGGCCGTTTGGGGGCTATTTTGACTTTTCACCCACTAACGCCATGTTTTTAAGCCCAAGTATAGAAATATGCTAATTATCATCGTATTCTCAAATCGGGAGTCCCGTGGCTCCATGGTCAGTTCCTTCGAGTTACATTGGTCCCGTGGGAGGTGTTGGAGCCACCCATGGGGTCGTTCAGGGGCTCTTACAGGTTTTCAACCACTAACGTCAAGTTTTTAACCCTAAGTCTAGAAATATTTAAATTACCAATGTATTCTCAAACCGGGAGTCCCGTTGATACGCGGTCAGTTTATACGAGTTACATTGGTCCCGTGGGAGGTGTTGGTGCCTCTCATCGGGCCGTTCGGGGGTTGTTTTGGGTCTTGACCCTCTAACGCCATGTTTTTAAGCCTTAGTCCTGATATTTTTCAGTTATCATCGTATTCTCAAATATGGAGTCCTGTGATCACGCTATCAGTTCCTATGAGTTACATTGGTCCCATGGGAGGTTTCGTGCCACCCACGGGGCCGTTCGGGGGCTGTTTTGAGTTTTTCCACACTAATGCCATGTTTTCCTTAAGTCTATAATTATGAAAATTATCGTCGTATTCTCAAACCGAGGATCCCGTGATCATGCGGTCAGTTCCTACGAGTCACATTGGTCCCGTGTGAGATGTTGGTGCCAGTCACGGGGCCGTTCGGTAGCTGTTTCGGCTTTTAACCCACTAACACCATGTTTTTAAGCCTAAGTCTAGAAATATGTAAATTATCATTGTATTCTCAAATCGAGAGTACCGTGGATGCGTGGTCTGTTCCTACGAGTTACATTGGTCCCGTGGGAGGTGTTGGTGCCACCCACGGGACCGTTCGGGGGTTGTTTCTAGTTTTCACCCACTAACACTATGTTTTTAAGCCAAAGTCTAGAAATATTCAAATTACCATCATATTCTCAAACCAAGAGTCCCATGGATGCACAGTTAGCTTCTACGAGTTAAGTTGGTCCCGTGGGAGGTGTTGGTGCCTCCCACGGAGCCGTTCGGGGGCTATTTTGGGTTTTCACCCTCTAACGCCATGTTTATAAGCCTAAGTCCTCATATTTTTCAATTATCGTCGTATTCTCAAACCGGGAGTCCTATGATCACGTGGTGAGTTCCTACGAGCTACATTGGTCTCGTGGGAGGTGTTGGTGCCTCCCACGGGGCCGTTCGGGGGCTGTTTCGGGTTTTCCCCCGCTAACGCCATGTTTTGCCTAAGTCTAGAAATATACAAATTATCATCATATTCTCAAATCGGAGATCTCGTGATCACACGGTCAGTTCCTACGAGTTACATTGGTCCCGTTCGAGGTGTTGGTTCCCCCCACAGGGCCGCTCGGGGGTTATTTCGAGTTTTCACCCACTAACGCCATGTTTTTAAGCCTAAGTCTAGAAATATTCAAATTACTGTCGTATTCTCAAATCGGAAGTCCCGTGGATGCGCGGTCAGTTCCTACGAGTTACATTGGTCCCGTGGGAGGTGTTGGTGCCTCCCACGGGGCCGTTCGGGGGCTATTTTGAGTTTTCACCCTCTGGCCCCATGTTTTTAAGCCTAAGTCCTCATATTTTTCAATTATCGTCACATTCTCAAATCGGGAGTCCCGTGATGGCGCGTTCAGATCCTACGAGTTACATTGGTCCCATGGGAGGTGTTGGTGCCTCCCATTGGGCCGTTCGGGGGTTGTTTTGGGTTTTTCCTCACTAACGCCATGTTTTGCCTAAGTCTAAAAATATGCAAATTATCATCGTATTCTCAAACTGGGGATCCCGAGATCGCGCAGTAAATTCCTATGGGTTACATTGGTCCCGTGCGAGGTGTTGGTGCCACTCATGGGGCCGTTCAAGGGTTGTTTTAGCTTTTCACCCACTAACGCCATGTTTTTAAGCTTAAGTCTAGAAATATGCAAATTATTATCATATTCTCAAATCGGGAGTCTCATGGCAGTGTGGTTAGTTCCTACGAGTTACACTGGTCACGTGAGAGGTGTTGGTGGCTCCCATGGGGCAGTTCGGGGGCTGTTTCGGGTTTTCACTCACTAACGCCAAGAATTTAAGCCTAAGTCTAGAATTATTCAATTTTTTATCGTATTTTCAATCCGGGAGTCCCGTGGTTGCGCGGTCAGTTCCTAAGAGTTGCATTGGTCCTGTGGGAGGTGTTGGTGCCTCCCATGGAGCCGTTCGGTGGCTATTCTGGGTTTTCACCATCTAATGCCATGTTTTTAAGCCTAAGTGCTAAAACTTTTCATTTATCGACGTATTCTCAAACTGGGAGTCCCGTGATCACCAGATAATGCGCACAATGAAGAATTTGATACTAAACTACCAGGACACCGAGAATATATACGGTTGAATGCCAATGTGGCCAGACCATGCATAAAGATTGCGATGAAGATCATTCGGTATTATATGCAATGATTGGTTTGCATAATTTGAAGAGTCAAATTGTCTTGTCTGGGAATAGCGTAACCGAAATTCTTAAGTGGGTTAAAGAAATTCTCCCAAAAGAGAACATGTTAGCAGACAATTATCCTACCATGAAGATGAGTTTGAAGGGTTTGGAATTTAAATATGAATCTATTCATGCACGTAAGTATGATTGTATATTATATCGCAACGAACACGGAGAGAATAATGAATGTCCAGTATGCGGTGAGCATAGATATGTCATTGGTGAGAAGGTAAATGACAAACCTGCAAAATATCAAAAGAGCTCGCAAGTCCCATAAAAGGTTTTGAATTATTTTTCACTTGGGTTATGGTTAAAATGATTTTTTAGTGTACCTTGGATAGCGGAGGCCGTGACATGGAGCGCTCGATGTGAGGTGGGTGGGAATTTGATGTTCCATCCGGTTGATTCACTAATCTGGAAAATTTCAAATGCACGACACCATGAATTTGCAAAAGAACCATACAAGTCTTGAAATCTCAATTGATAGGTTTAACCCTTTCGGTAATTTAAGTACTAGTCAAAGTTATTGGCTAGTTCTCATGGCGCCTTTAAGTCTCCCTCCGTCACTATGCATGAGAAAGGAGTTTACATTATTATCTTTATTGATACCCGGCCGAAGGCTCTGGGTGATGATATTGATATATTCTTAGCCCCATTAATCGAAGAACTTAAAGAGTTGTGGGATAGAGGCATGACGGCGTTCGACTCTCACAAGGGTGAAGAGTTTGCACTTACAGCAATGGTGATGTGGGCGATCCACGACCTTTCTGCTTATGGGACCTTATCCGATTATAATGTTCATGGTTATTATGGATGTCCCATATGTGGGGAGGAAAATGAAGTCATTTGGATAAAACATAGTAGTAAGATGAGTTACACGGGTTATCATAGATTTCTACCGACTTGTTACCCTTTAAGGAATGATAAGTCTAAATTTTATCCTATTGGTCACGGGCGCTGGATACAGCCTACTTAGCTTTTTGGTTAAAAAAATCGAGGAGAAGGAGGCGGCTGCAACTGTGTGGAATAGGTACGTAGGCAAACACCCCAAGTTTGTAAACCTGAAGCGTACAACAATGGGAGATCCTAACGACCCTACTAAAGAAAAACCATGGTCCAAGCAATCAATACTTTTTGATTTGCCGTATTGGAAAGATCATCATGTAAGTCATGTAATTGATGTGATGCACACAAAGAAGAATGTTGAAAAACATCTGATAGGAACATGTCTGGTTGGATCTCATTCCAAAGAAGGAGGGCGGGACCGCCGAGATCTACAGGATCTGAAGCTAAAGAAAAAACTTTGGTAAAAAATGATCCTACAATAGGAAGAATTCCTACCCCTTTGGCTGCTTTCACTTTGACTACTAGTGAGAAGAATATTCTCTTAGGCACATTGTTCAACTTGAAGACTCAAACTGGTTATTCTGGGAATTTACATAGGGTCGTAAACTACCAAGCAAATAACTTAAAACAGTGCAAGTCTCACGACTAGCATGTAATCATCCAATTAATCCCTCTTTTATTTTGGCATTACTTATCTGAATACAATGATATTAGCCGAGAAATTATGTAAATCAGTTTGTGTTTCACCCTAGTTTGTGCAAAATTGGTAAACAAAAGGAACATTAGAGCTGCAAAATCAACTTTAACCAAGGCAGTTTGTGTATTAGAGAAATATTTTCCTGCGTCATTCTTCGTTATCATCATCCACTTGCTTGTGATATTTATTATGTGACCCCGTTAGGTATTTTTGGATGTATCCTTTTGACTGGTTGATGAAAACTTTTAAAGATTATGCAAAGAATACACAGTATATTAGAGGATCAATTGTTGAAGAATACATAAATGTGGAATCATCGTTATAGGTAATATTTTCCAGAACAAGAGGTGAGGAGGTTCAATCCTCTTAGAGGAGGAGTGATTGAGGAACCTGATGAGTTTGAGGATGAATTACCGTTTGGGAACCCTAAAGAGGTGAAACTCACAAATATATAATACAAGCAAGCAACTCGGTATGCCTTCGAATCGCAAGATAAAGTCAAAGAATGGAGAGAGTGAGTATCTATTGAATTCTTCTTCTTTGATTATATGTATTTTATATTTTACGATCTAAACTCTATAATTTACCCGTAGTAAGTATGAGGATTAAATTGGCCAAAATCAAAGGAGAATTTGCACGAAAACTGATTTTAGGGCATGGGTATCAAAAGAGGTAAATTTCACATCTTATGTGTGTGGTCCTTTATTCGTGTGTGATAAAAATATAAATTCATTAATAAATGCAGCTTTTAAAAAGAGGTGATGTCTCTTCTAGGTTTGCACGCCCACCAAAAGGCCCTAATTTTCGTGCGAAAGAGTTTAAAAAATTCCACACCAATGATTTTGAATTCATTTCATATCCATATGCGGATAAACTTTTGACGCAAAATCGTTGAATATCAATTTTTTCCTTAACTACATGTATCGCTAGCAAAAGCGATAAAATCCAAAGAATAGGGTGCTAACCTATTATGGGATAGTCTAACAAATCATAGAACTTGATTACTTAAATTTCACAGAAACTGTATTCTATTGTGATTGGGTAAAGGTGGAGGATACTACAAATGCTTGCAAAGTTGATCCTGACTCCAAACTTATTATGGTAGTTTTATCAAAGCTGAAGAGTAAAGGAAGAACAGTCGACAATTCTTATATTTGTGCCTTTCAGGACGTAAGGAAGGTATTCTACTCAAAGTTCATAAACGATGGCAATTAGTCTATTGTTGTTCATGCACCAAAGGGTATGACTACTGAAGTGGATGCATTGAAGGATCCAAAAGAGTTTCAGTCAGCTCTTGATGACAACCCTAATTTGAAGTATCTTTAAGTTGATTTAGAGGAAGATTGAGTATCAAAATATTATGTTAACCCTGTCAATATTATTTGTATCATATTTTTATATTGACATTGTATTAGCACTTTACTTTGATGTATGAATTTTTTTTTCACTTTTACTAATGTTTAATATGATTTATGTAAGTTAACTTTCGATAATATGTTATGCTCAGTCGAATATTTAGTTAACTTTTGATATTGACATTGTATTAGCGCTTTACTTTGATGTATAAATGTTGGATAATTATGGGTTGTTGGCTTGTTATTGGATAGTATGTTAGAAGGAGTACGGGATAATTATTTGGTTTGTTTGGTTTGGCTGTTAGATAATTATTGATTATTGGCTTGTTGTTGGATAGTATGTTAGAAGGAGTATGTGATAATTATTGGTTTTGTTTGGTTTGGCTGTTGGATAATTATTGGTTATTGACTTGTTGTTAGATAGTATGTTAGTAGTAGTACAAAATAACGTTTTGGGTTTTCACCCTCTAACGGCATATTTTTAAACTTAATTCTAGATATTTTCAAATTATCATCATATTCTCAAACCGAGGGTGTCTTAACCACGCCGTCAGTTCTTGCGAGTTATGTTGGTCCCGTGAGAGGTGTTAAAATTTCTTTAGGGGTTGTACGGTGGGCCCTAAAGGGTTTTCCCTCTAACGGCATGTTTTCAAGCCTAAGTGTGGATTTTCTCAAATTATCGTCGTATTCTCAAATCGGGGGTCTCATGATCACGCGATCGGTTCCTGCGAGTTACATTGGTCCCGCGCGCGGTGATTGTTCCCCTAAAGGGGCCTGTTGGGTGGCACTAAGGGGTTTCACCATCTAACGGCACATTTTCAAACCTAAGTGTGGATTTTCTCAAATTATCGTCATTTTCTCAAACCAGGGGTCCCGTGACCACGCGATCGGTTCCTGTGAGTTACATTGATCCCGTGCGAGGTGTTTGCACATGGGGCCGTTTGGGAGGTGTTTTTGGTTTTCTCCCTCAAAAGGCATGTTTGGCAAGAAAATATGCCTTTTTCCGGCCTTGCCAAATGCAGCGTGTTATAGAGCTCATTGAAATTATTTCGGAAAGGAGTCCCGGATAATATGATGCATTTTACCGTTTGGAGTTTGATAGAATATTTCAAATACAACTCCTCGTATTACGGGGAATGTGTCCTTCATCAAGAACCGCCAATATAGGACAATCTAGGGAACTCAAAGGTCGCTTCACAGGGAACTCAACTTATGATCAAGAGACGAAGGATAGGGAAGCAGTTTCGATTAAGCTGGCTAAACAATAGCCCCAACATTTTGAAAAATTTATAGTAGCAGCCCGACCCCACCGTTATGAACAAAAGAGGTGGCCTCATAGAAAGATTAAGAGCTTGACAAAGCTCATTGAGGGTTGTTAAGATGTTAATCTTCCTGTGAGGCCACCTTGTAATGTTGAGTTCCCAGCACCCTGAAATTAATCCCTTACAAACATTACTGCTCACTCTACTCAACAAAATCGAACTCCAATATCTAAAATCAATAATGGTAACACTTCCTATAGTTGTAAAAAGACAGGGATTCACTTGTGGGAGACTACGTGGCTCCGTTGGACCAGTCTTTGGACAATATTTGGAACAACGAAGCCTTTGGACATTTTATGGACCACTGAAGTCACGTAGTCTCTCATTAGTGAATCCTTGACTTTTTACAACTATACCAAGTGTTGCTATTATTGATTTTAGATGGTGGAGTTTGATTTTGCTAAGTAGAGTGAGTGGTAATGTTTGTAAGGGATTAATTTCATGGTGCAGGGAACTCAACATTACAAGGTGGCCTCATAGGAAGATTAATAGCTTAATAACCCTCAATGAGCTTTGTCAAGCTCTTAATCTTTCTGTGAGGCCACCTCTTTTGTTCATAACGGTGGGGTCGGGCTGCTACTACTAATTGTTCAAAACATTGGGGCTATTGTCGAGCCAGCTTAATCGAAACTGCTTCCCCATCCTTCGTCTCTTGATCATAAGTTGAGTTCCCTGTGAAGCGACCTTTGAGTTCCCTGGATTGTCCTATATTGGTGGTTCTTGATGAAGGACACACTCCCCGTAATGAGAGGAGTCATATTTAGAATACTCTATCAAACTCTAAATGGAAAAAGGCATCATATTATCCGAGACTCCTTTCCAGAATAATTTCAATGATCTCTACAACACGCTGCATTTGGCAAGGCCAGAAAGGGCAAACTATCTTGCCAAACATGCCTTTTAAGGGAAAAAACCAAAAACACCTCCCAAACGGCCCCGTGACAGGTGCAAAACCTCACACGGGATCAATGTAATTCGTAGGAACTGATCGCGTGGTCACGGGACCCCTGGTTTCTGAAAATGATGATAATTTGAGAAAATCCACACTTAGGCTTGAAAACATGTCGTTAGAGGGAGAAAACCCATACCCCTCCCCCGGTTGCCCCTTTAGGGGAGCTATCACCATGTGTGAGACCAATGTAACTCGCCAGAATCGAGTGTGTGGTCACGGGACCCCCAGTTTGAGAATACGATAATAATTTGAGAAAATTCACACTTAGGCTTGAAAACGTGCCGTCAGAGGGGAAACCCCTTAGCTCCCCCCAAACGGACCTTTTAGGGGAGCGATCACCGTTCGACCGCGTGGTCACGGGACCCCCGGTTTGAGAGCACAGCCCACAACAGAGAATATGCACACTTAGGCTTGAAAACGTGTCGTTAGGGGGTCAAAACCCTGGAATGCCCCCCAAACGGCTCTGTGGGTAGAGCAAACACCTCGTACGGGTCCAATGTAGCCCGCACGAATCGACCATGTGGTTACGGGACCCTTGGTTTGAGAGCACGGCTCAAAACAGATAGTATACACTCTTGGGCTTGTAATCGTGCCGTCGGGCGGCGAAACCTCACAACGCCCCCAAACGGCCCTGTGGATGATGCCAACACCTCGGTCTAGACCAATGTAACTCGTAAAAACTGACCGCGTGGTCACGGGACCCTTGGTTTGAGAGCACGACTGAAAGTAGATAATATCCACACTTATGCTTGAAACATGTCGTTGGGGGCGAAACTCCTTAGCATCTCCAAATGGCCCCGTCAGTGGTGCCAACACCTCACACGGGACCAATGAAACTCGTAGGAACCGATCGAGTTATCACGGGACCCCCGGTTTGAGAGCACAGTCCAAAATAGAGAATATCCACACTTAGGCTTGAAAGCGTGCCATTGGGGTGCGAAACCCCTTAGCCCCCCTCCCCCGGCCCCGTGAGAGGTGCCAACACCTCGTACAGGTCCAACGTAGCCAGCAGGAACCGACCGCGTGGTCACGAGACCCTAGGTTTGAGAGAACGACCCAAAATAGAGAATATACACACTTAGGCTTAAAAATGTGCTTTCGGGGGGGGGGGGGGGGGACACCGCAACGTCCCCCAAATGGCCCCGTGGGCGATGCCAACACCTCGATCGGGACCAATGTAACTCATAAAAATCGATCGCGTGGTCATGGGACCCTCAGTTTGAGAGAACGACCCAAAATAGATAATATCTAATCTTAGGCTCAAAAGCGTGCCGTTGGGGTACGAAACACCTTAGTCCTCACGGCCCCATGAGCGGAGCCACGCCTTGTACGGGTCCAATATAGCCCGCACGAACCAACCGTGTGGTCACGGGACCCTCAGTTTGAGATCACGACCCAAAATAGAGTATATCCACACTAAGACTTGAAAACATTCCATCGGGGGGCGAAACCCCCAGCGCCCCACAAACGGCACCATGGGTAGTGCCAACACCTCGCTCAGGACCAACGTAGCCCATACGAACCGACTGCGTGGTCACGGAATCCCCGGTTTGAGAGCACGACCCAGATTTCAAAATTCCTACACCGGTCCTCTGATCGTGTGGTCACGGGACCCCCATGAGGTTAGCCAATGAGAACTTGCAGCAACTGACCAATTAGACTCCTAATTAGAGGATTTTTATTATTATTATTATTACATCTCGTCACAGAACCAAAGTCGTGACTAAGTTGATATCTATAGAAAGTATAGTCACGACCAAACACCGTGATCAACTTGATATCTACAGCAAACATAGTCACGGTCCATAGCCGTGACGAATATATAATAGCGAGAATAATAGTCACGTCTTAAAGCCATGACCAAGTTCGATTGTACACATAACATAGTCACGGCTATGGGTCGTGACGACATGCTTTCTTAATCCGATAATGGTCACGGGTTTGGGTCGTGACCAGGCTTGTAAACGTGGTCAAGGCTATAGGCCGTGATGAGAGCCGTAACTACGACAAGTTCGTGACCAGTTTGTGGGTCAGGGGTTTGGTCCGTGACCACAGAAATTGGTCACGCCCGATTTGGTCACAGACCAAATCCGTGACCCACACCTCCTGGTCAGGGATAAAGTCCATGATCAATCGCCCAGTTTGGTGTAGTGTTTAACATTATGGATAATACTCGACACCTGATCTCATCTGGGTTGGACAGAAAGTCAATATGGTCCCCGTAATTGTCATTATGGTCCCTTGGGTCAGATGTTCCGTCGAAGGAATCCATCCCGGGGAGCTTGAAGTTGGAGGAGATTGGATGGTCCATTACCTTGCGGCAGAATGGAGATCCCTGCCCATAGTCACTACACTAAAAACAACAATCTGGCAGGTTTAAAATCGTTCCAGAATCTGGGGTGCCAGATTTTCTGGCACGGTTTAAAATCGTGCCAGATTGCTCAATCTGGCCCACTTTTGGCACGGTTTAAAACCGTGCCAGATTTTTATTTTCTGGAACGCTTTTGGCACGGTTATAAATGTGCCATATTATTTTATAAGCATACTCAAATTTATAATTTGATACGATTTTGGCACGGTTTTAAGCCTTGCCAAAATTTTCAATTAATAAAAAAATATTATTTGAAAACAAATAAAAAAATAGTAAATTCTAAATCTGGTACGAAAAATATTTATTATTTGCAAAACAAAATCAAGATAATTCACAAATTGTGAATATCGCATGGTGTTATTAAACTAATGTACATACAAACTTCAAAATATTACAAAGTCTTAATAGTTCACAGATAAAAAAACGGGAATTTCCTCTATTTTCTGGACATTCTAAAACCTGTTGATACAAAACCTACTAATATAAATCCATCGCACAACCACAAAATATAACCATAAAATTACAAAAGTTCGCCCGACCATAAAAGTTAACAATAAAACTACTAAAGCATGCACGACCATAATGCAAAAAATAGAATCCTGAATATTAACGACACTAAATAAGTAACCACCTTGTAAACCATTGACTTCTTCATGTGTTACACATGGATAAAAGCTAACGATTGAATGTTACCCTGCAAAAAAATAAGATAGAAAAAAGATATGCTATTAGTAACTAAGTAATTTAAAAAAAATAGATTCAAACTGAAAAATTGCATGTACGAGTTATAATTATTATTATATTCTCAAACTAGAAGTCTCGTGACTACGTGGTCAGTTCATACGAGTTACATTAGTCTCATGCGAAGTGTTAGTGCCTCTTAAGGGATTGTTTAGGGGCTGATTTGAGTTCTCACCCTTTAACTACATGTTTTTAAGCCTAATCTAGATAGTTTCAAAATATCGTCATATTCTCAAACCGGGAGACCCGTGACTACGCGATCAGTTCCTACGAGTTACATTGGTCCCGTGCAAGGTGTCCATACCTCTTACGGGGCCATTTGGGGGTTGGTTTGGATTTCACCCTTTAAACTATAAATTAGTATATAGACTATTATTCAAAAATAGGTGTAGACTTTATTTATCCCAAAAAAGGGTTTAGACTATATTATCATTAGATAATATAGTCTACACCCTTTTGGGGATAAATAAAGTCTACACCTATTTTTGAATAATAGTCTATATACTAATTTTTATCTAGATATTTCCAAATTATCATCATATTCTCAAACCAGAAGACCCGTGACTACACGGTCAGTTCATACAAGTTACATTAGTCTCATGCGAGGTGTTAGTGCCTCTTACGAGGACGTTTGGGGGCTGGTTTGAGCTCTTACCACTACACCAAAAATTCCAAATTATCACATTTCAGTCGGTTACCCTTGTCACGGTCAATGACCGTTATAAAAAAATACGCATTTTTTGTCACGGTCATTGACCGTGATAAGTCCGTGACAAAGGCTTGTCATGGTCAATGACCATGACCACCTTGTAAAGTTATCACGGTCAAAGACCGTGACAGGTCCGTGACAACTTAGTCAGTAAAAAAATCCTTCCCAATTCTTTTTTCCCACCATTTTCACTTCCCTCTTTTTTTCTCTCTCTAAGCGACTACTCTCTCTCTATCTAGGCAATTTTCAAGTTGTTTTTTCCTCTCTTTCTCTTTCCTTTGTATATATGTGTGTGTATATGTGTGTATGTGCATTTACAGGGGTTTGTGTGCATGTATGTGTGTGCATGTGCAGGGGTGTGTGGTGAGGGGAGGGGGAAGGAGTTGGTGGGGTTGGGGTTGGGGGTGGTGGTGTGTGTGTACGCGTGTGTGTTGGTGGGTGAGTGTGTGTGTGTGTGTGCGTGTACGTGCGTGTGCGTGGGGTGGGGGGAAAGGGGAAGGGGGAGTGGTGGGGTGGGGGTGGGGGAGGGGGGTGTGTGTGTGTGTGTTGATTTGGGACTTGAAATTTATGTTTAGTTTAGGACTTGAAATTAATATGTAAATACCCAAATATATGTTGTACCCTTATGTATAAATACCCAAATATTGTTGGCTAATACATAATGATTCTCCCCATGTTTAAGAGGCTTAAAGTTCTATTTGAGATTTTCCTTACGGAATAGTCATAATAGGAATTGGAACTGGGACTTATAATTATTATTGTTAACTTAATTATGACTTTAATTGGATATAAATGAGTTAGGAGCCTCTAGATTCCCCTTATTAATTGTTGGTTTTGAATTAGTAAGTAGTTAGTTTGAATTGATATTTAGGATTTTTCGTAATTGTACATATTAGATGTTATTGTTTTGGAATCCATAAATAAGTTGTTAAACATTAATATTACACCGTGACAGTTGAAACGGACAAATTGATTAATAAAAAATAGCTTTAATTGTAACCTTAATTGTATAGCTTTAATAATGATATATTTATAAGACGTGATGAAATGAATTAATTGAGTAGATGAATTAGAAGGAGTACGGGATACACATTTGTTGGTTTGTTATTGTTGTTGTTGTTGGATTATAGTGGACCGATATTGGGTTGGTTAATTTTGGAAGTGACATGACCACTGGATTATTGTCCAAATGGGGGGGGGGGGGGGAGGAGTTTTCCACTTTTTTCTAAAATTAATTTGTGTCACGAACAATATATTATTAATTCATATATATGATAATTAAATGAAACATACTTAAAATTACATATAGTGCGCATAGATACTAACCTTCTAATTCTTATGCGTACGCATTCAATAGCCCTTAGACCCGTTCGAGAGTCATTACCCCTGTAATGAGATCTCTCGAATTGTCCCGTTTGGACAGATTGGGACTGCATAATTTCTGTATAATAATATTCTTAGTGGCTTAAAGTTGTTACTTTTGGAGGAAGTTTTGCAGTCGTATCCTAATGTTCTCTGGGTACATACTAAATTGGTTAGTGTGAGTGTTATTTCAATTGATAAATTGAAATAACACTCACACTTGCGAATCTACGTCGTGTACTTGGAGAAATATGGGGATATGCTGCCGAATTTTTCTCAAATCGTAACAATGTGAATGAGTTGTTAAGTATATTACAGAAATATGCGGTCTTGAATGGGATAGGATCACTCACCCTTTAGAGGAGATGGAGGAAATAGGAATTAATATTATAAATTGAATTTGAATTTGAATTTAAAATTTATAAATCGAATATAAATAAGACATAATTAAATGAAACATACTATAAATCTAAGTTTTGTTTATACTAATCCACGAATATACGCTTCTTACCTTTAATAGGTGATTGTTTGTAGTAGATGTGATGGGATATCCTAAATATAAAGAGTGGATGGGTGAGACAAATAGAATGGGGGATGTGTTTTGCAGAGGTGCTAATGAATTTGTGAAATAGGCAAATAGATGTCATAATAATGAAGAGTTTCCGTGTACTAGGTGTGAGAATGGTAAGATGTTTGAGTTCTTTACAAATGTATAAAACTCGGGCATTTCATACAAGGCTCTTACTTTCTTTTGAGCGAGCGAAAAAGATAAAAACCTCGTTGAAGTTGAAATGACTTACTATGGTGTAATTCAAAATGTATTTGAACTGGACTATGTAAGCTTTAAAGAGGTTGTATTTTACTGTAATTGTGTAAGAGTTGAGGATAAAAATGCTTGTAAAGTTGATCCTGGCACCAATTTGATTATGATTGACTTGTCCAAGTTGAAGAGTAACGAACATGTGTGCGATGAGCCGTTTGTTTGTGCATTTTAAAAGGTCAAGCAAGTGTTTTACTCGAAGTATATCAACAACGAGTCGTGGTCAATCGTCCTACATGTGTCAAAGCATCAAAATAGTAGTGTGGATGACTTGACTGCTCCTACCGAGTATTAATCCATTTTTTATGATAACTCGAATTTGAGACAGTTTTTAGATTTGTAATAAGTATTCCAATTATCGGACAATAGTTTAATGCTTTTATCGGACACGAGTTTACTGCTTTTAATTCATTTGTACTTGATCAGTTTCTCTCTTTCTCTCTTTCCTTTGTATATGTGTGTGGAGGCGTGGAGTTTTCTACTATTTTCTAAAATTGTTTAATGTTTGTATGTCTTCTTCAGGTGTGTGTGCATGTGAATATGTGTGTGCAGATGTGTTTGTATTCTTCTAATTCATTTGGATTTGTACTAATAACAACAATTTTTATAGAAAATGCCTCCTTCAGGGATTAAGGCAAGGATGATGATGATGATAATGATGATGTCTTCTTCAAGGCTCAGCGGTAGCGGAGGTGAAGATCGACCCTTAGGCTCCCCAAATGGGGCACATTGGGAATGGCCGTTGAGAACAAGACGGGCTTATTGACTAGATCCCTCGAGCTGGTGAAGAAGATTATCGGCTCGAGGTACACCAGTTGGAGGGAGGTGCCAAATGAGCTCAAGTAAGCTATATGGGAGGCACTACAGGTAATGTATTTATTTCTCAATTTCAATTTCAATTTCAATTTCTATTCATAATTATTCACGACTAACACTTACATTGTTTTTTTTATATTTATTTGACAGGAACAATTCAGCCTGCCCTCAGAACTCCGTGATTTTGTATTGGAGTAGTTCAGGGAGCAACACAAGATATGGAAGAAGAATTTGTAGGCCCAGTACTTTGGGAAGACTCGAGAGTCCATTATCAAAATGCGTGAGTTCGACCCGCCGAAGGAGCCGATCGCACTGGCACATTGGCAAAAGTTCATTGACAATGAGATCGAGGAGCGACAATTGGCATCTCACCAATCGGGGAGGGAAAATCGGACAAAAAAGATGCACGTGCACTACTCCGATCGGACATCTTATGCCGAGATGGAGCACAAGATGGTAAGTTTTTATTTTTCTATAATTATAAAAAATATGTTATTCTACATTATTTTACTTTGCGTTACTTACTAATTTTGCATTATTTTATTTCAGGGGACGGAGAGTGGCCTTGGGGGTAGGCCACATAGGCTCGATGCCTATGTGGCAATTTGGACGAAGAAGGGCAAGGATAAGGAGGAGTCCCCGAGCGTTGCGGCCACGATTGTAAGTAATCCGATGGTTTAATTTTTGTGAATTACGTTATAATTTTTTTTATTTACTTATTTAATTAATCGTGTGCTTTTTGTCATTTCGGGAAAAGCTAAAGGAAGTGTATGAGTCGTAGTCTTATGCCGACAATGCATCTTTGTTCACGGACACACTCAGCTAAGTGTTTGGCGCTGATCGCAAGGGGAGGACTAGGGGGTGAGCTCGCGGGTGGGAAAATCTAGGATCACCGAAATGGAGACGAGCAACACCGGATTGGCTTGTCAGGTGGACACGCATGACGCGAAGCTATCAAGTTTGGAGGCGAAGGTCCTAGATATGTATGCATTCATAAAGCATCAGTTGGGTAGAAAGGGCAAGGGAAAGGGAAAGGGCTAGGGCAAGGGGAAGGATAAGGTGGTGGAGGGGGAGCGGGAGGTGGAGGAGGAGTAGGACGTGGGCATCACTTCTTCATCGCTGATACATACGGACTCACCGCTCGATGATTAACTCCCCTACTTGGCTCCCATCCAACGGCCTATATCAATAATCGGTTGGCCGAGCGTGTTTTTACGCGATATATATGATGGCCAGTGGATAGCGAGGGGGTTGAGGTGCCTAAATACCGCCGAGGGTATGCCGGTTCATGGATGTAACCTTCAAAACATTGAGGCCAAGGTGCTCGTCACGCATGTCATACCCAAAAAGGAGAACTCTGCATTGTGGTTGCGCGAACAATGCAGCGTGATACATATTGAGGAATCTCTCAATACGTATATCGTGTGGCCTTCCTTCCTCCTTGAACCTACCCCAAACACTATATCGTGACATTATTTGTATCTATTTTTATTTGAATACTTGGATTATATTTTAATTGTTTTGATTTGTTACATTTTGGTTTGGATATGGATTGTATTTTTATTTTATATGGATATGGAAATATATATGCAATGAATTGGTGCATTCTTTCTATTTTATTTGGATATATGTTGTTTAAACAAATAAAATTTTGCTATAACAGGTACAAATATACTGCTGGGTAGTGGTAGCGGCCAAACTGCCTAGTAGAGTTTTTTAAAATTCTACCCAGATTTGTCACGGTCATTGACCGTGATAATTTTTTAAAGGTTGTCACGGGTTTTTCACGAACAAAACCCGTGACAAAACTTGTCAAAGTCAAAGACCGTGGCAGGACCATGACAAGTCTAATGAACTTATCACGGTCAATGATCGTGATAAGTCCGTGACAACAAAAGTTATCACCCCCAGACTTGTCACGGTGATTGACCTTGACAAGTTGGACTTGTCACGATCAATGACCATGACAATCCGGAAGATTTGGTGTAGTGCACCCTCTAACGGCATGTTTTTAAGCCTAATCTAGATATTTTAAATTATCATCATATTCTTAAGATGGGAGACTCATGACTATGCCGTCAGTTCATACGAGTTACATTAGTCTTACGCGAGGTGTTAGTGACTCTTACGGGGCCATTTGGAGGTTGGTTTGGGTTTTTCACCCTTTAACGACGTGTTTTGTAAGCCTAATCTAGATTTTCTCAAATTATCATCATATTCTCAAATCGGGAGTCCCGTGACTACGCGGTCAGTTTCTACGAGTTACACCGATACCGTGCGAGGTGTTTATGCATTTTATGGGACCATTTCGAGTCATGTGTTCAAGTTAGTGATATCCAATACATGTATAAAAAGAAAAAGATAAATATTTAAAAGATAAATCAAGAATCTATAGTATAAGACGTTAACAAATAAAAGTAAACTACATAAGAAATAACGTTGAAGGTACCTAGAAAACAAATTAGACATAATCCCCGCATATGGTAGCACATAAAAATACTCAACAACTGGGTCGCCGTCGCCAGCTCCCTAATTCCTTTTTGACCAAAGACCCTTGCAGGCTACACATAGCAAATTCATGATGCTCAATTAGAGGTTCCTTTCCTTGGAAGGAAACCAAAATTTCACTAACATAAAAATGATGAGATGGAGTTCAAATTCCACGATGGGAAGACATGGGGATGATTTTATTTCTATAGATTATAGAGGATATACCTTTCCTTAACACTTCTTCAGCAAGAACGAAAATCAGAAGGCAGAGGGGTTCCCCTTTCCTAACACCTATAGAGAATTTAAAATACCCACAAGAAGTTAAATTAATAAGTATAGGAGAAATTAGAGAATCAATCACACCACTATCCACCACATTTACATTAGATGAATATAGATTAGAATAGTAGTATACAACATGATGTTGCAGAGTATAAGGATCCTCAATCATGTTTCTAAGCTTGAGAAGTAGAGTTTAACTTCTCTGCTAAATTGAGATGAGTTCTTGTGATGCTTCTTGATAAATAAAGTAACTTAAATTGGTCCTATGACAAACGAAAAGAAACGAGATGCTTGTCGATAATCATAAGAATAAATAGCTAGGAACTCAAAACTAAAGAAATATAACTGTCACTTTAATGATTGTTTATCATGTT
This sequence comes from Sambucus nigra, assembly GCA_949130495.1. NCBI lineage: Eukaryota > Viridiplantae > Streptophyta > Magnoliopsida > Dipsacales > Adoxaceae > Sambucus > Sambucus nigra. The sequence goes on along the minus strand of OX422212.1, from coordinate 633,097,132 downwards.
CAAAACATTGAAAAAAGTTGATAAATATAAGATATGATGCATAAAAGTTCATATATGCCAGTATTCAATGTTGGTAGGGTAGCTTCACGGGCTATGTATTCAAGCAGTAGGCAACTACAGATGTGGTAAGGCACCTTCAAGCACTATGTAGAAGTATTGAGTATATAGAATAAGTGTAGAGAAGTTATGTAGGTATATTACAAAGTATTAATTACATAGTATAGTTCAGTAGTTCATGAATTGCAGGGTATATTTACAAATTACAAGTACATTAATTATAAGGCATGAACAATTTAGAAAACATATTTAAAAGTATATAACAAAGTATGATTTATTAAATTTATATATATATATATATATATATATATATATATGTGTGTGTGTATATATATATATATATATATAGACACACACATAGGGTACAACAATGATCATATTTTATATATGTACTTAGTTGGACAAAACAACAATGAGAGAGATGAGTAGCCTGAGGTCAGAGGTTAGTAAAGCCTGGGTTGAAAAACCTCGAGGCTCAAGCCTCTAATAAAGAAAATGTGGCTCAAAACTTCAATCTATTTTATCATTCCCCACATCAAGTCATGCTTAACTGCTAAATGGACAGAGATTTATGGTTTGATTTTAAGGAAGAGAAAATAAAGGAGACTTCAAAAGAGAAGATAAACACACATAAAATGCTTTAACACCTTCACATCTTGTACGAAAGGCAATATTTTATAAGATTATGTAATACTTAACCAAGCATATTGTCATCGATGGGCAGCCTTGAGTCATCCTTGGCGTTAGCAACCTCGGTTAAAAGAAACATGAAATAAAATCAAGTTTAGAAAGGTTCTGTAAAAAATGGAAGTTTTTTTCATCGATGGGCAGCCTCATGTCATCATCGATAGAAAAACTAATCTTTAAGAGGCCTTTTTTCATCCCAGTACGGTTGACATGAGGAACCTACAAAGAAGACCCCATCATAATATAAGAATGATATAGACATCGTTGTAATTAAGTAAAATGAAAATTACTCAAACGCTAAGACAAACACCTAAAATCCCCAATTATCCTAAAATCAGATCAATGGAACGAATTTAAGCTAAAATCCCCTATTATAAATTGTGCAGCATTAGTGCATTACACATCCTACTGCAAAAGTAAAAATAAGAGGTTATATACGCTTTTTAATAGTAGTTCTACACGAGTTTTAGATTCTTGGTAGATATCGCAAAGCCCCTTAATTTTTTTATTGTTCAATGGGCATTCCCTCTACTTGGATTGCTCGAATTAATTATAAATAGCATGTTTTAGAAATCAAGGAAGGACTTCAATTGGTTGTGTGTTTAGAACCTACTGAAGCTTCGTCAGATGGGAATTTTTCTCTTCAAATGTTGTTCATACAGCCTTGTAAGTCCATAATATTCATGCATTATGTATATGTCTTTTTATCCTTCTTTGAGTACAAGCTGAGACAAATACTCAATCCTATAATTAAATGTTGACTGTACCTTTTAAAAGAAGGTTAGTAATTAGTAACTAAATCCCCATATAGCTCTCCTCTAGGGCTAGTTAATTAGAATGTTTTAAACAGAAAATGATAACTATCGAGTAAAAATTATTTATGTACCTCCAATCAAATAGGTGAATACAAAACAACATATATGTTGTATATTTCCAAAAGATACATAAGTAAGTCCAAAATGCACTCAACTCTAGTAAATTAGCAAATGGCATGGTATATATCATATTACAAGTAATTATAATGGGGAAAATGTCAGATACGTACATAACAGTTCTAATGGGGAAGACGTCAGATATGTACATAACAGTTCTAAGAGGTTGATACCCCCTAGAAGAGTTTGTTGAACTAATACCTTATTTCGACCAAACCAAAAACCTAAATAACATATAAGATTCTATGTTAAGAACATCATAATAATTTGTCAAAAAAAATATTTAAACCTTAGATTTAGATTTAAGCATCTTGTGAATTTCCATTTAAAACTTTCTTTTCACCCCTACAAAACTAAACAACAATAAAAATCCAATTGAAAGAACACACATAGTTCCAAACCACCCAAAATGGGGGAAAACCCTAAATAATACCTATTCGTGACGGGGAGAAGCGGTTGGAGGAGAGGTTGGCAGTGGGTCATCGGGGCAACTGGATGAAAGGCAGATGGAGGGAGAAGGGTTGACAGCGAGGAGAGGGGTGGCAGCTAGGAAGGGGGGATGGAGGGATGAGCGTGGGGTGCCTGCTAGTAGCGTGGAGATAGAGAGAGAAAGAAAAAGAGAGACTTAGGTAAAATTGATTGGATCCCGATTGAATTTTTGGGATAATATTTTTTTAATGAACCGCACCCATATTTGGCATAGTTTAAAACCGTGCCATATTTTGGCACTGTTCGAAACCGTGTCAAATTATCAATAAACCGTGCCAAATTCAGGCATGGTTTAAAACTGTGCCAGATTCTCCTTGTCTCAGTATGCCAGATTAACATTTTTGGTGTAGCGTGTCTCCAGTATCCATATTGGCTTAGTTGATATCAACTAGTCTGGCTACAGTCATATATTGCACTATGGAAGATAGCGTCGAACGTGGAGGAGGAGGTAGAGGCACCTTATTTTCTATGTTTTTCTCCGCGAGAGGAGTTTGGTTTATATGTTTCTCTGACACCAGTGGTTGGTTAGGTGGAAGGTAGTTGAGTATCTTTTTGAACTAGTCCTGAAGGGTCTATTAATGTTCTCTGAGGCCAAAGATGGCCTGCATCAGTTGATTCTTGTTCATGGGTTTGGAAACTATCATTTCTACAGACGATGACTATTATGTTGAGGTGAAATTCTAAATCCACTTACACAACACAATTGATTTATAATAAAATATAAATCAAGTGAGGGAGATTAGAGAAGGGATAAAATAATAGGTATACGTGTTTCTATCTGGCTCAGGCTACGTCCACAAGGTGAAGGGGTGGGGTATTATTTTATTGCTTTATGGAAAGTGGAGAGTTGCAGAGAGTGACAAAGATCGAAAAGCCTCTAGTTATTCCATGCTACATATGGATTTATATACTTCAATCATTACAATTCTTCCTACATCATAGCATGCATGTTGGAGATAATTGAATTTTAAAAAGACACGTGTTCTTCCCTACTACCCCATGTTTTCCCATATCATCAGTCTTTTCCTATTCCCGATCGTGTTAATAAGGAATGTATTAGTTGTTTGAGGTAACAACTCGCTAACAAAGTCTTTGAAGTTTAAATAGCTCCAAGGTTGTTCGTTTGATATAACTAGGTGTTCGGATCGCTAAGATGGGTCATTTTTTTGCCTTATGGTGCCTGTTGATCTAATACCTTTGGTTGCACACACGATCAGTGGTCTACCGTTCCTTTGACTGAATACTCCCTCTTTACTCATTGTTCAACAATCACTATGTTCTATGTTCCATGTTCGGAGCTATACCTATTGAAAACTCCCCTCATTAGTACTAAAGTGTGTACTTTTAGTATTTGTATAAAATCTTAATGAATTTTGTGCAGTTTACGTAAATTATGACAATTTATATCACATATTTTGTGTAATTTATTAGTACATAGAATAATTTCTCAATATAATATGAGTCCTGATAACATCTGCACTGAGAGCGCACAATAAGAACCTAAAAATAGTAAGGATAAAATTGCAACCTACAATTAATAAGGCATAACAACTCAGGCAGAGTCATCGTTAATTCATTAATAGGCCATATATATTGCGCATTAATATTCATATTAATAGGGTAGATTTAAAGTCCACACCGGGTAATTAAACTTGAACAACAATATATAAAATTTTGGGACCCCTCCACCCATTGTCAATTTGGTTTTGGGTTGAATGCACTAATGCTTAATCTGGTATCAGAGTACGTTATACATGGTCCAATTGCCTAATTACTCCACGTCACACAATATAAATATGTTCACATGTTAGGCTCAAGTAAGCCCACACGTGAGGGGGTGTGTTGACATTTAAAATTCCACATTGGGTAATTAAAGTATTTACCACAATATAGAAGATTACAAAGTTTTCCATCCGTAGCGAATTGATTCTCACCTAAAATCAAATGATAATGAGTGGAAAAGTTCAAAATCTTAAAAACTGTTGTACAAAAATTTAATTAGTCTATGGGGACTTTATTTCTAAACTATGCATACAATTATTTTGAGATTCAAAGACATACGCCAATATTACACATGTTATTATTTTCATAATTTGTTATTATCATTTTCATATAGTATTCCCATGCACTCAATCACTTTGGTATTCATAATTGTCCTTGACCAAAATTAATACCTCATAAAAATTACAAAGCAACCAGACATTATCATTAATTGATGAAAATATGGCATGTTATATGCAGCATGACATGATGCAGATGTTCCGAAAAGCTTTTTGAAGTTTTGGAGGAAACAGGATTCCCTGCATGGTTCCCATGGTGGATGACAAATTGGCAATGCACTTGATAGATGATGGTTTTATAAGGTGCTACCGAGTTTATTATATGTTCAATTAGAAATATATATTTTTTTATTTTAGTTCCCTTACATATTGTTTTTAGACTTCGCAACGAGTTTTGTCGAGTCATGTTCGGTCGTTTTTTTATCGTGGTCGGGACTATTCGGGATCCTGTTTAAACGAGTGACTTTTTTGTTGTATGAAAAATCATATTCAAATCCGACTCATTATCTTACCGTGTCGTGTCGTGTTTATCCATTAAAATAATGAATTATTTTGAATCGTATACAAGTTAATATATTAACTGATTTTTAAACACAATTACACATATTAATTCATTATCATCATTAACTCTCTCATTTATTAAAACTTATTGTAATTAAATTAACATTTAGCAACATAAACTCTTCGTAAGTCCCAACAATATATTTTATTTATTTAAATTAATAGATCTTGATAGGTGTTACCGGGTATTGACGGGTGAAGGGGGTTGACACTAACCAATTTGAACCGAAACTATTAATAGTCTACCCATTAACTTGTAACTTCGTGTCGTGTCGTTTCGTGTCGTGTTATCGTGGCGTTCCTCATTTTGCTAGTTCTACCTTTTTCAGCATTTAGTTTAATCAATCCTTAATTTATTAAAGTGCGTACATTACAAAAATTCATATATATATCACAAAATTTCACGTATAAATTACAAAAAAAAAAAATTATATACATTCCAAAAAATCACATATCCATTATTACAAAAATCAGATATACACTGCACAAAAGAACCGCACTGAATAAGTCCTAAATAACTAAAATAAAAAAACTATCTAACACGTACTGAAGCAAAAAAAACAAAATGTAATTTATAGTTATATATAGTCAAATTAGTGTTGAATTGTGAACAAGTCGTGTGTTCTTTGTGAATAGTAATTTTTATCTCGTATAATCGAATTTGTATCATTAATTTGTCTATTGTGTTAATCGAGATAGTTCATTACAAATTTTCGAAGACGAATTCTACCCTTTTTTTTACTAATGAGTTTACAGCCGGTCCCGGGTTAAAAATTATTTACATTGAAGTTCAGTAATCAAGCACTCCAAGAGATCGAACTTTTTTAAATCTTTCTAATTAATTATGACAAATTATGCTTAACAAACATAAAATATAATCCTAACCTAGATGGGCTTAGTTAATTGATGGGTTTCTAGACAGTAAACTAAATCGTTTAAAGTGAACCAATGCTGTAAATATTTAAGGATGAAAGGGAGATTGCTTTTTATCCTTTTCATAATTATTCTAAAGCAATTAGAAACCGTGGAGCATAGTGGGTGCATAATAATATTATACTAGTTTTCAACATGTGCGGTAAGGTAACCCATTTTAATAAGGATCAAATACCAAAATGTCCCTCAAATATTTTGTAATACACATTTAGTTCAAGTTTTTTATTTGGGGGCATTTACGTTTAGATCCTATTAGACGTTCTTATATACATTCTAGTCCATCATGTTTTTCTCTTACATATAAGTCCTATTCCTAATTTTTTAGAACTTTTTTTCCAATTTTACCCTTTTAAAACCAACAATCCGTAACTTCCTTGAGGAAGTTACATAAATGGTTGAACTTTTTTTTTTAATCTTCAAATGATCATAACTTTTGATTCACAAATCCGTTTTTCACAAAATTACTATTTTTGAAATCTGCTCGACGAGATCTATCAAACAAGATCCATGAAGGCTATAAAATTCCAAAGAAAAAATTTTATACAAACAGTAAACTTTACTGTATGTACTAAAATATGAAATAGTTTTATATATTTGACATTTTCACAAACAGACAGTAACATTTACTGTGCTAATACTACACAGTATATATATATATATATATAAATATATATATATATATATATACGGTGGATCCAAACCCTTTTTTTTTCAAAATTACCTTATATTTGAAGGTTCGCGCTACCGGTATCCAATCCTTACCACCATTATTGGAGCTTCAACGACCTTCGTCAGAGCTCCGATTTGGGGTGGGTAAGGGTGGCATGTGGTGCCGCTGGCACGGACCTTTGAAAATAAGAGACTTTTGAATAAATGGGCTTTGGATCCATCGAAGTATCATGGGGGGCCGCTGGCCCGGACCTTTGAAAATAAGATTGGATAAATGGGATCGGGATCATCTGGAGCGCCAATTTGGGGTGAATAGGGGTGACACAAAACTTTAAAAATAGGAGCATATTGGATATATATATATATATATATATATATATATATATATATATATATATATATATATATATATATATATATATAGTTTGTAAAAATGTCATAGATATTAAACTTTATTGTATACACCATAAAATGAAGTAGTTTTATATTTCTGACATTTTCACAAACAATAACATTTACTGTGATAATATATTTATGAAATAGTTTTATATATATAACATTTTCACAAATAGTAATTACTGAGTTAATATTACACAATATATATAACATTTTCACAAACAGTAACATTTGCTAAGTTAATATATATATATATATATATACACGGTAGATCCAAACCTCTTTTTTTTTTAAATTACCATATTTTTAAAGGTTTACGCTAGCGACATTCAATCCCCACCACTACCCACCCCAATTGTCGAAGCTTCAACGACTGTCATCAGAGCTATGATTTAGGTGGGTAGTAGTGGCATAGGGTGCCGCTGGCGCGGACCTCTGAAATTAAAAGAATATTAGATAAATGGAGTTTGGATCCACTGGCGCTCCGATTTGGGGTGAGTAGGGGTGACAGTGGGTTAGGTTTATATCTATAACATTTTTACAAACGTTAACATTTACTGTGTTATAACACAGTGTATATATATATATATATATATATATATATATATATATATATATATATATATATATATATATACGGTGGATCCAAACCTCTGTTTTCTGATATTGTCTTATTTTTAACGGCCCGCGCTAGCGGTATTTAATCCTGACCACCACCAACCCCAATTGTCGGAGCTCCAACAACCTTCATCAGAGTTCTGATTTGGGGTGACATGGAGTGCCACTGGCGCGGACCTTAGGAAATAAGGGAATATTGGATAAATGGGGTTTGGATACACCGGCGCTCCAGTTTGAGGTGGGTAGGGATAGCATTGGATTAGGTTTATATCTGTAATATTTTCACAAATAATAAATGTTACTGTTTGTGAAAATGTTACATCGGCATCCCATGCCACCTCAAATCAGAGCTCTGATGAAGGTTCTTGTAGCTCTGATAAAGGGGGTGGGGATTGGATGCCGCTGGCGCGGACCGTTAAAAATAAGATAATATCAGAAAAAAGAGGTTTGAATATATATATATATATATATATATACTGTGTTATATGAACACAGTAAATGTTAATTCTTGTGAAAATGTTATAGATATAAACCTAACTCAATGTCACCCCTACTCACCCCAAATCGGAGCTTCGGTGGATCCAAACCCCATTTATCTAATATTCTCTTAATTTCAGAGGTCCGCACCAGCGGCACCCTATGCCACTACTACCAACCCAAATCATAGCTCTGATGAAAGTCGTTGAAGCTCCGACAATGGGGGTGGGTAGTAGTGGGGATTGAATGTCGCTAGCGTAAACATTTAAAAATATGGTAATTTTGAAAAAAAAATAGTGGTTTGGATCTACCGTGTGTGTGTGTGTGTGTGTGTCTCTCTCTCTCTCTCTCTCTCTCTCTCTCTCTCTCTCTCTATATATATATATATATATATATATATATATATTATGTAATATTAACTCTGTAAATGTTACTGTTTGTGAAAATGTTATATATATAAAACTATTTCATAAATATATTATCACAGTAAATGTTATTGTTTGTGAAAATGTCACAGATATAAAACTATTTCATTTTCTGGTGTATACATTAAAGTTTAATATCTATGACATTTTTACAAATTATATATATATATATCCAATATGCTCCTATTTTTAAAGTTTTGTGTCACCCCTATTCACCCCAAATTGGCGCTCCAAATGATCCCGATCCCATTTATCCAATCTTATTTTCAAAGGTCCGCGCCAGCGGCACCCCATGATATTTCGGTGGATCCAAAGCCCATTTATTCAAAAGTCTCTTATTTTCAAAGGTCCGCGCTAGCGGCACCACATGCCACCCTTACCCACCCCAAATCGGAGCTCTGACGAAGGTCGTTGAAGCTCCAACAATGGTGGTAAGGATTGGATGCCGTTAGCGCGAACCTTTAAATATAAGGTATTTTTGAAAAAAGAGGGTTTGGATCCACCGGATGTGTGTATATATATATATATATATATACTGTGTAGTATTACCACTGTAAATGTTACTGTCTGTTTGTGAAATGTCACATATATAAAACTATTTCATATTCTAGTGCATACAGTAAAGTTTACTGTTTGTGTAAAACTTTTTCTTTGGAATTTTATAGTCTTCATGGATCTTGTTTGATAGATCTCGTCGAGCAGATTTCAAAAATAGTAATTTTGCAAAAACGGATTTGTGAATCAAAAGTTATGATCATTTAAAGATTAAAAAAAAAATCCAACCACTTATGTAACTTCCTCAAGGAAGTTACGGATGGTTGGTTTTAAAAGGGTAAAATTGTGAAAAAATTTCCTAAAAAGTTGGAATAGGACCTATGGGATTATTAAAAAGTCAATAGGACTTATAAGCTTGTTGACCCGATAAATGGGACCTAGATATAATTACCCCTTTTTATTTTGTACCAAAAATTCCCTTATTCTCTTATCTTTAAAGGTCTGCACCAGCGGCATGGTAAAGCCTTTTTGGCATGGTGAAGGTAAAATCTTTTGGCATGGTGAAGGACTTTTTTGTGCAAAATAAAAAGGGTTGGACTAAACGTCTATTAATAAAAGTTTGAGAAAGTATTTGGTATATGCCCCTTTTAATAAAGTTTGATGATATTGGATGTGTAGGGGTGGCAAAACGGGTCAATGAGTTGTGTTTTCGCACGACTCAACACAACACGATAAGCATTTAGCGAAACCGAACACGTCATGGTACGATAGCGTGTTTTTTTCTTAATCCGAACACGACACGCTAAAAATACGACACGACATGACATGACAATACGATAAGTAAATAAGGTTCGACTGAACACTATTAGATACGTCCCAACAAGACACGATTAGAATAGTTAGTGAGGAGCTAAAAAATCGTGGGTCTAAATAGCGGGTTGCTAATAAGTCTAAATGAGATCGATAGTGGGCTATATAGGCGCTATATGATTGTCCTTAATTGAGTCACTATCAGGTCCTTATCGAGTCAATTTCGTGGTAAAAATTGGACACAAACACAAAACGCTCCAAAAGTGGGTCCAAAAATGCAGACCTAAACACGAAAGATCATGTCAATTTCACTTCGTTTCGTATTGTGTTATCGTTTCATTTCCAAAATTATCACCCCTAATTTATTTGTAGCACAAGTCTAAAAAATTATCTACTTGCACAATAAAATAATTTTTTAAATTGTTACGTCTAATTTTGTGAAAAATAAGTAGTCATCTTAATCGATTGGAATTATAGAACATTTATTTTATTAAATATTTAGTTTTAATAAGCTCAACCTAGTGAGAGCAACTAGTGGAATATATATATATATATATATATATATATATATATATATATATATATATATATATATATAGAGAGAGAGAGAGAGAGAGAGAGAGAGAGAGAGGGAGAGAGAGAGAGAGAGAGAGAGTCGGCTCTCCAACATATCTCCTAGCAACATATCTTTCAACATACCCTTTTTTTAAAATAGTAAAAAAAATAATTTTGAGATGATATTTTTTATATGGGTTCGTGATATTTCAATGTGCCGCTATAAAAAAAAATCAATTGAAAATAATGGTTTTTGTTATTTTTAAAAAATAGGTAAAAAAACTGTCAGTTTTTACTTAAATCTGACAGTTTTTTTACCTATTTTTTAAAAATATCAAAACACATTATTTTGATCTGAATATTTTTATAATAGCACATTAAAATATCATGAACCCATATAAAAAATATTAACTCAAAATTATTTTTTTTACTATTTTAAAAAAATAGGTATGTTCATAGGTATGTTTAATGAGGTATGTTAGAGAGTCTCTCTCTCTCTCTCTCTCTCTCTCTATATATATATATATATATATATATATATGTGTATATATATATATATATATATATATATGTGTATATATATATATATATATATATGTGTATATATATATATACACATACATATATATATATATATATATAGAGAGAGAGAGAGAGAGTGAGATAGAGAGAGGCTTGATCGTATATGGACCTAGTTTACGGACCGCTACCGTCCAAGAATTATCTAGGGACCGTTTTGTCTTTTTAGGACCACCTTTTGGGACCACGATGTCTTTTAACTTCTTCTAAGTTTTGGGGAATATCAATTCTTACCCCAATGATTTCTAAGGTCTTTTAAGCTTATTTTAAAGCCTAATTAATCTGGAAGTCTAAGTGTGGAAGTTTCAGGGCTACTGCTACTTCTCAAGCTTCTTCCGTCACTATCGTACTGGAGTTCTGAATAGCGAGGATTATCTATATAAATTGTTTCTTCAGGGAGTCTAGAAATTGAAATAGGTTTTGAGGGAAAATATTCTGGTCTTAAATACCTTATACGGTATCGCGGGTTTATCTGTCTAGTTTCTTTATATATTTGATTAATAATATCAATTATATCGTTGTCTATAAATTCGTCTAAATTATTATCACCATAAGATGATAAAAATCTTCGGTATGTTCTAGGGCTGCTGTCTCTACGTTTTTAAGGAGAGGGCGGATTCCTCCGGCTCTAATTAAAGTAGTCTTTGTTTCAGCTAACCGTTTTCGTCTAACAAATTTTAATACGTCTATACTGTCTTCGAGTATCCTAGTGTATTCTTGATATTTTTCAGGTCTTGATAGTTCTTCTGCAAAATCTTCAGTTCTTAATTTTTGTCTAAAGAGATCTCGGATCCCTGTTCTAATTATTTCTATTCTAGGTACTTCTCTTCCTAACCACTCAATGATTTGGTCTATATATTTAAAAGTACCACCTGCATATACTAAAGCAGATTTTATAAGTTCTTTATCTTTAGGGTCTGTAAGAGTCCAGTCTTGAATTTCTCTAGTTAAGTTTAAACTTGTTTGATTAACAAATTCTAAAAAGTCTTTAGTGATTTGTAAGCTCATATAAGATTCTTCTTAAAATAATAATATGTAAAATAGTTAAGGGTTTGGTTCGAGTTATACCTTTCTTCTGGTCTGCAATATCTTTACCCTCCTCCCTTCTTCTCTTCAGCCTTGCTACTATTCTTCTCCGGTCTCGGCCTCCTACAACTCTCTCTTTATGTGTCGCACCTCAATCCACTACTTTGGCGGTTGACCCGTTTCCTTCTTGTACGCCTTCACACCTAACGCCCACCTGGCTAACGGCTCACGGCTAATCGGCACCTGACGGCGGTTCAGCAGTATAACACCTTGTGTGCTACACCAGAGGTTTCACACAATAGTACTCTATGAACAGAAAGTTGGAGACAAATTGGAAAATAATAACAACTTAGCATAAGAGATTTCTGGAAAAAAAATACTTTTATTGCATTGCATAAGTAAATACAACTCCCCCCTCTCCCCTAACCATGAGAGGTTTACTCACTCATATACATATTACTCTCTATAAGCATACTCTCTCTAAAAGTCTAACAATCTCTCACTCTCTAACTCCTTATATCTAAAACATAAATGGACGCTCCCTTTTATAGATCAAGGGCACTAAAAATGACTGATAACCGGTTGTCAAAAGCAATCCGGTTGAAAGCATCAATTATTAAAGCAATATTGTCTTCCGAATCTTATCAGCTGGGTCTACAGGCTTTTATCGTCTTTTGATAATTGGGGGGACCTCTTTCTTTATAAAAGTAAAGGAGTGCCAAGTCTTCATCATAGTCTTGTCGTTTTGTAATAATGCAAGAGCATCAAACAAAGTCTTCGTCTTTTTCATTAGTCTGGTGGCCCATGTGGGGCAGGCATCTTTATGCTTTATGGAAAGCATAGTCTAGGCAAACGATTCTTCCGTCTTTAATAATTCATCCACCACTGAGGGACCCTTTTTTGTCGTGTCTGTGTCTTCTTCTGCCTTGTCCTGGTTTGGGAGGGTATTGTTGAAAAACTCATCAATAAGGCCTACCGTTCTAAAGCTAGCTGGCAAAGCTATCTCTACCATTTCTTTGGATTCTTTCTTAAGCCTTCCATTGAATGGCTCATCAGCTTGGATTATTAGGTCTTCTTTGTGGTAGGCAGTGTACCACCTGTCTTCTCCTGTTAATAACTCCATGATTTCAATTGTCTCCATGGCTTGAGAGATCTGGAGCTTAGACTTATCAATAATTAAATCTTTAATCTCATCTTCTGATAGGATCTCAACGTCTTCAAATGTATAATTAGAAAATCTAACAAGTCTAAATCCTTCCACTCTCATTCCTCCACAGGAACTTGGAGCAATCTGATAAATTCTAGCGAATAAAGGAATGAAATCTTCTATCTTTTTAACATACTCATGGACTATCTTTCCAAGAGCAACCGAGTCTTCTACAGTCTCAATTTGGATGAGTCCGATGAACCCATAGTCTGCTAAGGTTATCTGGGCAATTTCTGCTTTCCCAGTAAGATAAATCTTTGGAACGTCTTTGAAGAAACCTTTCATTATTAAAGCATCTCCATTAGTCTCAGATAATAATATATTGAAATGTTCAATAATGCTATTAGATTATTTCTTATAGTCTTCAATTAATGGAAGATTATTATGACCAAATGGTATAACAATCTTAGTCTTAAAAGTCTTTTTCTGATAACAAAAATTATCAGTGGGTCTAGCTTTGGAGGATTCTCCAAGAGTCTGAGCACACGTTTGAGTCTGTGGTCTAGGTATAGCAGTACCACTGAGTTGGGTAACTGCAAGTCTTTGAGTCCTCATAAATCTGGCAATAGCTACCAAATTTTCTTTGAACTCGATCCAAAGTCTATTCTTCACGTTCCACCATATGGCATCTATGAGGGTATTTTCGTCTTCTGAGAATTCTCGTTTAAATTTGATCAAGTCTGGGTATCTTTGATCGGGTCTATATTGGGGAAAATACATCTTCCCAATGAGTCTATTTTGAGAAATAATCTCTTGTATAGATTTTCCAGGAGGAACTAAGATATCATCAAAGTTCTCTAGGATTGGTCTTTCTTGAGAGTCTTGAATATGAGTCGGTCTTTGCGTTACACCAGCATTTGGTCTTACGCGTCTAAGATAGTCTGCCACGTCTTTCCTGTTCAGTCTATTCGTTCCAGAGGAACTCATTCTTCTGTTTGCAACATAAAACATGAAATTATATTAGTGTTAGCAAACATTGGCTCTCTTGATATAATGTCTGGAATGGTATTTTTACTTCCCTTAATATGTATAACAGATAAGTTATAACCATTAAGCAATTGTTGCCATCTAATTAGTCTATTAGTCCTTGATTTGGACAAGTCTAAATCTCTGAATTTTACTGCATAAGAAGAGTCAGTATAAACAGTAAAATGTTTAGGTCTAAGAAACATCATATATTTTTCTATTGCCCTTACTATGGCTAAAAATTCTTTTTCATGGGCAGTGTATCTTATTTCTGGGTCTGTAAAGGTTCCAGAACTATGTCTACAAAGTTTCTTCTTTTTTGTCAGATGATCAATGGCAAAGTATACTGCTCCCCATTGTTTATCAGAGGCGTTTGTTTCTACTATAAATTGGTCTTCTGCATTAGGCAGTTCAAGTAAAAGAATATTCTTGACTGCATCCTTAATTTGTCTTATTACTTCAAAATAATCTTTAGTCCAATAAAAGGGATTGGTTTTATCTGTTCCTTTTAATTTGGATTTTAAGCTTTGTCTTTTTGAAGCAAGATCTTTAATAAAGTCTGCAACACAATTAAGCAATCCTAAAAATGATTGTAATTGTTTTCTATCTTTGAGTTGATCTGGAAACTCAAGAATCTTCTTAGTTATGTGTTCTGCCAAGGATAATTTTCCTTTATTAATATGCATTCCCACAAAGTCTATTTCAGTCTGAAATAATTGCATTTTCCTTTCGGAAATAACAATACCATGTTTATCTAATTCTAAAATAATCTTTTTAAGATGGTCTACATGCTCTATCTCAGTCTTACTTGCTACAAGAATATCATCTATGTAAACAAGACAAAATTATGAATAAGGTCTAAATATATTATCCATTCTTCTTTGGAAAACTTGAGGAGCATTCAAGTATCCAAATGTCATGACTAGCCATTCGTATTTTCCTTGGGGAACACTAAAGGTTGTCCAAGTAATACTGTCTGGATGCGTCTTAATTTTCCAGAAGCCTGATTTGCAATCAAACTTACTGAATATAATTCTATCTTCAATTAAATTAATCAAATTATTCTTGTCTGGTATCTTATAAGAATCAAATTCACAATTATTATTTAATTATCTATAGTCTATAACCATGCGTCTTTTTCCTCTTTTACGTTCAGATTCATTTTGAACATAGAAGGCTAAACTATTATGTCTACTTTTACTTTCTCTAATAATGCCTAACTTAAGCATTTCATCTATGTCTTTCTGTAATTCTTCCCTATCCTCTTGTGAGTATCCTTTCTTATAGGTTCCACCATTAATAGTGGCGTCTGGGTTAATAGGGATGATTTCATAATAGCTTTGGTCTTTATCCCACTTAGCGATGGGATTTTCTCCTAAAGTAGGCTCAGCTAGTTGCCTAATCTTTTCTTTTTCTACTTCTATATCCATTTTCTTCTGTTTGGATATAGCTTGAACCTGTAATAAGGTCTGCTGGGCTTGATCTAAAATGTCTTGTTGTATAAGTGTTATTTGCTTATAACACTTTTGGTCTGGACACTTACACTCTTTTTGTAAGGGTTTAGTAATTTCTAAGGCTTCTTGTTGGATTGTAGGTCTAGGTCCACCATGCTCAGCTGAAGAACTCTGATGTTTAAGGGGTCTATAATTTGGCTTGACCTGCATAAGGTCAAAGGCAGTTTTATGATCAATTCGAGGGGCTTTAATATTAAATTCCTCTTGATCACTAATTAATATCTTATCATTATACTGAGTATAAGGATGATATTTACTAATAAAGTCTTGTCCTAAAATAATGTTTCCTGTGAAACTAGGACGAGGGTCCATTATCCAAAACCGATGATTGGCGATTTTGTTGGTCTGATTTCCTAATTTAAAATAAATAGGAATTGTCTGGAAATATAAGGTAAATGGATCTCCATTAGCCCCTTTACCATAGATTTCTTGAGTACTTTCTAAAAAGTAGTCTTCAGGGAAGGCAATAGCCTTACAAATACTCTGAGAGCACCCTGTATCTATGAAAGTTGAAAGTCTTTTAGGATAGTCTTTATGTTGAACAAATAATTCTACAAAATAAGCATGTGGTTTAGTAGAAATTCCTAAATTGTTCTTCTCTAAGATAGATATTCCTTTATGAGGTTTATCTATAATATCGAAGGGTATTTGGTCTTCTGAACTACTATCAAAATGGTATTCTTCTAAATCATAGGAAATTCCTTTTCCTTCGAAGTCTTCATTTTCTTGCAATCTTTTGGCTATATTTCTATCAATGTCTTGATAATATGTTTTAATATCAAAGTCTATTTGAGGGTCATACTTGCTAGTATAGATTGCTATAAATCTAGTTCTCCAACAGTCTTCATGGTAGTGTAATTGACAAATAATACAAACCATAAATAATTCTGTTTGTATAGTCTCAAAACATTCTACACATCTAAAGTCTTTCTTGCAACATTTCATCTCAAACGTGCAATAATGTCTTTCATCAAAGTAACATCTAGGTATATAGGTTAGTAACTCAGGATTACTAACTGTCCATCTTTTCTTCAAGAATGGGCTTAATATACATTTATACCAAGCATCTTCAAAGTCTATATATTCATCATCTAGATCGCCTTGATCAGGCTGCATCATATATAAGTCTAGGGTATCCTGAGAGTCTTCATACTCATCAGTATCACTATAGTCTTCTGAATCACTATCTGTATATGCACTATAGATACTAGTATTATCATCATCTTCTATGTCTGATATTTCTATAGCATAAATGATATTTAATTCTTCTTGATCTGCATAGTCTAATATTGTATTAATAATCATAATACCTTCTTTATCTTTCTTATTAGGGTAGTCTTTAGCAAAGTGTCCTTCTTTGCCGCAAGTCCAACATTCTTTGGTGGCAGTCTTAGATTGAGCTATATCTTTTTCTTTCCTATAATTAGGAACCTTCTTATGCTTACTAGTATTCTTCTTAAAGTATCTTCCTTGGTTAAATCTATTTTTCTTAGTCTTAGGATTCTTTTCCCTAAAGGTAGTAGATTGTATAAATTTATACTTCTTTGGAAATCCTAAAGGTCTAGCCTTAAACTTCCTATGTTTCCCTTCTAATTTATTTTTGAATTTCTTAGATTCACTTCCACATCCCCATTGGATTGGAGCGATGTCTCTTTCGTCTTTGATTGGAAGGATCTGCTTGAAAGTTTCTTCTATCAACTTTCCTTGGGTTATATCACGTCTCTTAGATATGATATAGTCTTTGGCGAAATTGATTCTTTCACCAAGGGAGTTGTTCTTAACTCCTGCTACACCTGTCCAATTCCTATATTCATTAATTAGGATTTGTCCTATGGCTGGTATCTTTCTAAAGTATTCGTCTTTTAAGTTCTTTCCAAATTCTTTAATTTGGTAATATAGATGTTCGTAATTATTGCTATATTCATTTATCTTATCTAATTTGCAAATGCTAAGGAGGGCTAACTTAGTTTTTGCTAGGTCTTGTTCATTGATCTGAGTTAGATGTCTAGCTCCAATGAATTCTGAAGTGAATAATTGAATATATTCTTTAATTGATCTTTCTTCTAAGTTTTCTTTCATCTTCTCGACCTTTGCTAAGGAGTCTTCGTCTGTAGCCTTTCTTAAACTATCTAAGTAGTCTTTTGCAATACCTCTAATGGATTGCTCAGCGTACTGCTTACATGAACTTGCATCCCATTGTTCATTAGATGCAAAACATATGTTCATCTGATTACGCCATTCGTCTAAGGCCTTCTTCCTATCTTGAACATTGTCTAGGTTAAGGTATATACCTACTGGGTTTATGGCTTGGATTGCCATAGTCTTAACAAGAGTGAAACTCTTGTCACTAGTTGGGAAGTCTTTTATATAATCGGGTTTAGTCTTAACTACGGTGCTTGAATATATAGGAATATTTATTCCTATTGGCTTACTAAAAAATCTAGGAGCATCTTCTAGCCTACTACTACTTCCTATCTCTTGTTTACTAGGCTCTACTTATGTAGCTGGTATTAGTCTTTTTTCTCCTTCTTCTATTAGTCTTAAGTTTCTAAGAAGTTCCTTTGTATTCTTAGATTCTTTTAATTTTAATATGCGGTCTTGGGCTATCATATTAAATCTTTCTCTTTCTTGAAATCTAACAGAGTAACTTTTCTTAAGGTTATCTTTAAATGTCTTCATATCCAATTCTGAGGGTTCATGTCCAAAGTTTTGGATCCTAGCTTTTTCTTTAACTAAGTCTTTTTGTTCAAATGATCTTCTAGTTCTAATTATTGTAGCTTGCCTAAGTAAACTAGCACTAGTCTTACTACTACATTCTCCTTCTGAAGGATAATTGATTATGGCTTCTCCCATATTTCTAAATCTAATTTCTTTGGTCTGGATATTCTTATTGACAATCTTAGGGGGACCAAACTGGATGGTAACATTTCCAGTGACGTCGTCTTGGTTAATAAACAAGGGTTTATTTTGGATAGTCTTAGTTTCTTGAAATTCTGGCAATTGCCAGAGAGTCTTAGCTTTTTCTCTCATAGGTCCAGTATTCCTAATACTGTAAGTATGATTGTAGTCTGACACATTAGTTCTAACTAAGATTTCTTCATTAAGTCTACCGCTAGGAATTCCTGACTGCATTCCTTCATAAGGAAATTGAGAGAACTTCACATAGCTTTGGAATTCTATATTTATATTAGCGTCTGGGATTATATAGTCTTCATAACCACTAGCATATAAGATTAACTTAAAATGCTTGGTTGTGTCTACGGTTACTCTAAATGCCGGAATGACATTAAAGTATCCTATGTTGTCTGACATTTCTAATTGGGCTATCCCAATAAGGCTTTTCTCAAAATCTTTCCATCTTTTGTCTATTAAACAGCATAATATGTTAATATTATTCTGAGGTCTATGTAATCCTTGGATTCTTGCTTGAAAGAGTCCAAAGGCTAGGAATTGGAACTTCCTATCAGTTCCTCTAGATCTAAGCCATTCTGAGTCAAACACTTGGAGCTCAGTATAGGATTTGTCTAACACATGATTTCTACAATGGTGGGTCATGTTATAATTGGGGGTCTTAGGGGTGGCGCCTTCTTTAAACAAGTCTATGTATCTAACGGCTGGAAGTTGTCCATTATGAATGGAATCTTCAACAATCTTCCAGTCCACTTCACCCCATTCTTTCCATTGGAGGGGATTGGTGAAATTTCTTTCTTTCCACCATGTCCTAACATTGGAGGATGAATCCTTAAGTCTTTGGAGCATATGGTTACTCTGTCCTATATTTGGGATAGAGCTAACTATCTTACTAGTCTTATCTAATCCGTCATTTATGACTCGTCTACCTAAGGTCTTTCCTTCTCTAGTTTCTATAGGAGGGGATTCTTTAAACTTACAGGTGGTTACCTGTTTTTGTTCATTTTTTCAATTCTTTCTAAGAAGTCTGAATAATCTTTTTGTCTTTTCATCTGATTAAGGATTTCTTCTTTAAAATTCTTATTCTCTTTTCTAGTATTTTCAGAAGTTTCTTCACTATGTCTAGCTAGAGAATTAACGATGGTTTTACCAACGTTAGTGATATAGTCTTTTACTTCATTATCTTTTTCTAGTTGTTGCATAGTTCTAACTTCTATGACTTCTACTGTCTTTTTCATTTTATCTAACCTAGTTAGAATAAAAGGAGAGTCTATTTCTGCTTGGGATGGTTTATTATATACGGCCTTAATTCCGTTTATAATTTCTTTATATTTTTCTTCTACTTGGGCCATGTCTAGTCTAAGTTCATTAATAATACTATCCATTTTGGATAGGTTATGGCTTTCCCTATTATTAAGGTAATTTGCTAAATTTTGTTAAAATTTAACAAAGTCTGTGTAGAAGGTGGTTAATCCTTATGTCTTAGCTTTTAAGTCTAAATGCAAGCCTTTAACAAAGCTACATTTATAGTCTTGGGTAGCTGCTATGGATGTAGAAATTAAATTTAATCTTTCTAATATAAGTCTAGTTGCCTTAGCCGCGTTGGCAATCTCATTTTCATTTATCTGATAATAAAATCTATCATCATTTATCTTTTCTAAAATTCTTTGATAAAATTCTGATAAGGTCTGAATGGAGAGATCTTTTGATACCTCATTCCAGTCTGATCTAACTATCTCCATTAGGAAGATAACTATCTAGTCTAGGGATAAGCTTAGTTTGTTCTTTAGTAAGTTTAATTAACTCACTGTCTTGATTTTTAATTAAAGTTTTAATTTCTAAAAGGTCTTTGTTAAGGACTTTTATATGATTAGTCTGAATATTTATTTCTTGTAAAACGTGTACTAAGTCTATTGGAATTTGATTATCTATGTCTAATAATCTTTTAGAGATATTTTTTATCTCTGTTTCTAGGGTTTGAGTGTCTTTTATTAATTGTCTTAATATAAGGAGTATACACTTATTTTGATCTATTATGTTATTAATAGCACTAGCAGTAACTTGTCTACTGTCTGCGTGTTTGGCTGGGATGTGTTCAATGTGTGAACAACCGTCTATGTGTGTGGTTAAACAACCTTATGAGTCTAAATCAGTTATGGGTATAGGTTGGTAGTCTGGGTTGGATCCAAAAATATCTTGGTAAATGCGAGGAATAAATCCCAAGGGCATTAAAGTCTTTTTACTTTTAGTCTAAAAGGAACGTCTTATTGGCTCTGATACCAGAATTAGGGTTTGGTCGGAATTTGGTGAGTTTCTAAAATCTTTAAGGTCTTGATACCAATTTCGGGTCTAAATTATAAATCTTTTAATTATATAGTCTTAAACTAAGGTTTTAGTATAAGACAAGAGGGGGACCATCTAGTGTAAATAACAAAAGTCTTTGGGACCACGAGGGGACCACTTTCGGGATAAGGACAAAGTCTGCAAGAAAAGTCCACACGGGAAGTCCGCACCTGAGCCTGTATATATATATATATATGTGTGTGTGTGTGTGTGTGTGTGTGTGTAATTAGTATGTAGCCCCATATAAATAATGGATTAGTGTTTAATCCAATTTATTTTCAAAACTAATAGAATAACCCAACAATGACATTAGTTGTGCTATAGTTGTAGTAAGGGTGATTAAAAAAACAAGGGAATCGAACTGAACCAAATCGATTTTTCTTGGATTTCTCTTTGTCTAGTCCGATTTTACTTTCAGAGTGAGTTCGTACGCGGTTTTAGGCCAAAGAAAATCTATAATGTGAATTACACCAATTATCATCGGCATTAACGTGACACTGCCGCGTCAGCACGCCAAGGTGGCACAAGTATTATCATTATATGTACTATCTGATTTTTTAAAATATGTTGGACTAAAAAAATTCGAAAAATAACAAGGGCTTTTCATGAAAGGCCCCTAAAATATAGATTGTGCGTAAAAAGGTTTCTTATAATGGGATGACATGCAAACTTCACAGGTTTATCCAAAATAACTGTTTTTAAAACAGTTATTTTATAAAAATATTATAAAAAAGCATTTTTTTTAACAGGTAAAACACTTTTTTATTTTATATAAAATAATTTTTTTACTTTTATAAACATTTTTTTAAATTTTTAAGCAGTTTGTTTTTAAGCAGTTGAATTATTTTTTTTTCATAGTTATTAATATATATATATATATATATATATATATATATATTTCGTAAACAAAATTTTCACATTTATATCTATTTTCCAGCTTTTGTGTTTGATAGAAATGTGAAAAATTGGTGATTTTCCAACTTGTATCAAACGGACACAAATTGAAAAATATTCATTTGCCTTAAAATTATTTGCCCTGGAATCATTTGCATTGTCCAAGTTTTCTATCAAACGGACCCTAAGAGATTTTAAAAGCATATAAAAGAAAACAATATGATTGCAAATACCTTTCCATGGGTTGTCCTAAGCTTCTTCTTTTTTTCCTTTCAATGGAATTATTTGTTCTTCGGGGTACAATAATTAGGTGTATCTTACTTCGAGGATAAAAATTAAGCATTTTTTTATTATGAGGTCCATTATCACTTTTTGCAACACCTTTTATGCAAGACTTTGGACTCGAGACTATATATACGGATAACTACTAGACCCCAAAATGCAAATAATCGTTATTTGACCTCCTTTTATATGGTCTGAATATCAAAGTTGAAGAAGAGGTAAGGCCATTACATCGCCGAAAATGAAAATTATTAACACCGGCATCCAGGTGGGAAGAGAGTGTCTCTTTCGATTTTTCACATATTTTTGGGCTTCTTTTCTATTCACTTGTCTCTTTAAATTAGCGTGCTTGCCTAACAAGGGTATATAGTTTTCACATGTGGCAGCTGGTAAAGCGTTTTCTGGGAAATTGTTCTCAGAGATTTTTCGTTGTTCATACTTTTCTACATAATTCGAAAATAATTTCCTGAATGTTGGACTATCATGGAGATAGATAGTGTAAGGTTCCCATTGGGGGGGGGGGGGGGGGGGGAGTAAATTAAAATGTAAATAATGGGTTTTTCACAATTAAGTCCCCAAATAGAATGCAGTCCAAATACTTTAGGGTGCATTTAATTACAAAGTTAGAAAAAAGATTGAATTCAGTAAAAGTTGAAAAAAAATATTAGAAGAGTGGATGAGTAGCAAGGTGATATGTCTATTACATTTTCTATTTTCCATGGAATTCAATTATGACAGTATAGTAAAACACAACATAAAATAATGGGTCTTTAACAACTAGGTCACTACATTATTAAAGTACTAGGATCTAGTTGAAATACTCGTAGAGTGCTTTTGATTACAAAGCTGGAAATCAAAAAACTAAAAATGTTTAATTTTTATTACTAGAGTGGGAAGAATGGATGAATCCAATCCTTACACATCACTTAAAGAAATGGATTTGGTGAAAAAATGGAAAAGTAAGAATGCATCTCACCAAATCACTGATATCTTTTTTCATTCATTTTTCGGAAAAAATAATATTATGTTTTTCAATATTTTTCCAACTTTGTAATTAAGCACCTTTGTGGCCCGGTACGTTCATATTATGTGTAAGGTATATGCGATTTTCAAACCACGTCTAAAACTGAATATGGTACGACCCAGAAACCAATTAGAAGGGTAAAATTGAACTCCTTATTAACCAGAATGAGGTTGGCTGAAGTGAAAAAGAAATCGGCCCAGATATGATCAAGGTCGGCCTTAGGCATTCTGATTGGCCTTTCTATCCTAGACAACGCACGTGTCATTATACATCCACTACCATTGTATCAGACAGTGGGATGACATCATCAAAGCACTCTTACACTAGAAACAAACAAACATTCTCCTACCCATGTTTGCACATGCTAACTTTATAATTATTCCCCTACTACTGTGTAAAGCGAGCATTTGTTTATTCTATGGAGACAAAACCATTAACATATTCTAATGGATCATCTTAGTAAGTCTAGTAACAAATACTCTCACACTCATATTTAAGAGAGGGGAGTAACTCAGAAAAGGGAAAACAACCAACCAACTATCCTATTGATAAAGAGAGAGAGAGAGAGAGACAGAGATTCTGACATTAAAACAATTGTAATATTCTAATACATGTGCTATAGGATGACCTATGGACGTAGACTCATTCTTGAAAGCTAAACCATGTAATTTAGTGTGTAATTCCTCTTACTCTCATCTTTGTTTTTACACACCAATATTTTCTTGTTTATTTATTTTTTATTTGAGATTGGATTCTAATTATCTAAGACACAACCTTGAAACCAATTTTAGACGATAACACGCATTTTTTAGAAAAAAAAAATATTATAAAAATGAACTGTTTTTCAATCTTTTTCCAACTTTGTAATTAAGCATCATTGCAGTCTGATGCGTTCATATTATGCGTAAGGTATATGATATTTTTAGACCACATCTAAATATTCCCTCAAGGCAACACATACAGAAGTATTTATTCAAAGCATATCGCGCTGGACCTATTCCATCTCGGTTGTCCTCGAGATCTCCAACGGCAATTACCAGCGACACTTGCTTCTTCAGTTTCCGATGCTCCGCTACTCAATGTCCAAATTGAGTGTGAGCAGTGATGCACTACACCAAATCCAGCGAATAGTCACACCTAAGGGGTCGCGGTCCAAAGCCGTGACCATATCAAATATGTTATGACCATATCCATGACTCAATGTGGTCATAGATGCTCTTGGAAGTGGTCATGGCCCAAAGACGTGACCCACCGTGATCAGGGATTTGGTTCGTGACCAAGGTGTGACCCTCTTAGTGCCAAATTCGTGCCAAAATTCCCTCCAAGATTGGTCATGGTGAGGTCATGGCCTTAGTCTATAACCAATGCTAGAATATACACCCAGTGTGTCAGTACTTTGAGCCGTGACCATCTCAATGCATGGGTCACGGATGAAGACCATGACCATCTATAGGCCCCTTTTTCTTTCGAATGTGTTTTAAGGATGACAAACACCAACTTTCTTTTTATGAAAAAAACACATTTTCCAATTTTTAAACCGCACTAAGTTGGAAACCAATTTTAACTTAACCAAAATTTATATTGATTAATCCTAAATATACATCTAGTGATTAAAGCAAGTAAAGTAAGGAAAAGAATGCTCAGAACGTCGGATGTACGAGGAAACCACAAAAGAAAAAAATCTCGGACGACCCAAGCTAGACAATCACTATGATGTGTAATTACTAGGAATAGACACAAGTATTACTCAACCACTCAATCCCCCATGAGACTTGACACACTTTTGATATTCAACCACTCCTCCTCAGTGCCCTCGTGAATCCTTTCGCGATATCCGTCCACAACAACCACCTCCACGAATGTCTCAGTGTCCACTGATGTAGCTTGTAAAGTCTACAGAATCGAAACACGAACTCCTTCGCTTCTTCTTTGCAAAACCCAAAAACGTTGTCCAAAGTGTAGAACAAACTCCAAAAATGTGCAAACAAAGATCACTATTGCATATGATAATGAAAGCTCGAATCTTTAAAACTCTAAGGGTGTTTTTGTACTTAGAAAACATGTGCATAATATGTATTAGTCGAATGCTTTTTTTTCAAGATTACACACTTATGAAATTCTGAGGAAAACATGCCTTAAATAATTTTCTTGAGGCGGCGCATCATTCGAACGACTTAGCATGTCGCTTGAACAAGATATCCATGTCGTTCGAACGACAGTGAAATCTCGCTTGAATGATAATTAATGTTGTTTGAACCATAAATAGTAGAGTTTGCATTTTTTACAACTCTAATCCATCCTTATCTCAGAATAAAATGAAGTGTAATCTTTTTAAAACTCTTTAAAAAACATTTTAAAACATTTCTTTAATAAAATAAAATCCTTAAACAATTTCAAAATAAATTCTGAGTCCCATTAAAATTACGCATTCATACTTAAGTGAGCTCGGAATGAAATTTGACTGAAGACGAAATATGCAACATAAAATCGGCATGATAAATCTCTCAAGCCTTACCCAACGTATTTAATAAACTTTAATATGTCATAGTATGTGTGGGATCATGACAATAAAAATATAACCTATGACTCAAATGTGTTTTGTTTTGGGAATAAGTCAAATAAACATACAATGAACTCAGTTGGAAATTTTAACCTTAAAAATCTCCGCCTTTGACTATTTCAGGACAAAACCAATAGTGAAAATCCAAAGCCGGACCGTTAAGCCGTATGACACCTAAATTCCATCCCATGAAACCTAAAATACAAAAATACAGGACAAGACTAGAAAATGATGGGCCTACAAGCATGAACTGTCTGAATGCGATGTAATCTTGAAATCTCGAATATCTTAAGCATATCTACACAGATGAAATAGCCAAATACCCAGTGACGTATGGAGGAACAAATGATATAAAGAAATATGTAAAATCAAATACAAATCATTTGTTATGTGAGAAAAATATGATACCAAATTGTAAAATAAAATCCAAATCATTTTTTATGTGAACAAAATATGATACCAATTTGTAAACTACATTTAAATCAGGATATTAGCATATCATCACAAATATGATAGAAATTTGTGCAAACAAATTAATACTGACTGTTAACGCAAAAATTCTCCATCTACGAGGACCAATCATAAAAGGACACATGTCATCCTACGTGGCAATATTCGACACCCGAGGATAGTTGGTCGGCATCCGAGTAGAGTTTGTTGGCACCCGAGGAGTGTTAGTCGGCACCCGAGGAGAGTTGGTCAGTACCCGAGGAGAATTAGTCGTCACCCGAGGAGAGTTGGTCGGCACTCGAGGAGTGTTAGTTGGCACCCGAGGAGAGTTGGTCGGCATATCAACCAGGAAGATCAAAGGATAACTATGCATTTAATGTGCATTAATGAAGATGGCAGCGCATTTAATGAGCATTAATGTACATTTATACTGTATTAACAGATGACAACACATAGCATACCAAGCAATTCAACAATTAGATTCGTTGAATGTAGACATAAATGTATACATATAATGAATCTCTTTAGCTCCCATCACTATAAATACATGTATTCCCTTAGCCAAAAGGGAGAGATCCGGGAGAATCGAGAGACACCATACACAAGATCCACACCTTTTTCTCTCTCTACACCACATTGTGTTATTGTAAACCCCTGGGAATAAAATAACAGTGGACGTAGGCTTTATTCATAGCCGAACCACTTTAAAAATCTTTGTCTCTTATGTGCTTGATTGGATTGCTTTCATCTATTTATCTGTGATCATAAAAATGGGATTCGGTCCAGTTTTTTACATCAACAGATTGGCGTCGTCTGTGGGAAACGTGTTACAAGCATTGTTCTCCATCAAAAGCTAAGTTTTTTATTTTCTCTATGTATAATGAATTATATATTCTACATGCATCTTTTGATTCAATCATGATTTTTATGTTTATATACATAAATTAATTATCCAATTTTTATCTGCAAAATATTGCATATCATGATTTTAAAATCATAAATGTTAGGTTAATTCTTATTTAGAAATCCAAAAAATAATGGATTTCATAAATCATAACTGTTTGCTTGATTCTAAAATTTCAATTTTATATCATGGAAGAATTATTTTAAATGATTACATATACCAATATATACGACGATGATAAGATTTGATAATTTTCATTATTGATTTTGAAATAATTTTTGAAAGATCTTTAACGACTTTTCAAATTCCCAATATATTTTTAATCAGAGAATGGGAAAAGGTTAAAGACAATAAAAAGTTTTCTCATGGAAATCATGACCCGGATCTACTTTCTCTCTCTTTAAGTTTAAGTCTCTTTGTATTCATTTTTATGAACTATATACTTAATTTGTTTCATATTCCATCTATGTCAATAAAGTCTCATTGATTGATTTTTGATATAAATTTGGTAATAACTTTGATCATTCACCATATCTTTATCTCTCCAAATAGGGAATAGGAAGGGATCAATATAAAAAATAATTTTCTCACTTAAAAAATCATTACCCACCTCTTGTAAAAGAGGATCAGTAAAACAATCATGACCATATCAAGACTCTGGGCACAAATTTGATATGTTGGCCCCTCGTTCATCACATCACAAGGTTTCTTTGTCGAAATCACACGATCTAGTGGATTAGATAATTATTCATTTAATTAACATTCTTAATGCTTAAATTTACATCGAATGTTATTTTTCTGATCTAAGGATTCGAGATATTCTGGTCAGCCATCCATATTGTTGGTCGGCATCATCTTGGGCCATCTTTTATTAAAGGGAAGCTTAACCAGACCATTTTTGTTTGTCGGAGATAAGATGTGATGATCCATCAGCAACGTTGAAATAATTTTATCCAAGTACGAGGTATCTTATTATTGGTCGGAGCCCCATATTGTAGCTCGGTGGAACCAATTGCAGGTCGACGATCATCTACTTCTTGATCGGCGACATCTCAGTCTTGTTCGGAGGGTTCAATTTACTGGTCGGCAACTATCCAACCATCCACTTTTTGGTCGGTGACATCTAATGTTGTTCGGTGTTGTCAATGCACCATTTTTGTTGATCAGCGAAATTGCTCAGCTGGTCGGGGACCATTTGCTTCTTGGTCGGCACCGTATATTCTATAACTTGAGATATCCCTAAATGTTGGTCGGCAACATCCATGTCGTTTGTCGGCAGCAGTAGAATCTCGGGGTATTAAAAAATGCGAAGCACCCCAGATATTTATTTAAACACGAGTTCAGCTCGGGGACAAACAGGGGGCTTAAGTCTTTTTTTAACTTGTGATCACCCCAAAAATATTTTTAAAACCAAGTGATAAATAATTTTCAAACAACAACTTATACCTGATTAGTTGTTGGAGATTAAATAACTTTACAAAAAACTCTACGTCTTATTTATGATGCATATTTGATAAAAATTTGTCCATCTCACACACATTTGGCACAAAAATATTATATTTTGAATTTTTTATGCTGATACACATCACATATTGTTTGGCTGAATAATTATTCCCATGATAATAATTATTTTCTCTAGTCTCGACAGGTGCTCGGGCAGCCTATTAAAATTTCATAGGGATAATATTCAATCCCGATGAAAGCTTTCGTAAACCTCTGAAAAAGTAGTATTGCTCGACATCAGGCAATTGTGCCTCGACATATCAGCCAACATATATTATTTCATTTTTTGAAATTAATATTTTTATTTCTCAAACATATACCTATCATATATTTATTGAATGATTAAATTATTCTCACGACTAATCAATTCAGCCTACACAAATGGTAGAGAAAGATATTAATTTTTACAGGTACAAGATTCAACTCCGACGAATGCTCGGAAATAATCTTACTCTTCTAAAAAAATATTATCATAGCTCGACCGTATGAAATTTCACCTCAGCGAGGAACTATTGATTTTATTATTTCTATGATATCTGCTCCAGCACAAATGATTCTATATATCCATTGGGATTCATATTCTATTTTCATCTCAACATGGAGCTCAGCGAGATACTCATTATATATTCAGCTCCGAGGGAAAGCTACAACAATTATTATATTTCACCCCCAACGGATAGTTGGTCGGGGCATTTCTTATTTATATTCAGGCCCAGATATCGTCTCAAGCACAAATTATTCTATATATCCCTTGGGATTCATGTTCTATATTCACCTCAGCAAGGAACTATATATTTTATTACTGCTCTGATTTATGCTCAAGCACGAATTATTCTATATATCCGTTCGGATATTCATATTTTATATTTATCTCAGCATGGAGCTCGAAAAATTTCTTCTCTCTGTATATATTCAGCTTCAAGGAAGTCTTCAACATGTATTATCTTATTCCCAACAAATCTGTTGATCAGCGCCAAGGAGGTCTCCAGCATTTATATTATCTTATTCCCAACAATCTGTTGAGGAGGTCTTCAGCATTTATTATATCATATTCAGCTCCGAGGAAGAACTATAACGTTTATTATATTTCACCCCCAACAGATGGTTGGTCGGGGTAATTCTTATTTATATGCAGGCCCAACAAAGTTCTCGGCCATATTCTTATGTTCTGTAAAATATTATTCTTATTCGGCATTATGCAATTGTGCCTCGACAAGATACTTATTCAGCTTTAAGGAGAATTACAACATTCGTTGTATTTCACCCCCAACGGATAGTTGGTCGGATAATTCTTATTTATATTCAGGCCTGACAACGTTCTCGGCCATATTCTTATGTTCTGGAAGATCTTATTCTTGTTCGGCATTATATAATTCTACCTCGACAGATCAATGAGGCACTTTATTATTCTTTATATCTATTTGGATGCATATTCTATTCTTATTTCAGCATGGAGCTCGACAAATATTTATAATCATATATTCAGCTCCAAGGAGGTCTTCAACATTTATATTATCTTATTCCCAATAATCTGTTGGTCAGCTCCAAGGAGGTCTTCAACATTTATATTATCTTATTCCCAATAATCTGTTGGTCAGCTCCAAGGAGGTCTTCAACATTTGTATTATCTTATTCCCAACAATCTGTTGGTCAGCTCCAAGGATGTCTCCAGCATATATTATCTTATTCCCAACAATCCGTTGGTCAACTCCGAGGAAGTCTCTATCATTTATTATCAAAAAACTATTCCTAAAAATGCCAACTTATGTTGGTTAGGAAGTTAATGTATTCCTAAAAATGCCAACTTATGTTGGTTAGGAAGTAAATGTATTCCTATGGGAAGTAAAACTATGTATTCCTAAAAATGCCAACTTATGTTGGTTAGGAAGTAAATGTATTCCTACGGGAAGTGAAACTATGTATTCCTAAAAATGCCAACATAGTAAAACTATGTATTCCTAAAAATGCCAACTTATGTTAGTTAGGAAGTAAATGTATTCCTACGGGAAGTAAAACTATGTATTCCTAAAAATGCCAAATGCCAACTTATGTTGGTTAGGAAGTAAATGTATTCCTACGGGAAGTAAAACTATTCCTAAAAATGCCAACTTATGTTGGTTAGGAAATGTATTCCTAAAAATGCCAACTTATGTTGGTTAGGAAGTAAATGTATTCCTACGGGAAGTAAAACTATGTATTCCTAAAAATGCCAACTTATGTTGGTTAGGAAGTAAATGTATTCCTAAAAATGCCAACTTAGGTTGGTTAGGAAATAAAAAGCATTCAAAGTTCACATTCCACACGTGGGGGCTTCTATTACAGATATATTTGTTCATTCGGTGGCACATTCTTATAACATCATGTAGTCGAGCATCAAATTCAACTCCACAAACTCACACGGTCGGGGCCCGACTAATTATCATTCAGGAGTTGTTTTTTCTTGCTCATGAATTATTTTTGATATTGAAGTTCAGGAGGTATATTGAAGTTCAGGAGGCTATTGAAATTCAGGAGGTATATTGAAGTTCAGGAGGAATATTAAAGTACATGAGGTATATTGAAATTCAGGAGGCGGATTCAGAAGTTAAGGAGGCATATTCAGGAGTTATTATGCACATACTATTGAAGTTAAGAAGTCAAATTCAGCATCTACAGCACTAAGATCTTTAATACTACTGTCCCGACCAACATTGAAGAAGAAGTTGTACGAAAATGTTTCGAAGTCCACCACTAGCTTGGTACTAATCAGATTGAAGAGTTGGGTTCAAAAGCTAGTATGTTACTCGACAAAGTATTCAGAGGATCATAAATCAGAAGAATCAAGCACGTGAAGTTAGCACTCAGTTGCTCGGCACAGGAGGCAGTTGGCGGGCTAGCAAACCAATCAACATACTTGAAGATTATGACAAGCTACAAGTTGCATACTATGGCATCGCTGCATCCAAATTCCCAGGGGTAATACATAGCACACGGAGTTCCTCAAAAGAAAGATTGCAACCATCGATCATTCTGCATCATATGTCATCCAGGAGATAATGCACTTTATGTTGAGCAAATCAAGAAGGTAGATCAAGAATTTCACGAGCACCGAGCAACACTGCAGAATAAATACTCCATACTTTCAAGTAAACCATCAAGCATGGAGCATTTGGGGCTTCTGTTAATGCAAAAATTCTCCATCTACGAGGACCAATCAGAAAAGGACACATGTCATCCTACGTGGCAATATTCGACACCCTAGGAGAGTTGGTCGGCATCCGAGGATAGTTGGTCGGCACCTGAGGAGTGTTAGTCGGCACCCGAGGAGAGTTGGTCAGTACCCGAGGAGAATTAGTCGACACCCGAGGAGAGTTGGTCGGCACCCGAGGAGTGTTAGTCGGCACCCGAGGAGAGTTGATCGGCATATCAACCAGGAAGATCAAAGGATAACTATGCATTTAATGTGCATTAATGAAGATGGCAGCGCATTTAATGAGCCTTAATGTACATTTATACTGTATTAATAGATGACAACACATAACATACCAAGCAATTCAACAATTAGATTCGTTGAATGTAGACATAAATGTCTACATACAATGAATCTCTTTATCTCCCATCACTATAAATACATGTATTCCCTTAGCCAAAAGGGAGAGATCCGGGAGAATCGAGAGACACCATACACAAGATCCACACCTTTTTCTCTCTCTACACCACATTCTACTATTGTAAACCCCTGGGAATAAAATAACAGTGGATGTAGGCTTTATTCATAGCCAAACCACTTTAAAAATCTTTGTCTCTTATGTGCTTGATTGGATTGCTTTCATCTATTTATCTATGATCATAAAAATGGGATTCGGTCCAGTTTTTTGCATCAACACTGACATATAAGCATGAACGCATATGATATCAATTTGTAATGCAATAAAATCTATGTGCTTAACAAATAAAATCTCCCCTACATCACATACATCTCTCCCCCTTTATGTCTCGAATAGGAAATCCGGTGAAAAGATAAACATATCTAGCATGAGATAATCCCTGAAGCATATCTAGATAGACATGAAGCAACCGACTAATAACGATAAAAAAGTGTCAAATTTGTAGATAGAAAACAATAATCACATGTGAGAAATCAACACAACCAGTAATGATGTGATTAAACCAACAAAATGTAGCATAATTATATAATGAGTGAGAATTGCATACTGACCAAACATACCCAGCAGTACAAAAAAAATAATCATATGAACCAGGGTAGTTAAACAACACGAATCAGAGAGAAAATAATCTCCAGACTATTGCTTGAACGACACAGACTTATCATTCAAACGACATAGGCTTTTCGCTTGAAGGCTTCGCGCGACCTTGATATCTCGTTTGAACGAGAAAAAAAAACTCAGTTCAAGTTCTAAATATCATGAAGTTTCGTCCAATGAAAAAATTTCCTGAAAACGTTAACTGGAAAAAGCAGAAACTATAAACAATATCAAAATAGAAAACAAAATAAATAAAACAATGTGTGTTACATGCTAAATTAGGACCGATGTGCTCAAATATGAACATGGGATGCATGGGCGTGAACTACAACAACTGAATCAAAATTCCAACACATCAAAATAATCAATGAGCTCTAATTGATAGTGTAAGGACACAAATTTCCAATGGAGTCTTAATGTAGTTTTGGCTCAATTCCGGACAAAAAACATTTGAGTCATAGTATATGGTTCATATGTATCCATCCAAGCCTATGTCGTGTTTGTTGAAGACGTAGCGGCCAGATTTGTAAAGCTTCACCATTGCCAAGTTTCAAGTGCCATGTTTTTACGTCAACGATAATTGATTCCATAGTCTCCAAAAGGTATGAACGTATTTTTATAAATATAGGGAGACTTGGAATAATTTTATAATGGGTGTAATTTTTTTCTAAAATGAATTTTATTTTCAGAAGGTTACTTTAGAACTTTGAATAAAAAGTTTTTGGGCTTAAAATGAAATTTGAACATTCTAGCATTTCGTTCGAACGAGCTTGCCAACAAGTTTCCCATTTTGTCCACTGGAACATCGTTACATGGTCGTTCAAACGAGACTTCGTTCGAATGAATTTTCTGGCGGGAAACTTTTTTGGCAGTTTTCTCCATGATTCCACTCTTTTGTTCCCACTTACTTTTTCCCAGATTTTATATGGTCGGGAACCAACCTTTTTTAGACAACTTTTGACACACTTTGATAGGAAAATATTGAGAGAGAATTTTCAAAATCAAAAGTTCATGTTTTTGTATTTTCAAGCCTTCGTGAATTAATTTCTACCAAAACAAATACACCCGTCAGTTTATGTTTATTCCAAGTTCTTATATATATATATATATATCTTGCTTGGAGTTTGTTTGGCACCGGGTTCTACTCTATCGTTTGAAGAGTTGTTTGGGTTTACTTCTACATCCTTCAAAGAAGAAAACGCTTTTGTTTTGCTGCGGCATTCTCACATGGTGAAAGGCACCATGTGTGGTTGATGGTTGCTTGATCTCAATTACTGGACTCCAAGGTTCCGGTGGACTCCGAGATTATTCATTAGACGGAGGTGTTTATAATAAGGAGCGTCAAGGCTTGGACGGACTCAAGTTTGTGGTGTAAGTCTACTTGTCTTGTAATTTGTTATCCCATACTTAGTGAATTTGTTAGGCTAGGGCCATCCGAGGTTTTTTCGGTTGTGGATTTTCCTCGTACATCGCTGTGTAGTGGTTTGTTTATTTTATCTTTTGCAAAATTCACCTTAAATGCATACTTAGGTAAAAAGAATAAATTTTGGATTATGTCACTACTTGTTTAATTTGGTGCTAAAATAATTTGGGTGAAATTTAACTTAATTTAATCAAGTCATATATTTAATTTGATAATTTGGTTTGGCCTAATTTGCAAAATTGAATTAATTATTGTTAGGAAAATTTTCTAGGGCTTGGGTTGAATTAATTTAGTTTAAGTGAAAAAAATCCATTTGTTGTTTAATATTTAATTTCACTTTGTGTTTGGTTTCATTTTTCATCTTTTTTAAAGAAAAGAAAATCATATAAATTTTGGAAAATTAAATTATTGTTGGTAACCATCTTTATTCCGCACAGATAGGA
Organism: Sambucus nigra; assembly: GCA_949130495.1. Lineage (NCBI taxonomy): Eukaryota > Viridiplantae > Streptophyta > Magnoliopsida > Dipsacales > Adoxaceae > Sambucus > Sambucus nigra. Next base: position 633,062,696 of record OX422212.1, on the reverse strand, counting down.
AATTAAAGTGAAAGATTTTAAAATTGGGGGTCCTATCACCGTTTTCAGATTGGTATCAGAGCCGGAGCACTAATTTATTACGTTAAGGTCCTTTTAAACATTTTTGGTTAAAAATGAATTTTTTTCCCATTTTCTAAATTTTTATTTTCGATGCTTATAATTACGCATATTGGAAAGCACGTATGCGTTCAACACTTAGGACTATAGACGAGAGGGTTTATTTATCCGTAGTTAATGGGTGGTTCCCACCTACTTGTTTAATAGAGAATGGGCGTGTCCCCAAACCCATTGAGCATTGGACTGAGAATGAACTAAAATTTGCTAACTTTAATTCTCGAGGTTTAAATGCCTTGTTTAGCGCGATCACACCGAATGAATTCTGACGTATCATGACGTGTGAAACCTCTAAGGAGGCTTGGGATATCTTGCAACTCATCCATGAAAGTACAAGTGTCGTTAAAGCTTCTAAGCTCCAAAACCTCACCACTCAATTTGAAACCATCAAAATGAAAGAAAAAGAAACTTTTGATGAATTTTATGCTAGACTTTCCGACATTGTAAATTCATCTTTTAATTTAGGAGAGAAAATACCTGACGACTGAGTAGTAAAGAAAATTCTTAGGTCCCTACCCGATAGATTTATCCCAAAAGTGACCATGTTAAATTCTTTACCAACCGTAACCTCTACGAAACTAGAAGAACTCGTAGGTGATTTGCAAACCTATAAACTAGACATGTTTTCCTCCAACAACGATAAGAAAATTAATAAGGGCGTCGCTTTGAAAGCCCAAAAGGAGGTTAAAATAGTTTCGGATGATGAGAGCGAGAGTGAATCTGAAGAAATAACTATGTTTGATAGGAAATTTCGCAAATTTCTTAAATTAAACAAAGATAAATTTAAAAATCATTTTAAGAAATTTGAAAAATCTAAGCATGACAAAGCCGAGAAAATCTCTAAACCTTATATTGAAAACCTTAATAGGGATGAGTCCAATAGGTTCTACGGTTGTGATGGTTATGGCCATAGGGCGAGAGAGTGCCCCACTAAACTAAGGATAGAGGGTAAGCAGCCTATTTCTTACAATGACACCCTTAGTGATAGTGATAAGGAAGAGGGATCCAATTCCCCCATTGAACACAACTTTACCGCGTTCACGGCTCGTCATGTGAGTGATAATGAGAAATTGTCCGACGATGACATCTCAAAACATGACACTTCCGAGGCCTTTGTTTTTGAATCCCCGAAAGATGATGGTAGTGAGAATGGAGAAGAGAGAGAGAGAGTGAAAGTGATGAAAAGGTTGATGAGAGTGAACTTCAATTTGCATTTTGAGAATTATATGAAGAATCAATTAAATTAAAAAGGGGAAATTTGAAGTTAGAAGCGGGTTTAAATGAGCGTGCCAAGTTCATTGATGAGAGTGCATTAGTTTATGACCTTAGGACACGAGAGAGAGCTCTTCGAGAAAAACTTGAGTATGTAGAAAGCGAGAGAGATAGCCTTTAGAGCTTAATGGAATCCTTGAAAAAGGAGCTTCTCATGTTTGAAGAGCAAAATGTTTTATTAGAGTCTCACATTTTAGATTTAGAAAATAAATTAAAAGACTCTAGTAAATTCAAATTTGATTTGGAGTGTCGTTCGTAGAAATTAGATAAAATATTAGGAACGGTCCAAATTAAAAATAACATGTGTGGTTTAGGCTTCGATACTTGTAATGATTAAATTCATAAAGCCCAAACTAATATTTTAAGAGAATCACCTAGGAAAGCCTTTAGATATCAATCCTTAGGTACCACCTTTCGACGCGTTTTTACGTGTTCACACTGTGGTCGAAATGGTCATCTTGAGAAATTTTGCTTTGATTTTAAAAGAATTTCTAGAAAATCCCAACGTAAGGCAACCAAGGTAGCCAAGATTCCTATACCCCGAAATCATTATTCGTCATTAGTTTGGGTTAGGAGATCCGACTTGGTAGCTTTACAAGATAGGATTTTTTATTCTCATTTGCTTTCACATGATGCCTCCTATGCTAAATCCAAAGGTTGAATGTGTTAGTTGTTTACATACTCTATCTTTTTGTGCTTCATATCATATATCATTGCTAGTTGTATGCATGCTTAGTCATTTTCTAGTCATTTCTTTATTTCATATCTCATGCTAGAAATTATGACTTGTGTATCTTTTGTATTATATTTATTTTAGCTTGCATTAAATGAAAAATACAAAATGATTTTTGGTTACCATTTGTGTTTTACCTTTTTAGTAATTTAGGCTTAATGAAAAATACAAATGATTTTGTTTGTCTTTTGAGTAAATATTTTTGTTTGGTTGGTTAAAAATTTCAAGAACTCAAAAAGATTTTTTTGTGTGTGTATTTTAGTTTAACACACTTTATGTGGCATACACTTGTGTTTGAATCCTTTCCTATGCGCTTCCGTATAGCTAGAACTTTTGGTTAAGATTATCAATCCTTAAAATGTTCTTTACCATGCTTACATGAAGTAGTTGGATTTTTTGTTGCTTAATGGATTCAATTTTTTATGCCTCAATTCACACATGCACGAGCTCACTTGAAATTTTAACTTCATATGTATATTTGAGCTTTATGAGGTGTTCTTCTACCAATCTAATTATCTACATATTTTATTACCTAGGAGGGCTTGTGCATGTTAAATTCGTTGTATGTGATATTTGTGTGATATAAAAAATTGTTATATGAATGTGCATGTGGAAGGGCTCCGAAAGGAAATTTATCATTTGCATGTAAGCCACCGTTTATAATGGACCTAAAAGAAATACGTGGTCCAAAGGCCTAAAATCAAAATATGGCATTAAGGGAAAAATAATTTTCCAAGGCCTATTTTGTTTAGTTGATATAGTCATTCCTTAATTATATGCATATTTTGAGAGAGTTTGGATGGCATATCAACAGTTTTGCACAATGTCTGTTTATCCTAGTTGTGGTTTCATTGTCATGAATCTATTGGTTTGTAGAATCATCAAAATTCTAGGCTTGTATGCATTGTGTATGTTTGTTCATTAAGTTCAATTTATATTGTCACATGAGGCTATATCTAAATGTGATAAAGTTTTGCAATCAATTGACCGTGAACATTTTTTTAAGTGATTGGGTCGAAATTTAATTGTTACTAGTTCACACCCCTAAACTTTCGTTTCCCACATGAATTTGGATACATTTTTGTTATACGAGTGTGAAAAGCTTTATATATTTTGTTTCATGTGTGGTGTGTATATCTATATATATGTGCTTGTACATATTTTATATCTACTGTGTATACATATATATGATATTTTGTTTATGTCTTTGCCATTTTACCTAGTCTGCATATACTTTAATTCATAATTGGTACCTTGTTGCTAAATTGTATTTGATATCTCATGCCTAGTCTCATATGTTTCAAATTGATATCATTTTGTTCGCATTGTAGTATGTATCCATTATTACTTGCTTGGATTAGTTATTGTCTTTTGTTTCCCATCGCTCTTAATGATCCAATCTCTTAAGCATCGTTTTGTTTTACTTATTTTCCCGTATTTATATCCCTTACGTAGTTTTTAATGAGAAGTGGTTTAATTTATTCTCTCACCTCTGTCTATTCCTCAACAAAAAGGGTGAGAAGTGGTTTATAAACCTTTAGGTTAAGAGATTTAACTTAGGGGGAGTCGCGACCTTCTTAGGTAGATCTTATTAAACAAAGGGGGGGGAATTAAATTAGGGGGAGTATTTAATTTTCTTGCATTTAATACTTTGATATTCCCTATGCTTTTAATGTTTTGCTTAAGTGTGCAGGAATTATGCTATTGGCAAATTTCATTGGAAAAGATAGTCATCCTTGGGTTTTTTAGTCAAGCATGTAATTTTTTTTGGGTGGGATATTTTTTAGTCTAGTTGAGCTTGATGGTCCTTTAGAATTTTATTTTGGTTTTTATCCCGGAATAGCCAAAGGGAGAGATTTGTAAGGACACAAATTTCCAATTGAGTCTTAATATAGTGTTAGCTCAATTCCGGATAAAAAACATTTGAGTCATAGGATATAGTTCATGTGTATCCATCCAAGCCTATGTCGTGTTTCTTGAAGACGTATCGGCTTGATTTGAAAGGCTTCACCATTGCCAAGTTTCAAGTGCCATGTTTCTACGTCAACAAAAATTGATTCCATAGCCTCCAAAAGGTATGAATGCATTTATATATATATAGGGAGACTTGGAATAATTTTATAATGGGTGTAATTTTGTTTTAAAATGAATTTTATTTTCAGAAGTTTACTTTAGAACTTTGAATAAAACGTTTTTGGGCTTAAAATGAAATTTGAACTTTCTGGCATTTCGTTCGCAATTGTCGTTCGAACGAGTTTGTCGTTCGAACGAGCTTGCAAACGAGTATTCCCATTTTGGCCACTGGAACATCGTTAGATGGTCATTCGAACGAGACTTCGTTCGAACGAGATTTCTGGCGCGAAACTTTTTTGGCAGTTTTCTCCATGATTCCACTCTTTTGTTCCCACTAACTTTTTCCCAGATTTTATATGTGTGGGAACCAAACTTTTTGAGACAAATTTTGACACACTTTGATAGAAAAATATTGAGAGAGAATTTCCAAAATCAAAAGTTCACGTTTTTGGGTTTTCAAGTCTTCATGAATTAATTTCTGCCAAAACACATACACCCTTCAGTTTATGTTTATTCCAAGTTCTTAAATATATATCTTGCTTGGAGTTTTTTTGGCATCGGGTTCTACTCTATCGTTTGAAGAGTTGTTTGGGTTTACTTCTACATCCCTCAAAGAAGAAGAAGCTTTTGTTTTGCTGCAGCATTCTCACATGGTGAAAGGAACCATGTGTGGTTGATGGTTGCTTGGTCTCAATTGGTGGACTCCAAAGTTCCGATGGACTCCTGGATTATTCACTAGGAGGAGGTGTTTACAAGAAGGAGCGTCAAGGCTTGGGCAGACTCAATTTTGTGGTGTAAGTCTACCTGTCTTGTAATTTGTAATCACATACTTAGTGAATTTGTTAGGCCAGGGCGGCCCAAGATTTTTCCCGTTGTGGGTTTTCCTCGTACATCGTCGTGTAGTGGTTTGTTTATTTTATCTTTTGATAAATTCACCTTAGATGCATGCTTAGGTAAAAAGGATAAAATTTGGTTTATATCACTACTTGTTTAATTTGGTGCTAAAATAATTTGGGTGAAATTTAACTTAATTTAATCAAGTCATATATTTAATTTGATAATTTGGTTTGGCCTAATTTGCAAAATTGAATTAATTATTATTAGGCAAATTTTCTAGGACTTGGGTTGAATTAATTTGGTTTAAATGAAACAATCAATTTGTTGTTTAGTATTTAATTTCACTTTGTGTTTGATTTCATTTTTCATCTTTTTAAACAAAAGAAAATCATATAAATTTTGGAAAATTAAATTGTTGTTAGTAACCATCTTTATTCCGCACAGATAGGAAATTAAAGTGAAAGATTTTTAAAATGGGGGTCCTATCACCGTTTTCAGATAGCTATAAATCATCAAACTTTATCTTAACCATATGTGACAATTAAAGTGAGAGATTAATGAACTAAACAAACATCATACATACAAAACCAGAATTTTGACGATTCTACGAATAATAGCGTCATGACACGATTTTTTAATGTTAGAATTCGTGGTGCAAACCCGTTTAAATTTTCTCCAACCAAACTCCCTCGTGCATGTGTGCAAAGATTGCATACATAGAAAGTCGAATAAAAAAACATATCAACTTCGAAACAACCCTATAATACAATGGTTAAGATCATTCTAAATATCAATAATTATGACCAAATGTTCTAGACACGTGGATAATGAAATGATGGGGATCCAAGCTCACTAATATGCCACATAAAACATGTAAACTCAAAAACAAAAATAGATCGATAATCTTTTTGGTTTTTCAACATATTTTGATTCAAATAAAAGCAAAATCTTTTTGTATTTTCTCAAAAAAATTCTCAAAAATAAAATATTTTTGTATTTTTTCAAGTAAGACTCAAATAAATGAAAAAATATGATACAAAATATACACATTTCATAACACTATCAAGATATAAATCATGATGCAAGACTAGCGTATAAAAAATATCGCAACACAATCATCCTTTAGATCTAGCATGGGAAGAATCAAATGAAACCAAATTAGAACTATGAAGTTTAAGTCCTCAAGCCTCTAAGTTCGATTTCCTAACCCAAGCTTCCTAGGAGCATTCCTAAGGTCATAGAAAAATATCTAAGGTGACCTTTCCTACCGAAATGTGTGCAAGTGTAAAGACGACATGAATGATTACCAAAATATCGACCTCTCATCACGTTCCTAGTTATCTCTCTCACACGGTTGGTAATGGCTTTAGGAATGGGAACAACTCTATCATCGTATCCTATACCACACCTATCAACTCTGACTTGGACTGTGCCTAAAATCCTATCCAACTTTTTCAGCATAGCTTCCAAGTCAAACTTAACCTTACTCTAGTCTTTCAACTTCTCCTCTAACTCGTAAATCCTAGACTCAAGCACACGCCTAGACTCTTCAGACTCTAACACCTCTTTTTTCAATGCCTCCATCAAACCACAAAGTCTATCTCTCTCTTTTGCAACGTACTCTAGCTTCTCCCTAACCTTCTTCTCACGTGCCCTAAGATCCTCAATCAAAATATCGTTATTTTCTACGGCACGCTCATTTAACCTAGCTTGCAATTTAGAATTTTCTTTTTTTTACCTTCACCTCTTTGGCATACAACTCTTTAAAGGGAACTTTCAACTCTTTCACATTGACCTACTCTTACTCACTCGCTTCACCCTCACTCACTTGGGATTCAACAGCCTCGAAAGTGTCAAGCACATAAGAATATTCATGGGAAGATTTATCGTCGTCACTCACATGACATGCCAAGAAAGCAATAAACTTATTCTCATCGGGGTCACTCTCTTCCTCTTTCGGATCACTATAACTTAAGGAGGCATTATAGGCTATCGGTTTCTTTCCCTCTTTCTTAAGTCTATTGGGACACTCAAAAACTTTGTGACCATACCTTGCACACCCAAAACAGCTATCCGACTCAATCGTATTAAACTTCTCACTCTTATTCTCAGGGGTGGACTCTACCATGTTGTTCTTGAATTTCTCAAACTTTTTGGCATCGTTCGATTGTTTTTGAAATTTAAGAAACTTTTTGAACTTCTTTGCCAAAAAAATGACATCCTCAAAATCAGAATTGAAATCGTCATCCGAAACTTTAGTCTCTTCCTTTAGGGATTTCAAAGCAATGCCTTTTCTTTTTTTGGCACTTGATTGGAGTTAAACATATCGAGTTCAAAGGTTTGTAGGTCACCTACAATCTCTTCAAGTTTCGTCGATTCAAGCATACCTAATGAGTTTGAAACGGTCACTTTCGCATCAAACTAATTCGATAAAGATCTCAAAATTTTCTTTGTCACACAGTTGTCGGGTATCTTTTCTCCTAAGTTAAACGACGAGTTGACAACGTTGAACAACCTAGCGTAACTCATCAAACGACTTACTTTCTAATATCATAATCATCTCATACTGTGTAGTGAGATTTTGTAGCTTAGATGCCCTAACTGTGATAGTGCTCTCGTGGGTAAATGCAAGTGTATCTCAATCCTCATTTGAAGTTTCACAAGTCATGATTCTATTATACCCTTCCCTTGTGACATGTGAGGAAATTACGTGAAGACCTTTAGAGTTGTAAAGTGCAAGTTTGTGTTCGGCTTTAGTCTATGGCTCAAGGGGTTTTAGTTTAGTGGACTTACCCCCTCGTGTAATCGGTGGAGTCCAACCCTTTTCAATCCCTAACCACGCACACTCATCAATTGATTTCAAATCACTTCTCATTCGTATTTTCCAATAAGCGTAATTTGTGTCATAAAAAGTAGGAGCACGAAAACTTTCAAAACCTCCAAAATTCATCCTGAAAAGTACAAGGAAAAGAATACTCACCAATTTTTCTTTTCAATTTTAAAACTGCACCAAGTTGTGAACCAATTTTAACTTAACCAAATTTTATCTTGATTAATCCTAAACATACATCTAGTGATTAAAGTAAGTAAAGTAAGGAAAAGAATACTCACAACGTTGGATGTACGAGGAAACCACAAAGGGAAAAAAATCTCGAATGGCCCAAGCCAGACAATCATTATGATGTGGAATTACAAGAAATAAACATAAGTCTTACTCAAAGACTCGATCCCCTATGAGACTTGACGCTCTTCTGATCTTCAACCACTCCTCCACAGTTCCCATACGAATACTTTCGCAGTACTTATCCACAGTAGTTGCCTCCCCGAATGCCTCGATGTCCACCGATGTAGCTTGAAAAGTCTACGAAATCGGAACACAGACTCCTTCACTTTTTCTTCGCAAAACCCAACAATTTTCTCGAAAGTGTAGAACAAACTCCAACAAGGTGCAAACAAAGATCACTATGGCATATGCTAATGAAAACTCAGATCTTTGAAACTTTAAGGACGTTTTTTTACTTAGAAAACCTTAGAAAACATGGGCAGAATACATACTGGCCGTATACTGTTTTTCCAGATTGCACACTTATGAAATTTTGAGGAAAACACGTCTTAAATAATTTTCTTGAGGCGACGCATCATTCGAACGACTTAGCATGTCGCTCGAATGAGATATCCCTGTCGTTCGAACGATAATGGAATCTCGCTTAAAAGACAGTTAATGTCGTTTGAACCGAAAATAGTAGAGTTTGCATTTTATAAAACTCTAATCCATCCTTATCTCAGATTAAAACGAAGTGTAATCCTTTCAAAACTCTTGAAAAAAACAAGTTAAAATATTTCTTTAATAAAATAACATCCTTAAATAATTTTAAAATAAATTCTGAGTCCCATTAAAATTACGCATTCAAACCTGAGTGATCTCAAAATGCAATTTGATTGAAGAAGAAAACAATGCACCATAAAATTGGCATGATAAATCTTTGAAGCTTTGTCACAGCGTCTTCAATAAACTTCAATAAGTCATAGTCTGTGTGGGATCGGGACAGTAAAAATACAACCTATGACTCAAACGTGTTTTGTTTTAGGAATAAGTCAAATAAATGTACAACGGTCTTAATTGAAAACTTTGTCCTTACACCATCTTGTTCCTTACATGAAATTTTATGGGTCTCGATTGTGGGTCACGGCCCTTGGTCGTGTCCAGGTTTCTTATAATAAAAATAGCATCTCTCTTCACTTCCCTTCCCTCTTCTTTCTCTCTCGATCTCGACAATCTCTCTCTCTCACAATCTCAGCAATTTCGATAAATTTCTCACTCAATATCAAAGGTAACCCTAATGTTCAATAATTCATTTCTATATATAGATGGAAATATAGTATTTTGGCAGGACATGTTCATTAATTAATTTTATTGGTGTATTTGGGTGTTTAACCCTAATGTGTGTGTACGTGCGTGCATGTGTGTATTTCTATGTATGTGTCTCTGTGTATTTTTGTGTTATGTATGTAAATCTGTGTGTATGTGAGTGTATTTTTGTGTATGTGTGTATATGTATGTGTATGTGTGTATGTGTGTATATAGTTCTTTTTCAATAAAAGGGGATGTATAAATCAATAAATCGTATACATTGTATTGGGGGTTATTTTTTTTGATAAAATATTGTTCAAAACCCTAGACATTATATTTTTTTTGACAAAGAATAATTAAATGGATTTTTAATATGTAAAAAAAAATTACGACTATCGTGTTATGGGTTATATGTGTGTCATTATATTATATTGAGGATTATATACTCGGGGTGTAAGGATGTGATATGTGTGTATATGCGTGTATAGTTATTTTTCAAGAAAGGGGGATGTATAAATATATAAACCCTAGACATTGTACTGGGGGTTATTGTTTTGACAAAATATTGTCCAAAACCCTATGCATTATATTTTTTTTGACAAAAAATAATTTAATGGATTTTTAATAAGTAAAAAAAATCACGTCTACCGTGTTGTGGGTTATATGCGTGTCATCATATTATATTGGGGGTTATATACTCGGGGTGTAAGGGTATGGTATGTGTGTATATATGTGTATAGTTATTTTTCAAGAAAAGGGGATTTGTAAATCAATAAACTCTAGACATTTTATTGAGGGTTATATGCGTCTTATCATATTATATTGGGGGTTATATACTCGGGGTGTAGGGGTATGGTATTGAAGGGCTATCCATCCGTGAGTTTTAGTTTTTGACTTTTCAATGTTTGTAATTCTAGTTTACATATGAGGTAGAATTTAAAATGGATCTTAACTAAATGGAAAAAAGAGATTAATTATTAATAATATCAAAAGAAAAGAACTAGTGGACCCCAATGAGTAAATACGAGAACTAGTATACCCCAATAGGTAAATATGAAGAACTAGCACACGCCAAAGTGTAAATGTCTCAAAATTTTAATGACTCGTAATGTACATACTTGTCAATTTGGTATTTCACCCGCTTTCCATGTTGTTGTTGGGATTTCACATCGATGAGATCCAAAATGCAAGGGGTTGAGAGATGGTAATGATGAATCAAAATCTTAATCAAACTAATATACCCTTATACCTCATATGTTTGAATTAATAGTTATTAATCGAGTAGTTATTTGTAGGACACGTACTCACGCCCTCGTATACTTTTCTAAAAAAAATGAGGCGCGCTGATAATCACTGGCAATATGGGTGGGAGAGGTTGCAATTGGATCACACAAATAACTCTTCTATTAGTACGCGCCATATATAGGGTACTCCTATTTATAGGTATGGAAATAAAAAGATCAAATCATTTAACTACATTGTAAATAGTGGAGTTAATCTCCAATAAGATTACCTGTTCGATCGTATTCTAATTTCCCTACCTGAAAATTGGGATGATGTTATAGAAAGTATATTGCACACACATAATCCCTACATAACCCTGATCTTGGTTACGTTGTAGGAGAAGGAGAGAAAAAATCCACCCAATATGGATACAACTGCGTACAGAGAGCATTGACATAGACTGTGATGTCTCGCGTCCTATATCTGTAAAATTGAATCTCGCCAACAACTTAAAAAGGATGGGATTTCGAGTTCATGTCACGGATATCTACACATTAATCATAGATACCCTTCCTCCTAGTTAGCCACGTGCAAAAAATCATAGGATCTTAAAAACTAATACCGAATGGATGGAGATCAGACATATTGAACATATTCTACTTTCTTACACTGAAAAGGGGTATATATATATATAATGCTCTTGTGATGACCAATCCGCATTTTAAGAGTGCGGACCGAACATATGTCACCTAGCGATGAGCCGAGAAATTATAGGCTAAATTATGGCAAACTCTCTCTCTTTTCTGAGCTCATCGCCAAGTGACATATATCTGGTCTGCACTCCTAAAATGCGGATTGATCTAAATATATATCTGGTCCTTCCTTAAGGCACGCCTAGGCTTGAGGCTCTGAAGTATTATATGTAAATATATATCATTGTTCTAAAAGGCACGCCTAAGCTTGAGGCTCTGAAAAAATGCCCTGCCTTAAGCCTTTTACGCCTTATTCTTGGTAAAAACCATAAGGCGCACTTTTTTTAAAAACAAAAATGCTTTAGTGAAACAATATCGCCTTTTAAAGACTTCTTTTACAAACCGGATCAATATCTCGTCTAAAATAATCAAATGAAAAATATTATCCCAAACCTCTCTACCTCCCCTAAAAAAAAGCCTAATATTATCGATCGACTTCCGACCAAAACAATCAAAGGACAAACAATATCCCAAACTGCTTTTTTTAGTATTTTAATTTGTAAATATTTAGACAATCTTTTAAGTTATTTACAATTTTAGTATTTTTAATAGCCTTGTTATGGTTAAAAATATTTAAATTTATTTAAAAAAATACCTAAACGACTTTTCACGCCTAAGGCCTTCCTAGGCTTCTAAGGCTTAAGGCTTAGCCTCCACGCCTCGATCATGCCCCGCGTTTTTTAGAACCTTAATATATATATAGTCATAAGATTGATTAATGAATTATAATTTCATATTATTATAATTATTTAGTCACTTATGGTTTTTCATTTTTGTAGATAATGTCGAGAGGAAACAACCTAAGGATACAAAGTGGTGATGTGACACCACAACGAGGTACACCATCTCGTGCACAACCTGAATTCTCAACACCAATGGCTGAGGAATTCATAACTACACCAATGGTTCTCCTCATGAAGTCCAAGTCCAAGTGCTCTACCGCACTCATCTAGAATTCCCATTGCTCCAACGCCCCCATCTAACGCTCTTGACGCCTCCCGCTCAATCCAAAAGAATCCCATTGAGTTATCCCTTCTCAATAATAACCCGGCGGGTGATATGAATTACGTGCTGAACTTTAAATCCCGGTATCTGTCATTGGGAAAAATGAATGTGGGAGTCGGTGGACCAGATAACTAGAGCCTTGTTGATCAAGCCATCAAAGATAACATATGATCAACTCTGTAAGAATTTATTATTTCCCGAACGTGTCAAGAGTAAGGTTCTATGTCAGGTTACTGAAGCATTGAAGACTTACAAGAGAAACCTTCGGAAGAATCATTTTTCGAAGGAGGCAGCGAGCTCCAATATTTTGGCTTCAAAAGAGAGAATGCCTCCCAATGATGAAATACTAGTGGATCAGTGGAATAATTTTTGGAGAATGAGGCAAAGGAGAAAAAGTTGGTGTAGAGGGAGAAAAATAAAAAAATAGGGCACAAAAAACTAATATCCACATGTTGGGATCCAAATCTTATGAGGATTTGAAAAATGAACAGGAGAGTAAGCCAAAGGATGGTCCAAATTCCGATAAAAAGCCAAATTAGGCCAACTAATCCGTTCATGCTCGGCAGGACAAAGATAATAAATTACAACTGCACTTAGTTAAGATGCTGGAATCAATAGAGGCCATCAGTAGTCAGTCCGGTTCGAGGCCTACTGATGACTTTGACCATGAAAATGATGCCCTGACCCAAGACTTTGGAAAGGATAAAAGGGGGAGGACAAGAGGTGTTGGTTCACATATGCCAAAAATAAAATTTCAACACATTGCACCTCCTTGGATGAGCCTTCTTCGATCAAGGATCGTGTCTCCTCCACTGAGGAAAAACAGTTCAAGACCATTGAGGATGTTCAGGAGATTAAAAATAACCTCGGAATCTTGTTGTATCAAATTGGGAAACTTGTGAGCCTTTTTCAAGGTTATAGGCCCCCAATGCCTCCTCAAGGTTACCCTTACCCTCCTCCTCAAAGTTTTCCCTATCCTTCTCCTTCAAGTTTTCCTTTCCAAATGTCGCCTCCTTCAACATTCCCCTCCTAAATGTTGAATCCTCCAACATTCCCCTACCCTGTGCCTCCGCATGTCACGAAACTTGGATAATCGTCAACAACTCATGGTGACTATGTAGAATAGTACTATTTCAAGGACATGAGCAACATGAGGATTGTTGGTGTGTGCACACTCATGTCCATAATTATCAAAACTCAAGTACACGGCTGACCTTTAGGTAGGAATGAAGCTTAAATAATGGTCAATGAAATATACACCGACTGCAGAGATGTACTTGTGCTCATTGACAGCGGGGAATGGAGGGAATTGAAGAATTATGCAAACTCTTTTATTGTTTGGCCAGTTTATTTGTTGACCAAGTTCTAATAATATTTTATTTCCTTTCAGTTGTAGTAACATTTTTTTTGTTTCAGTTGTAGTAATTTTTTTTGTTTTAGTTGTAAGAATATTGGTTATATTTCAGTTATAATAATTTTTTTTATTTTAGTTGTAAGAATATTTTTTTGTTTCAGTTGTAATAATATTTTTTTAACCTATTACCACAGAACTGAAATTTTAAGATGATTACATATCGATTTCTCACAATACCAAGAGTGGATGGGAGAGACTAACCGAATAATAAATAATCATGCAAAGGGCGTTCAAGAATTTGTTAAATATTCTTTCAAAAACCTTAAAAGCGATGAGATTCCATGTCCATGCACCCATTGTATGAACGAAAAGTATAAGTCATTGAAAGACGTTGAGTTACATTTAATAAAGTGGGAAATCTGTCAAGACAATAAAATATGGCATACCGTGGTGAAAAAAATATACCTTATGTGTGTCCATCCCCGATCCTCGATCCTCTAGGCGAGCGGGCAGAGTGAGGATCCTAGGTCCCCGCGTGCCCTTCTCGGGAGCGCTTCGACCGACGTCATTGGGTGAGGTGAAAAATGTAGAGAGATGGAGTCGCCAGTCTATTTTACTCAAAACAGATAAAAGAAAGGGAGCCATCCCGAACGACAGTATCCAAAGACATACTGATGCATACGAAACCAAAATGATTCGAAAAGGGACCGGAGGATAAGTTACGAAATGGGAAGGTGTGAGGCACCCATTCCGCCCTTATGATCTCTCATGGGTTTTTGCTATTTTCCCTTATTTTCCCCGTGATATGTGTGCATGTGTATATATAATGGAGATAGAATTCATCGACTTGTACCATGGAAGAGGTAAAGCGAGTCATCCGTAGGAAGGTTCATAGAAATAATATTAGAAAATAGGATTTACGCGATTATCCTTGCGTTGATCGTTATAATGGAACGATAAAGTATGTGGAATAATACGCTATTAAGAACAAATATATAGAATATAAGAGAATTGAGTTTAGAGAAAAATTGAGAAGGAGAGAAAAAGTAAAAATAGGACTCGAGTCTCGGATTTTACCCCGAGACGCTTACGTACCCTATAGAGGCATCAAAGTCCACGTAGTTCATATGAAAAATGAGGGGTGGGGTTTATCCCATAAATCCAATCGGGGGATTCTCTTATTTGTGTGTGTGTGTGTGTGTAAAAAAGTGTTTTAGTTATGAGAAAAGTATAAGAAAAGTGCGAGAATTCCCGTTTGGAATTTATGAGCAAACCCTCTTTTTCTTGCTATTTGGGTTTTTTATTTGTATGAAATTAAGAGATGTGCAATAATACTAAATAAAAATTAGGATATGTGAGATGAGAGAATAAAAGTGCTAAGTAATGAAACAAGTTAATGCGAATTTATGAGAATTTAAGGAGAGAATTGAGAAAATTGGACCTTCTTGAAGATCTTGAGCTTGATCTTGAATGTTGGAGAGAAGCCCTTGCACTTGGATGATGATGGAGGGTAGTTAATTCACCAAGTTTGATGAAAAGGATGATGAAAAGTGAAGGTTGGAAAGGGATTTGGATGTGGAAATCACGCTGACTTCGAGAGATGTTTTCTGGATTTTCTAAGAGTGATGTCTATCAAATCTGGGCTCCTTTCTAATGAGGACAAGGCCTCCTTTTTATAGGCCCAGGGCATTTTCGATCGGCATAGCCCTGGTCCTGCCAATCGGCACGTGTGTTTAGGCACACTCCCGATAGGCAGGGTCTGGGAACTGCCGTTTGGTAGTGTCTTTCAGGAATTTTTGGAAAATGGGATGCAGAGTGAAAATCATTGATCCAAATCATGCATGGGGTGGACCATTGGAAAGGTATTTCAGAGACCTTCGAAAGTCCTTTGGACCGCTCCTGGGTTCGGGAGTTGACTTTGGGTGAAATATGGCTCAGAAGCGCTCGTCGGTCCATTGGACGGGGAATCATCGGACGCAAACGGATCGTTCGTCCGCATGGTAAGTTTGAATTGCGCACTGGATGGACTCTTGGAAAAGGGATTTAGTGCCCTTTGAAGATTCATTCAGTCTCGGTTGAGCTAAAGAGTTGACTTAGGTCAAACAGAGCTCGGGAGCATCCGGTGACCTCCTGATCGAGTTTTGAGGGAAACGGGTCGTTCATCTGCATGGTAAGTCAGAATTGTGCACGTGATGGACCGTTGGAAAGGGGATTTAGTGCCCTTTGAAGATTCATTTAGTCTCGATCAAGCTAAAGATTTTGACTTTTGGTTAAATGGAGCCTAGGCGTGCCCGATGGCCTCTAGGTCAGTACTCGGGGTATGACCTGGGTCTGTAGTGATGAATGGAGGTGCTAAGGAGAGTTTAAGGGGTAAAAAATGGGGTGACTACAGAGCCCCTCGACGGGTGAGTGTGGAGAAAATAATAGACATCGAATAGACACCGCATGATGCTTTTGAAAATAGGATGACCAATTCAGGGGGTCGAGGTCGATTCTGAAGACCTAAGGGATGGTTTGGAGGAAAGGTTTAGGTCAATTCCTGATGAGGTGCTGGGGATGACTGATTCTGTGGGTCGAAGCCAATTCTGTGGGCTTAAGGTGAGATGACCAATTCTGCGGGTCGAAGCCAATTCTGCGGGCTTAAGGGGAGATGACCAATTCTGCGAGTCGAAGCCAATTCTGCGGGCTTAAGGTGAGATGACCAATTTTTTGGGTCAAAGCCAATTATGTGGGCTTAAAGGGAGATGACCAATTCTGCGGGTCAAAGCCAATTCTACGGGCTTAAGGGGATTATGCGGGCTTGAAGATGAGGGTGACTGATTCTGCGGGTCGAAGCCAATTCTGAGGGCTTGAAAATGAGATGACCAATTCTGTGAGTCGAAGCCAATTCTGAGGGCTTGAAGATGAGGTGACCGATTCTACGGGTCGAAGCAATTTTTTGAGGGCTTAAAGATGAATGATCGATTCTGCGGATCGAAGCCAATTCTGAGGGATTAAGGTGAGATGACCGATTCTGTGGGTCGAAGCGAATTCTGAGGGCTTGAAGATGAGGGTGGCTGATTCTACGGGTCGAAGCCAATTCTGAGGGCTTGAAGATGAGGGTGGTCGATTCTGTGGGTCGAAGCTAATTCTGCGATCTTAAAGATGAGGTGACCAATTATGCGGGTCGAAGCCAATTCTGAGGGCTTAAGTGACGATCCAAGATAGAGGTCAATTCTGACCTAAGAGAGGTGATGATCGAGGACCGAGGTCAATTCTGACCTAACTAGGCTGACGATCCAAGGCCGAGGTCAATCCTGAGCTAAGAGAGGTGACCACCGAGGACCGAGGTCAATTTTGACCTAACTAAGGTGACGATCCAAGATCGACGTCAATTTTGACCTAAGATAGGTGACGATCGAGGATGAGGTCAATTTTGACCTAACTAAGGTGACGATCCAAGACTGAGGTCAATTCTAACCTAACAGAGGTGATGACCGAGGACCGAGGTCAATTCTGACCTAACTAAGGTGAATATCCAAGATCGAGATCAATTCTGACCTAAAAGAGGTAACGACTAAGGACCGAGGTCAATTATGACCTAACTAAGATGACGATCCAAGACAGAGGTCAATCCTGACCTAAGAGAGGTTACGACCGAGGATCGAGGTCAATTTTGACCTAACTAAGGTGACGATCCAAGACCGAGGTCAATTCTAACCTAAGAGAGGTGCACATTTTCTTTGAGAAAATTAGGGATTTTACTGGGGATAAAAATTGGATTTTGGGTTTCGATGGGGAATAGTGAATGAGCTGGGGAAAATTTAGAGCGTCCTTTGGAGATATTGCTTGGGGAGAATGCTTCTTTGGAATTTCGTTGGGGAAAATTACCTTGCGATGTTGTTTTGAGCTGAGGAGCCGATGGCTGGGGAAATCCTTGTGATTTTGGGGATTTTGCGAAGGAAAGGCAAGTTTGATGCTGTAAACTCCACTAGGGAAGTGATTAGGTGGTCGAGGTATTGGACTTATTGCTCGAGGAGGTTTGAGACCTTTAGGGTATAGGATGTGATCCTTAGAGATTCTTCGGGGACATTATCGGGAGGGGATTTACTTAGCTCTTGAGAGTTTTGCTAGGGAGATAGGGGTTTCTCTTGAGGGAATGGAAAATTTTCTTGGCGAAATGTTCTAAATCCTTCCGGGGATTTTTAGGAATTTTTTGAGGATTTTCTGGTATTTTGGGGGAATTTTTGTACAAAGTTTTAAGGGGGTGTCGGTCGGCATGGTGCAGAGGGTGCCATTCAGCAGTGGCACGGACTTTTGGATGCCTCGAGAAGGTAAAGAGGCAATGTCGATCGATGGGTGGGGGGTCAATGCCAATCGGCATGACCCTTGGCATCCTATATAAAGGGGTGAATTCCCTTCATTTTTCACAGCTTCTTGCTTTTTCTCTTCTATGATTTTCCTTTGCGAATCGTTCTAGCATTCCGATCTCTAAGAAATGGCCGCCTTTATGAGCACTGCAGCGCATAGGGAATGTTTGATTGTCGATGGTTGGGCGAACATGGAGTGGAGGGCTAGGGTGCCTCTTGCTTTGGGGAGTGAGAATTCTTTCGATGCGTTCAAGCCCGTTGCGGATGAGCGGACCTTGTTACGAGAGCCGTCGCGTCATCGCTCTTCGAGGGTGGTGAGCCCTGGAGGTTATGTAACTAACCTGACTTTTGGTATTCTTCTCTTTTTTCTTGGTGATTTTTCCTTCCTTCTTGAATTTTTGACAAGGGTTTTTCTTTTGACAGTCTGATATCTCTCTGAAGAACATGCGTGCCCGTGGGACGACGGGGCTTTAGGACGTCTGGGAGCATCTTCCACCTGTGGTGCGTTGGGTGGTATCATCAGCGGGTTTTGGGAGGTTAGCGTCTGCGCTGGATGAAACGCCTCATTCGACAGCAGTCTTATGCGTTTTGGGGGAGAGATGGTGGGATACTACCCACACCTTCCATTTCAGTTTTGGGGAGATGACCTTGACTCCCATAGACGTGCAGTAGCTACTGGGGCTGGATTGTGACGGAGAGCATATAGAGGTGGATCGTGAAGTCCCTATATAGAGGACTCTTTGGGTTTGTGTTCTGTGCTTTAGCTATATAGGACTTCATCTAGTTGGACTTTTATTTTGACAAAATTATTTGTGTAATTTGGGTGTATGTCGTTACCTCCGCCAAGCTCCTACTTCTGTCTACTACAACGCAGCGATCGACTGAATACTCCATTCTGCATAAGGTAATTTTTGCATTATGGCTCATAGGAATTTTTGTCACGTAGGACAAGACACCACATTGCATTTGCATTTATTTTATCATACCTTATGATAATGTTGCGCTGAGTCATAATAAAATATTTTTTTTGTTCAAAAGTGTAACTGAAGTTTTATAAGAAAATATATATGTTATATTATATATGTATGTAAATATATATATACGTATGTATGCATTTTTTTACATATATTATTTTTTTATGCGTGTATATTATATATATAACGTATGCTTGCATGTCTGTCATATATATATACTTGTATATGTACGATTTTATATATTATATGTATGTTAATATATTATTTATGTTGTTAGTAACATGTTCTAGCTTTGACCAAAGATGGTCCAGAATAATTACATGCTTGTGTGTATCTCACCATACCCCTATGGTTTAGCTTTTAAAGATTTTTGGAAAGGCTATCCAATTTGTCCATATCATGTCACAGCCTTAGACTATTATATGTTATCTGTTCAGCACTTAGAAGTACACGATTTGACCACACCTTGGTTTGTCAAAAGCCTCCCTAGGATTCATTTAAAAATCGTAAATGGTTTTTGTTTTTTTTGTTTTAAACGAGGTCGCCCACGGGTCTCTCTTAAAGACTAGAAATGGTATTTTTTTTAAAAACGACGCCGGTATCAATTTTGTTAAAGGTAACATTTGGTTATGCGTTACAGCTGGAACCTTATCCATATCCGCCCAGGGATTTTGATAAAAACCAGAACCGGTATTCATTCCTTTTGAAACGACGACGCATTGTTTAAAACGGGAATATTTGTTTGTTGCGTTTCTTGTACGCAACTTGGTTACAGCTGTACACACGTGTCTCATTTTAAGCATTGCATTTTGTGCTTCTTAATTGACCGTAGGATCTAATTTTTATCAATGGTATGTGTTGATTTAAATCAATCCCTGTGACTTATTTTAGCCCAATCAGACTGGTTCACTCTTGGCTATAAATACAGACCTTTGGTCTTCATTTTTTTCAATCGAGATAATTCATTTTTGAGCACAAATTCTGCCAAAAAAAATTTTGAGAGAGAGAGATTATACACCAACACTTTTTTGAGATAAATCTTTTGTGTGTTCTTCAAAAGCCATTGCTGAGTCTCAAAACCTTGTTGTGGATTCAAGCGTGGATGCTTTTATTTTCAGAATCTCTCATCTCAGATTTTTTTGATTTTTCATTCTGAAAAATCTGGTTGTAAGTGTTCTTATTGTTGTTCTTATTTTACTTGTATTTTTAGATCTGTTTTCTGCTAGATCTAAAATATTTGTGTAGTGTCCTGCTGAAATCTAGTTTATATATATATAAGCACTAGACACACGAACAACTACTAGTGATCTTTTTTGTTTAAAACATTTTGTTTTAAATTTTCAAGAAAACTGTTACAGAATAGAAAAAATTATTTTTGGTTTAGTTGTTTAAACCTAAACTTCTTGAAACCTAGTTTGGAAATAAGAACTACCTGATTTTCTGTATTGAAATAAATTTTTGAAATCTATTCTTTCTTTATTCAAGACTGCATGTAGAAGAATTTATCATATTCTAAATTGTTAAAACTGTTCAAGTTGTTTTGTGGTAGTATATTAGATTAAAATCTGTTTTAATCTAAATATTCGTTGTAACAGTTACATGATTCTTTTTCAGTCTTGATTCTTGTGTGAATATGATATCTTTCTTGTTTAAGTGATTCTCAGGAATTGTTTCATAATCATATCACTCACACATATTCTATCACGTTATATTCACGTAGACACATTTATTGTGTAAATATTTGAACAAGTCTAGTGTTCAAGATTTAAGAAAGAAAAGAAAGTTTTTCAAAACAGCATTGAAAGTCAAGAAGACTTGACTTGATTTGACACAAGACTTGCGAAGATATATAGGAGATATAATCTGTTGCATTGCATTATGTGTGTATTTATTAAGTGTGGGTGTGTATTCATATAGGATAGTACACCACACACTATCACTTCACTAGAAAATAAAACAATAGACACAAAGCTAATCTTGAGCTAAGAAGAGGAAAAGGGAGAAGCTGAGAAGTGAAGAACGCAAGAACAAGCGAGGACAGTTTCAAAGAGAGAACATAATAAGAAACCAAGCATGAGTCTTGGTCGAGTGGGTTAATCGCTATATCTTTCTTCTTTACTTGTCGAGTTTGTTGTTTGTAAATCGTCCCTATTGATTTATTATTTTAGTGGAAGTAGATTAGGTGACTCCTAAAGGAGTCCGTCGTTTTTCCCGGGGAAGGATTTTTGCGACGTAAAATAAACACAGTGTGCTTTATATTTTTCGTTTATCACCTCACGTGAAAAAGTAGGTTTAACTAAATAGAAACTCACCTAAAACTGAATTGGTTATTATTTTTGTAAATCACCTTGATTTAACAAGATAATAATTTGGACTGTTAATTAACTTTGAAAATCAAATTCATTTTCATAAAGTTAACAAATTAAGTAAAAGTTTAATTTGGTTCCCATAAGCATAACATCGTTAACTTGTAGGTATTAGGGGTTTATTCGGCATATAAGTTTACTTCCGAACGAAAAGTATTTTGTAGCCGCACTCTCAGATCGATCTCTGGGGGTGAGGCCGAAGACGGTACGGGCGACACTTGGCGACATAGGGAGGATAGTTTCTGGAGATTCCATCCGGCTGTCCTTGCTAAAGGATGTTTTGCTGAGTAGGGTGGTTGATGTGGAGAATGGGCTGCAAGTGAGACAGATGGCTCGGTTGTTCATATTGTTGGTGCTAGGAGGTTTTATGGTGGCGTCGAGTGGCAACGTCATAATTGGGGGAGCCTGACTTTGGCGAACCTCTATTTTTCTTTGGACGCATTCAGTCGGTGTTACCAACAAACTTTTACTGGAGCCACGTATCTCTTTGAGATATTCTTTAATTTACGCACTTTCTTTTCATGCATCCGCATTTTTCCTTATGCGTATTTTTTTTATTGTGACTTATTATCTTTGGCAGACGTGGTTCTACGAGGTAATTGGGTGCAATACCCAGCTGATCACTTTGAAGGACGATACCGTTGGGGACTTACGCCGATTGTATTGATAGAACAAGGTCAATCGGCCGTCGAAGGGATCTTTTTCTTTAAAGGCAGTGCGTCAGATCTTGAATGGACTGACCAGTGGTAGGTTAAGACTCTTTCCTCTTTAGTCTTGGTTTTTGCATGTTCTGATTCTGTATTGACTTATGCCTGCTGGGGATTTTTAGGTGAGTTTTTACCCTTGGGGGACATCCATTCAGGATACGTGGGTGACTGGGTGAATGCGCAGATAAAGCATTTGCTGGCGCATGAGTTCGTCCATTCTTAGTATCTTGAGGAGAGGGTGGTTCGACAGATTACTGAGGAGGAGGTGATGGTGCCGCCTGCGTAGCCTCCAATGTCTATGAGGCGGGAGCGGCTGCTGTTAGGGGATGCGAGGATCACAGCGATGATCGGTGAGTCCTATCTATTGTACACTGATACGGTTGCACTGTATGACTATATGGACTTTGTGACGAGCTGGTTGATGGCGCCCAGCATATATGATGCCTTGCCTTTCCCTCATGCGGGTTCGAGTCAGGTAGTGGGATCTTTCCACAACAGCGGTGGTCCGTCGGCGTCTGCGACAGCGGCGACTTTAGAGGTTCCCTTTGTTCGATTGCATACCCCTTCATACAACATTCCGCGGGCTGATGGAGGGATGGTGCCTATGTTTCACCATCCTCATGCGATGGATCCGGAGGAGCTGGGTTTAACAGAGGAGGTTCTTCATCCTGCGGTATACCTTTTTCCTCCTTTTGGTTCCTTTTCTGTTGTAATCCTTTTTGCTTTAATACTGATTTTACCTTTTACTTGCAGCAAGTCCGAGTGTGGACCACTTGGATAAGGGACATCAGAGACTGGATATCTTCGGTGACTGCCCATATTCGGGATGCGATCTCGATTCCATCTTTCTTGGTGCCGTATGCTTCATCCAGTAAGGACTCTGGCTCGAGTAGTGGTGGTACATCGTCTCGCCGTAGGGGAAAGAGAGTGCTTCGCAGGAGTGGAAACTCTTATATATATATATATATATATATATATATATATATATATATATATATATATATATATATATATATATAGAGAGAGAGAGAGAGAGAGAGAGAGAGAGAGAGAGAGAAAGAGAGAGAACGCGGGTTTGGTATGAGTCCCGTTGTTTTTTGCTTTCTTTTTTATTTCCTGCAAAATTTGATGTAACACAGAAGAAATATATTCACGCAATGCAATGGTTTTTTTTTATTATCTTTTGTTAATGGTGAATGCATGCACATGAGCTTTTACTTTGCAGCTGAGACCGTAAAAAAAGATAGTTTTGGGATTTTGGAGGAAGGTTTTTAAAAATGAGAAATTATATAGGGGTGGAAAAGGATTTTTGAAATTCTGTTGAGAATATCAATTTATTTTTTATTGAGCTTCTGATTTTGACAAAAGAGGAAAAAGGAAAATTTCCAAAAATAGGGGGTTGCCGATCGGAAAGACCCTTGTCCTTCTTATCGGCAGTCAAGTCCAGTCCCATCAATTCAAAGCTTTGATTAGTGCCCTCTTCAGCCACTTGTACTTTATGGGGTAGGATTTTTTTATTTCTGCAGGGGTCATGTCTTTTGTGAGGGTTTTCAAGTATAAAAAGGGGTAAGTGGTGGAGTGTTTTCATCACACCTTCACATTCTTACCTATTTGCCTACTATCTCTTAGTCTTGCAAGATGACTCTCCCTGGTAGCATTGAGTTTGCCAATTACCTCAAAGCCTTGGAAGTAATGTGCTCTTATAATGTCGACTACGATGCTTTCGGTATGCATCGGGTTTCTTTGTGGCGCAATCGGCCCATTGAGTGGAACATGTTGATGGCGTCGGTGCAATTTTGGTACCCCGAAGACCATGTATTCCGCTTTTGGTTGGATGATTTTTTTCCTACCTATGAGGAATTTTCTGCCATACTGGGGATAAATCCCAGTGTTGCTGCGGCTCTGCCTGAGTTTTCCCGTTCTCCCAGGGAGTTATTGGCTGGGCTTCTTCGCATTTTGCCTTTGGTGTCCAGACCATTGGTTGCTTGGGGATAATGATCTCCCTTTCGATGGTAATACAGTCTGTGCATTTGCAGGAGGCTGGCGATGCTGGATATACTGGAGCCGTTATTCTAGGCCTAGTATCAAAACTGTTACTGGTGACTGGGGAACTGCTGGTGGACCCACAATTTTGAGCTATTATTTCCTGGATGTCATACCGTCATAATCCAACAGCGGTGATACTGGTAGAGACTTTGAATGTCCTGGATGCCTGACGAGAAGGTCGTTCTGACTTCCTGAGGGGTAGCCCCGTGATGCTGTTCATGTGGTTGTCTGAAAGATTCTGTCTGATGACTCCTTCGGAATACCCTTTGTCGATTGTACCCAACTTCTTTTCATGCCACTTCATCAGCGTTGGCTTGGATATTGAGAGCTGGTAAAACTGGTTTGTGGAGCACGGGACTCTAAATTTGTGTTGGTCAGTGCCTTGGTGGGGACAGTTGTTGCTTATTCTAGACCTGGGAGAATACCCGTATGTCCGGCTGGTTGGTCTCAGACAGACCTCTTTCTATTTCCCTTGGTGACTTTTGTGTCAATTTGGCTAGGAATAGGTCATGCCACCTCGGACACTAGACTTCTTTCCAGTAAAAGATTTAACTGAGCGACTGTGCATGCGTCTTGGCTCTATGTGGGAGAATCAGTGTCCGTCGACCCGTCCTTCTCAGTCTGTTGGGAGAGTTTGGCATATCCTTGAGGATTATATAAAGTGGTTGTGGAGGAGAGTGGTAAGTAAGATGTTGGCAGTGGAGACTGGACAAAGGTGGCTTGTCTTATTTAATACCATGGAGGGAGCTGTTGTGGTTTTTTTGAAGTTGGTTCGGGCTTATCGATCCATAGAGCGCCTGCGACATTCTGTTCAGGCAGGGGAAGCTTGGGGACCCCAGGATGCAAATGATGATGACGAAACGGTCTCCTTTGGTAGCTATGGATAAGACTCGTGGAGATTTTATAATGGGGAAAAATGTGGGGATTTCATTTGACTTTTTTAGGAAGGTAGGGGGAAGGGAGTTATCCGTTCATTTTCTCATGTAATCTGTACCGAAATTTCTTATTAGTGAAATAAATAAGTTTTTTATCATCCAGTTGTGCCTTTGATGAGTTTTGTATTTTTTAATTATCTATATTGATAGTTAAGGCATACATAATCCTTTTGTTCAAATTATCTACACCGATCGCTAAGGCATACATAATCATTTTGTTCAAGTATATGTTAGAATGAACTGTCGTTATTGGAGATAAGAAAAGAATAGTATTTTGAAAAAAGAAAGGGTCGTGCTCACGTAAAATGTGTGAGCTGCCTATGTACCTCTGGGATTTTAAACATTTTTAAATTGTTTGAAACTGGTTTTACAGAGGATCAAACACACGTAATTCTGGGTAGATGGAAATGAAGAGATTTTTTTTTACATAGAATAGAAGGGAGATGAGAAGAGTCATAGCGCGCCGAGAATGGAGACACTGCCGGATAAGATTTTCTTGATAATGTAGGGGCCGCTCCGATTGGGCTTGAATTTCCCTCTAGGATCCCAGATGGGTTCTATTATCTCTTTGAAGGCTAGATCCCCTTCTCGGACACCGTGGTCCTTGACTCTCTTATTGAATGATCACGCTATTCAGCGGTGGTACCCTTGTATGTGGTATAGAGCTTTTAATCTCCTTTCCTCTAGGAGGGTCAGCTCGTCAAGACGGCTTTGGCACCAGTCTTCTTCACTGACCTTGTTTTCAAGCATGACATGCAGCGACGGTATTTTTAGCTCCACAGATAGGACTGCTTCCATTCCGTAAATTAGAGAGTAAGGGGTAGCCCCAGTAGAGGTTTGAATTGAGATTCAGTATCCCCAGAGTGCGTACAGGATCCGGTCGGCCCAATCTCGACAGCTTTCGGTCATCTTACTAATGATGGCTTTGAGGTTCTTATTGGCGGCTTCGACTGCACAATTGGTTTGAGGTCGGTAGGGAGAATATTTGTGTCTCTAAATCCCATAATCGTTGACCACTTCTGTAACTTTTGCCTCGAAATGAAATTTGTTATCTGATACTAGCTCATGTGGGACCCCATATCGGCAGATGATATTTTTCTTGATGAATTTATCCACTTTCTTGGCATTCAGCACTGCGTATGACTCAGCTTCGACCCATTTGGTGAAGTAATTAATGGCAACTAGGATGAACTCATGCCCGTTGGAAGCCTTTGGTGTAACTTTCCCTATAATGTCGAGACCCAGGTAGAGAACGGCCAGGGAGAAGTCATGTTGTATAATTCGTTGGAGGCCGATGCTGAAGGTTGGAGAATTGTCGGCATTTGAGCCATCTCCGAACATAGGCGATGCAATCCTGGGTCATGGTAGTCCAGTAGTAGCCCTGTCGAATGATCTTCTTGGCTAGCATGTGACCGTTCATATGGGGTTTGCATTCCCCATTGTGGATCTTCTACATTATCTTTTCAATGTCAGCCCCTGTGATACAATGCAAATAAGTTCCATCGAAGTTCCTTTTGAGCAGTGCTTTATGACAGATGATGTACTGGGCAGCCAGTCTTCGGAGAGTTGCTCGGTCTTTCTTATCAGAACCCTCGGGGTACCTACCATACTTGAGGAGGTTCCAGATATCATAGTACCAACAATTGGCTAGCTCAGGATCTTCTGTGGTGATGAGCTCAATGTGGTAGCAGCGGGTTGGTTTATCTTGCTTTTGAACTAGGAAGGGGGTAATTGTTATTCCTTAGGGCATGTCGACTATGGAGGCCAAGGTAGCAAGGGCATTGGCTAGGTTATTCTTTGCTTGAGGTAGGTAGTGGAAGGTGACATCTTGGAATTGGGAGGCTAGTTCTTCTAGGTGGGCATGGAAGGGTTAGAGTTTCTCATCCTTAACTCTCCATTTTCTAAGCACTTGACCGATGATGAGGGCGGAATCCCCGTGGACGTCTAGGCATTGAATACCTTTCTCGAGAGAAATTTTAAGGCCTAACGTGCATGCCTTGTATTTAGTCATGTTATTGGTACAAGGCAAATCCAGCTTGATGGAGATGGGAGTGTGGGAGTCATCTGGGGCAATCAGGAGTATCCCAATGCCATATCCCTTTTGTTGGCAGCGCTGTCAAAGAACATTTTCCACCGGAGGTTGTCCTGGGAAGTGCAGAGGATGTTTTCATCTAGTAATTTAGAGATCCATACATCGGCCTCATCCATGGGGTAATCAGCTAGGTAGTCAGAGATGGATCTTCGTTTTATGGCTTTTTGCGTGACGTACACGATATCAAACTCGGCTAAGAGCATCAACCACCGGGTCGTTCGGCTGGATAAAGCGGGTTCCTCAAGCAGGTATTTGATGGGTTCCATTTATAATATAAGTTTGATGGGGAAGGCGAGTATGTAGTTCCGTAACTTTTGGGTGACCCATACAAGAGCGATACATGCCTTTTCCAAAGTAGTGTAGTTGAATTCGTATCCGGCCAATTGCGACTGGCGTAATAGATGGCTCTTTCTTTGCGGGAATCTTCAAGGGATTGGGCTAGCAAATCCCCAGCTGCAGTGTCAGTTATGGTTAGGTATAGGAGCAAAGGGAGACCATGTTGCGGTGGCATGAGTACCGGAGGTTGGGTCAGATATTATTTGATTCGATCAAAGTCTTCTTGGCAGGCCTCATTCCAAACTTTGGTTGAATCCTTTCGGAGGAGTTTGAAGATAGTTTTGCAGATGGAGGTTAACTGGTTAATGAACCGGCTGATGTATTACAATTTCTCGAGGAAACCTCGGATTTCATTCTCTGTTCGGGGAGGTGTCATCTCAAGTACGTCTTTCAGCTTAGCGGGATTTGCATCTATCCCTTTCTCACTGACCATGAATCCCAAGAGTTTCCCCTTTATAATGCCGAAGACACATTTCTGCAGATTGAGCCTCATCTGATACTGTTACAACCGTTCAAAGAACTTTCGAAGAATGAGAACATGACCGTCTCTAGTCTTGGATTTGATAATCATATCATCCACATAGACCACAACTTCTTTATGAACCAGATCGTGTAGGATGGTTGTGGCAGCTCTCTGGTAGGTAGCCCCAGCATTCTTGAGACCGAATGGCATAACAGTGTAGTAAAAGGTTCCCCATGGGGTGATGAACGCAGTCTTTTCTTGGTGGTTTAGGTGCATTTTGAATTGGTTGTATCCGACAAACCCGTCGACGAATGACTTGAGAGCATGATTGGCTGTGTTGTCCACGATCATATCGATATTGAGTAACGGATAATCATCCTTTGGAGAGGCTTTGTTCAAGTCTCGGTAGTCTACACACATCCGAACCTTTCCTCCTGATTTTGGCACAGGCTCTATGTTGGCTAGCCACGTGGGATATTCAATCACACGAATGAAGCCTGTGTTCAAATGCTTGACCACCTTTTCTTTGACTTTGAGTGACCATTTAGTGTGAAGCTTTCTCAACTTTTGTTTAACCGGCTTGTAATCTGGGAGAGTGGGAATGTCATGCTGAGATATTTCAGGATCAATATCGTGAAGCCTTTATACCTTTGACTCACTTGAGTCTACACTGTATAAGTGCTCATCTAGTTTGGAAATTGTGACAAAATTGTGTCTACCTAGAAACCAAAGAGCCTCAGAAGTTGGATTGCCTATTCATCTCTCTTTCTTGTTATGATCAAGAGACTATTGCCAACACTCACACACTTAGAATTCATCTTTTGCACATCATATTGCATAAGTATGTGTGTACATGTGTTGTGTGTGTTTAAATCCCTAAGTTTGATTTTTAATAATTTTTTGGGATTTTTTAAACATTTTTAAATCATGTTTTTAATAATTAAAACTTGTTTTATAAACTTTTGGGGTCAATCTCTTAATATGACTTGTTGTATTTTATGGCCTAAAGTTACCTTGGGTAGAATTCGAAAGCGGCAGAGACTTCAGGGTTGTCTTTGTAATTAGTTTTGACGCGCGTTTAACATCCCATAACTTGCCAACACCTGTCTGCCTTTGATTGGTTAGTTTTGTGTTTCTTTACTGAGACAAGAGGAGCGTGTGTTATCATCCCTTGGATCATTTCTTATCAGTGGTCTGCATGTTGCCTTGATGGATCCCCGTGTAACCTTTTTAAGCCAATCAGCGCTCGTTTAAGCACCGCCTTGTGTGAGCCATTAGATTCAAGTCAATCTAAATTGACTCAATCTCAGCCCTTTCGTTTGGATCAGATATCTCGAACCTTCCTCTCACCCTATAAAAAGGGGCCTTCTCTCAGACTTCGAAGATTTTTGCCATTTCATTTCCTATAAGTTTTGAGAGAGAAGAGAGAAACCAGAGAGAGAAGAAAGTTCGAAACCCTAACTTCGTCCAAATCCTCTTCAAACCTAACCCAAACACTTCTTCAAAACACCATAGCCAAAAACACCATCCTGAGTGTTCTTGAGTGTTTGAGAGTTTGAGTTGAGTTATTTTGGTTGTTGTAACCTTGTGTTCGTGAGATCTTATTTCCAACTTAGACTTGTACTTAGATCTAGTTTCTGTTTCAATAGAAATCTCAGATCTGAGTTATTCATGTTACATTACACTTAGTTTCTTTTTATTTCTCATCTTGAGAAATATATTGTTGATTGTTTTCTCTAAAACGTTTTCTTACTTTGAAATCAACAATAAAATTCTTTATGTTTCTTGTTCTTGTAAACTAAACCTTTGACCTAGTTTGGAATCTCACTTGGAGGTTTTCAATCTCAAAAAGTTTTTGTTTTAAATTCTGAGATTGATTAAGACCTTGTCTGTCTTCCTAGCAAGGTATCCGTGGATTCTGGGATAGTTTGAAAGGTCAAAAAGGTTCAAAGTTTTCTAAGAAGAAAGAAAAAGAAAAGATCAATGCATATAGTGTAAACTGTAATTTGTTAGGACTGTTTGTACTTAATAAGTGTGTGTGTGTGTGTGTGCATGCATGTGTTAGAGAGCACCTTCACAAACACTTACACCCTACAACACGAAAAGTGTTGGTGATAAGATCTTGAGAACATAAGTCGACGTAAAGTGCTGGAACAAATCAAAAGTTGACAAACTGGGAGAACTACATCTACAATCAGAACTGCTGAGAAGTTTAAGGACACCAGAGGGTACATTCCTAAACTTATATAGGTCTGAGTTGTTTGCATGTTAGTTATATAGTTTGTAACACATATATTTGTTTTAGTGGATTTTTCATTTTACTCCGTAGAGGGAGTCGTGGATGTTTCCTCAATTGGTGAGGTTTTACCACGTAAAAATTGTGAACAGAAGCCTTCTAAATTTTCTCATCTCATTCTTGGTTGTGCTGTGTTTAAAACTGGTTTAAATTATTTTTTAAACTTGTTACTTAAATCTTGAATAGATCTCGTACATACCATTTTATTAAACACATCTTGTGATTAATCCTTTTGATTTAAGAAAAGAGTTTCTTCAAAAAACAACTCGGAGTTACTTAAATAGTTTATTTTCATAAACGGCTTTAGTAACGTTTTTTTTCAATTGGTATCAGAGCTTTGTAAACTGCTTTTAAAAGATCTTGTGTTTCTGAAAATCAAATATGGACGAGAAAAATGAAAGATTTGGTAACTTGACCAGACCTCCAATCTTTGATGGAACCAATTTTGCTTACTGGAAATTAAGGATGATTGCTTTCATTCAAGGAACTTTGGGAGATGATGTATGGGACATTGTTGAAAATGGTTATACTTTTCCTACTAAACCAGTCAACGAAGGAAGTAATGAGAGGGTTAAGAAAGCTCTAAGTGAGTTCACTCAAGAAGATAAACAAGTTTCTCGAAATAACAATAAAGGAAAGAATGCTATATTTATGTCTATAAATGAACATGAATTCAAAAGAATCTCATCCTGTACCACTTCTAAGGAAGCTTGGGACACCTTAGTCACTGCTCATGAAGGAGACACTAGAGTTAAGGCTGCTAAAACCCAAATGCTTATCCAGCAGTATAACTCCTTAATTATGTCTGAAACTGAATCATTTGATGACTTCTATATGAACCTGACTGATATTGTGACCAAACTGCATGCTAATGGGATAACATATGATAGACAAGAAATTGTATCTAAAATTCTGAGATCATTACCACATAAGTTTGATAATAAAAGATATGCTATTGAGGAAATGTGTGATATAAATCTCACTCTTGAATTGCTCAGTAGTAAATTAAGAACTGTGGAAATGGAACTGGAATTTAAGAAACAGTTAACCCAATCCCATAGGAAACAGACTAGTTCCAATCTAAGCTTCTCTTCTAAATTAATTAAACCTGAGTTTAATACTTCCATTGTTGAATCTGATGAGGACTGCGATATAGAGAGCTTGGATAATCAGATTGCCTTAATGACTAAACAGTTTAAGAAAATCATTAAGTTTAGAAACAAAGTGGCAAATAAACAAGGCAAGTCAAATTATCCAACTCCCTCTAGTCACAGACCTCATGAGAAAAACAATGACAAAAATCACAAGGACTCTCACGCTAGACCTAATAGAGACCTTAAGAAGATTGAATGCTATAGATGTGGTAAACTGGGACACATTGCACAAGATTGTAGAGTTAATTTGAACACTCAAAACAAACATACTAGAGCTAACATCTGCAAAACATGGGATGATTCAAGTGACTCTGAAAATGAGGAACCTGAGTCATCAGATGCTTTTGATCCTTGCATGTCCTTCTTTGCCAAGATTATTTATAATGATGATATGCCCATGTTTGTTAATGAGGATGAACCTAATAATTCTATGACTGATACTTCGAATGTGGTTATTACTGGCTTAGATGCTTTGATTACTGAGAATGTTGCATGTACTACCTCGGGGTGTGTGAGTCAAAGGGATGGCGATAATGATGATGTCAATGAGTGTGTGAGTTTAACAAATGAATCGTTAGGGGTCACTCCACACACCACACTTAGTGATTCGGACAATGAAGACCTCCCAGACATTCACACACTTTACACTAAGACTCTCAAGAAAAGCGCTAGACTAGAGAAGACTGTTAAAGATCTTACCAAGAAATTGGAAGATTTAAGCCTGATGGTTAAACTGAATGCTGAAGAGTACACTACCCAATGTTTAACTCGTGAAAGTGAAATTAAAGTTTTTGATGAAAAACTGAAAAATTTGTCTGAAACAAATGAAATACTGGAGAAAAAATACAAAGGGACATTGTTAGAATTGGAACAAACCAAAGAAAAGACAGCAACTATTTTCAAAAAATTTACAAAATTTGAAAATAATTCTAACTGTTTTGATGAATTTGTTGCTGAATCTAAAACCAATTCTGATGATCGAACTGGTATAGGATTTTGTCCCAATTTGAAAACACAAACAAAACATTTTGAACCTATCAAGTTTGTGTCAGGAGGCAAAAGACCTATTGAAACATGCCCAGATTTTCATTCCATAAAACTGAGTTTGATTCGAAAAATCAAAGTTTTAACGTTGGGGAATCAAGTTGCTCTAAGCTTAAAAGTTCACCTGAGGCTAAATACGTCTGTCCTTCTATTAGGAAGAATGAGTCTACATTCAAACCTGTTCCACCTAGAAATAGAGTTCAGCCTCAAAACTCTATTAAACCTTTGTTTAGAGACTTTCCTAAGGAGACCCCCATATTGAGCAATCTGTATTGCTCCTACTGTGACATATATGGTCATTCCTTCGATGGTTACTATGCTAGGAGACTTATCAAACCTATCTATAATCCTCGTACTTACCATAACTATAACTATTCTAGGAGGAGTCGAAACAATTATATACTTCCTAGACAACCAGATAAAAACTCTAACTATAGAAAGAGAAAGACCAAACCTAAAAGAACATTTCCTAGAAGGAATCCTAAGCATTTTCCTAAACTAAATGCTCAAGTCTTTCACAAAATTCAAAATCATGCGCAAAATATTTTTCAGCAAAAATCTAATGCTCGCAAATTCTATGAGTTGGGAGCTAATAAGCGCAAGTTGAAAACTAGAGCAATTTGGATTAGAAAAGATGATCTATTACCTCAGATGAAGTGTAATATTGTTGTTACTGCTTTAAAAGCCGAACACACATCATCTGGTTGGTATTTAGACTCTGGATGTTCTAATCATATGACAGGAGATGAAACTAAACTTTTAAACAAAACCAGATATGCTGGTGGTAAAGTCATTTTTGGTGATGGAGCTTCATCTCAAATCATAGGCAAAGGAACTCTCCAAGAAGATGGGCTTCCTACTCTTAAACATGTTCTTCTAGTTAAAGGTCTAAAGGCCAACTTACTTAGCATTTCGCAATTTTGTGACTCAGACCATACTGTTACCTTTTCAAAGAACAATTGCAAGATTTTAAATGAAAAAGGTGAATGCATAATTACTGGATTCAGAACTCCTGACAACTGTTACACTGTCAAGAACAATTCTGAAACTTGTAATGTTGCCAGAATGGATGACAACGAGATATGGCATAACAGAATGGGTCACATAAATTACGATAATCTTAGTAAATTGTATACTCAAGACATAGTAAGAGGAATTCCAAAAATTAAACCCATTCATAATATTGTTTATGGTTCCTGTCAAGAAGGTAAAATTGTTAAGGCCCCTCATAAGAAAGTCAAAGACATTCTCACCTCTAATCCCTTAGAACTCATCCATATGGACCTAATGGGTCCCTCCCAAACTGTTAGTCTTTGTGGAGACAGTTACATCCTAGTTATGGTTGATGACTTCACCAGATTTACTTGGGTAGCCTTTCTAAAACAAAAGTCTGACACTTTTCAGACCTTCCTAAAAATTCTTCTCAGGATTGAAAATGAAAAGGACATTCAAGTAAATCGAATCCGTAGTGATAGAGGTGGTGAATTCAAAGATACCGGTATTGTAGAATACTGTGACTATAATGGTTACAAACATGAGTTCAGTGCTCCTAAGACTCCTCAACAAAATGGAATCTCCGAGAGAAAGAATCGTACCTTGCAAGAGATGGCACGTGTCATGTTACATGCCAAGAACTTAGCAACATATTTTTGGGTAGAATTTATTCGTACTGCGTGTCACATCCTTAATAGGGTCTATCTTAGAAAGAATTCCAAACAAACCCCTTATGAAATTTGGTACAATAAGAAGCCTAATCTCAAATATCTTAGAACCTTTGGCAGTACTTGTTATGTATGCAAAGATCGGGAACACTTATCTAAATTTGAGAGCCGGGGAGATAAAGCCATATTTCTAGGATATTCGCCTAACAGTAGAGCTTATCGAGTGTATAATCTTCGTACTAAAACCATGATGGAATCCATAAATGTAATTGTTAGTGAAACTACTGTAGAAAGCAAGACAGGTGAATTACCTATTGAAGAAGAGTCCTCAAATATTTTAGAAAATGACCCTTCTGAAATAGATAATTCATTACCTATTGAGACACCTGAAGTACCTAATTGGGTTTCTAAAGATCATCCCATAAACAACGTAGTTGGCAACCCTAGTGAGCCAGTGCGTACAAGATCCCAACTTAGAAATTATGCACATTATGCATGTTTTGTTTCCCTTGTGGAACCAAAGAATGTAAATGAGGCATTGAATGACTCTCACTGGATTTCTGCTATGCAGGATGAACTTTTACAATTTGTCATTCATGATGTATGGTATCTTGTTCCACGTCCTGATCACAAAAAGGTTGTTGGTACTCGTTGGATTTTCAAAAATAAAACTGATGAAAATGGGATAATAATTAGAAATAAAGCTAGATTAGTTGCTCAAGGATACTCCCAAATAGAAGGAATTGATTTTAACGAGACCTTTGCCCCTGTTACTCATTTAGAATCAGTTCGTCTGCTTTTCGCAATAGCTTGTCATATGCGTTTTACATTATATCAAATGGATGTCAAATCTGCGTTCCAAAATGGAATACTGGCTGAGGAAACCTATGTAGAACAACCTAAAGGGTTCATTGACCCTAAGCATCCAAATCATGTATTTCGTTTGAAAAAGGCTTTATATGGCCTTAAACAAGCTCCTAGAGCTTGGTATGAGCGACTTTCCAATTTTCTTTTGGATAAAGGGTTCAAAAAGAGGTGGAAATGACCAAACTTTATTTGTCAAACATTTTGACAAACACGTTACGATTGCTCAAGTTTATGTAGACGATATTATATTTGGATCAACTTCTACCTCAAAAGTAAAATCCTTTTCTGAAATTATGAGCAAGGAATTTCAGATGTCCCTTATGGGGGAGTTACAGTTCTTTCTAGGTCTCCAAGTCAAACAAAATCTAGAAGGATTATTTTTTTCGCAATCTAAGTACGCTTTAGAGATCGTTAAGAAATTCGACCTTGAGAGTGCTAAAAATGCTAAAACGCCCATGAGTACTACGCTAAAACTATTTAAAGATGACAATGGAACATCTATAGATCCTACTCTATATCGTAGTATGATAGGCACTTTACTATATCTTACTGCCTCGCGTCCTGATATTATGTATGTTGTGTGTGTATGTGCAAGATATCAAAGTAATCCTAAAGAGAGCCACTTGAATGCTGTTAAACGTATCATTAAATATGTAAATGGCACTCTAAATCTAGGTCTTTGGTACACTAATGACACACTAAGCACTATAATTGGGTACACTGATGCTGACTGGGCTGGGTGTACTGATGATAGTAAAAGCACTTCAGGAGCATGTTATTATATAGGTAATAACTTGGTAGGATGGAGTAGTAAAAAAAAACTGCACATCACTCTCAACAGCTGAATATGAATACATAGTCGCTGGCAGCTGTTGTGCTCAATTAATGTGGCTTAAACAAATGCTAAGTGATTATGGTATTCAAGAAAACCAATTACATCTCTACTGTGATAATCAAAGTGCGATTAATATTTCTAAAAATCCTGTTCAACACTCGCGAACAAAGCATATTAAAATAAGACATCATTTTATACGTGAATTGGTTGAATCGAAGGAGTTAGAAATCAATTATCTTCCTACTGGTATACAACTCGCAGATTTGTTTACCAAACCTCTAGATTATAATAGATTCATTTCATTACGTAAATCTATTGGTATGGTTTATGCTGATTAATCTTTTTGTTGTTTATCCAAGTTTTTCCCTTTGTCCATTTGAGACAAAATGGGGGAGAAATTTGAGTCTATTCAACTCTTGCATATTCTAAATAGCTTTATCTTAGTGAATTATTGCAGGTTGTTTAGTTACTCTTTACAGTTGTAATAGGGTATTCAATTGTACTTAGTTGAGTTATGTACTTTTTGATTTCTAGGTTTTGGGTAGATAGAACTTTGATAGGAATAAGTTTTTATTTTGTGTTGCCCTACGATTCCAAGATGACTCAAAGGAGATTTTGTCTCATATTTCCAAAGGGGGAGATTGAAGCCCTTATACCTTTGACTCACTTGAGTCTACATTGTATAAGTGCTCATCTAGTTTGGAAATTGTGACAAAATTGTGTCTACTTAGAAACCAAAGAGCCTCAGAAGTTGGATTGCCTATTCATCTCTCTTTCTTGTTATGATCAAGAGACTATTGCCAACACTCACACACTTAGAATTCATCTTTTGCACATCATATTGCATAAGTATGTGTGTACATGTGTTGTGTGTGTTTAAATCCCTAAGTTTGATTTTTAATAATTTTTTGGGATTTTTTAAACATTTTGTAATACCCCGTACTTTTGGCTATATTTATTTTTGGGGATTAATTAATTAAATGCGTATTAATTGGAAATTAATCCGGGTTATAAATACTAACGAGATGCGAGTTGGTATTTGATTATGTGCATACATGTTTTGATATATGTACTTGGTATTATAAAATTGTCGTGAGATTTATATACGGCATTTTAGAAATTTTGTTGAGACGCGTGGGACCGCCGCGTCACGGTGTAATATTTTGATTATAAAAAGTGAATTTAAAATCTATAAACTGTATGGTCGTTTTGAGTGCGCCAGCGCGTCCGGAAGGGTCGAGATAGTCAGAAAATACTAGCCGGGGGTGTAGTTTGGATTCCGGGGTATTTTTAGGCCATACCGGCATCATAAAGGGTATTTTGGTAATTTTACATTTTTAGGAATTAAAAGTGACGAAAATTAGAGATGTAAATCTGATGTGGATTAAACCCACTAAGCCCATTAACCAAACCATATTAACCTAGAAGGCTACGTAGGTTATTAGAAGAGTTTTCTAAGTTTCCCAAATCAAAACCCTAGCCACCTTAAGCCACCATTGGAGGAGAAGCTTGGAGAGAGGAAAATCTGCAGAAATCTTCACCAAACCAACACCAAAATCAGAAATCCAATCAAGGCAAGTGTTTTAATCATATTTAAATTCGTAGAATGTTTCTTCCATGTTAGAAAATTGATGAATTACAATTGTTCTTGAGAGATAATGAAAACCCATGTAGTTTGGAGCTTAGAACTTGAAAATATTGAGGAGAATTGCATGTAGAATGTTAGGTAGATAATTATTCTCATGATATCTGTGATAGGAAGGAATTAAAACGGATTTATAGTAAGTTAATTCATGATTCAAAAGTTAGGGTTCATGTTCTTGAAATAATTGGGAAAAGTGTAGAGATTTATATTTTGATTGATGTTAAAGAGATTTAATCCTTGAAAACATGTTAGGAGTTGACTTGAATATGTTTAGGATGAATTAGAGACCCTAAAACGTTGTTGGGATGAACTTTGGAAGAGATTAGGAGTGATGAAAATGGATAAAAACGAATTGGGGAAAAATCTGGGCCGAAACTGGTCAGTCGTTAGAAGCAATCCCCAGGTCGTTCGAACGAGCTCGTTCGAACGAGCTTCTAACGAGTTGACCAATCTCTTCTAACGAGGGGTAGTTTCATTCGATATCTCGTTCGAACGAGACTTCTAACGAGTTGACAGTTTGGTCCTTTTTGGACTGTTTTGATTTTTGGAGTCCCGTAAACTTATTCGAGGATATAGATAACCATCCTTTGATGATGTAAGGATGGATTTGGGACTTTTGGGTTATTACGAGGAGTAAATTTATATACGAGAGATTTAATTCAATGAACCGTTTGGGTTGAGACGTGAGTGTCTACTACGACGTGAGAAAATTATGGCGCGTATGATTACAAACCGGAATAGTATAAATTATGATAATTATAGTTAGTACGAGAATGCGATACGTACTACGATTAAACTACGGTATTACTAAGATGTGTGTTAACTTAGTATTGGTATATGAATTGTGTGTATGACATACCTACCATACTTGCTATCACGGGAGGTTTGCGTTCGCTTAGGGCCCTCTAATCCTTGTGTTGCACGGATTTAGACTGGTTACCTCGATGAACATAGGTCAGAGAAAGACTTATTGGGATGTTAATAAGTCTGCTGATCGTGGGAGCGTAGGTATGTACGTGACCCATGTGATGTGACTGTGTTCGCCTCCACTATTTGTGATTTGTGTTATCTGGACTATTCCTGAGAGATTCAGAATATGTGATCCTTATGTACGTGATGTACCGGGATGGATAGCAGAGTATGTGTGCACCGCAGCTTAGTTCTCGGGGTGCTTGTATTGTATATTTATGATGTGAATAATATACACTTAATTAAGGAGAACCTTCATGTTATTGTTGTGAATATAATTACGGTATATTTTGAGAAATGTAACGAGTTGACTGATATTTATAAATATTGCTTATTGAACGTCTGAGTTACGTTAAACCCCTACTTAAATATGAGCGTTATCATGTTAATAGAACCGAGTAATATGGGTAGGACCTATGATAAGTCTAGCTAGAGATGATGTCACTTAGCTAGTGGGTTGTGTCATTATAGATGGGTGCTTACGTTAGGAGTGCACAGTTAGACGAGAGGTGAGAATATCATGTGAGTGCACGTCCTAACATGTACTTTGCATTTAATGTTTTAAATGTTTGTAAAGCACTTGCAGGTTTTAAAATATAACTCCACATTCGGGCTCTAACCCGTTTGCTTTTCAAATCTACTTTTCTTTGTAAAACCATTTTGGGTGCCCAGCCACAAGGACACCAAGCATAGGATACTCATTCAGGTGACGAGCTGTAGCTGTTTGTGGAAGCTACAAGGACTTTGCTTGTAGACGCTTCGATCTTTTGGATTCCAGAGTTATTATCTATCAGTTGTAGGGCATGTTGCCCATTTCTATTAGAGACATCTTTTATATTACAGTTTTCAGACTTTGGCATGCACTGTTTTATTATTCAGTTTACTTTTCAGTTGTGGGATTGTAGTGAGGAGTTTTTTCCTCCAGACTTTATTTACCGCATGTGATGGTTATTCTATTTCTTTCAGTATGGTGAATGGTGTTATTCTTTATTACACTTGTTGCATGTTAATCAGATTTAAATTAAAATTTGGCACTTACTTTATAAATACTAGGTGGTTAGTAATCATTAAAATGTTTTCGACAGTGATGCTATTAACTGGACCAACTTGGCATTTTGAATTAATTTAATAAAGGAGTAGCTACCCGGTATTTAATTAGTCGAGGTGTCACACATTTTTAAATCATGTTTTTAATAATTAAAACTTGTTTTATAAAGTTTTGGGGTCAATCTCTTAATATGACTTGTTGTATTTTATGGCCTAAAGTTACCTTGGGTAGAATCCGAAAGCGTAAGATACTTCAGGGTTGTCTTTTGTAATTAGTTTTGACGCGCGTTTAACATCCCATAACTTGCCAACACCTGTCTGCCTTTGATTGGTTAGTTTTGTGTTTCTTTACTGAGACAAGAGGAGCGTGTGTTATCAGCCCTTGGATCATTTCTTATCAGTGGTCTGCATGTTGCCTTGATGGATCCCCGTGTAACCTTTTTAAGCCAATCAGCGCTCGTTTAAGCACCGCCTTGTGTGAGCCATTAGATTCAAGTCAATCTAAATTGACTCAATCTCAGCCCTTCGTTTGGATCAGATATCTCGAACCTTCCTCTCACCCTATAAAAAGGGGCCTTCTCTCAGACTTCGAAGATTTTTGCCATTTCATTTCCTCTAAGTTTTGAGAGAGAAGAGAGAGAAGAGAGAAACCAGAGAGAGAAGAAAGTTAGAAACCCTAACTTCGTCCAAATCCTCTTCAAACCTAACCCAAACACTTCTTCAAAACACCATAGCCAAAAACACCATCCTGAGTGTTCTTGAGTGTTTGAGAGTTTGAGTTGAGTTATTTTGGTTGTTGTAACCTTGTGTTCGTGAGATCTTATTTCCAACTTAGACTTGTACTTAGATCTAGTTTCTGTTTCAATAGAATTCTCAGATCTGAGTTATTCATGTTACATTACACTTAGTTTCTTTTTATTTCTCATCTTGAGAAATATATTGTTGATTGTTTTCTCTAAAACATTTTCTTACTTTGAAATCAACAATAAAATGCTTTCTGTTTCTTGTTCTTGTAAACTAAACCTTTGACCTAGTTTGGAATCTCACTTGGAGGTTTTCAATCTCAAAAAGTTTTTGTTTTAAATTCTGAGATTGATTAAGACCTTGTCTGTCTTCCTAGCAAGGTATCCGTGGATTCTGGGATAGTTTGAAAGGTCAAAAAGGTTCAAAGTTTTCTAAGAAGAAAGAAAAAGAAAAGATCAAAGCATATAGTGTAAACTGTAATTTGTTAGGACTGTTTGTACTTAATAAGTGTGTGTGTGTGTGCATGCATATGTTAGAGAGCACCTTCACAAACACTTACACCCTACAACACAAAAAGTGTTGGTGATAAGATCTTGAGAACATAAGTCGACGTAAAGTGCTGGAACAAATCAAAAGTTGACAAACTGGGAGAACTACATCTACAATCAGAACTGCTGAGAAGTTTAAGGACACCAGAGGGTACATTCCTAAACTTATATAGGTCTGAGTTGTTTGCATGTTAGTTATATAGTTTGTAACACATATATTTGTTTTAGTGGATTTTTCATTTTACTCCGTAGAGGGAGTCGTGGATGTTTCCTCAATTGGTGAGGTTTTACCACGTAAAAATTGTGAACAGAAGCCTTCTACATTTTCTCATCTCATTCTTGGTTGTGCTGTGTTTAAAACTGGTTTAAATTATTTTTTAAACTTGTTACTTAAATCTTGAATAGATCTCGTACATACTATTTTATTAAACACATCTTGTGATTAATCCTTTTTTATTTAAGAAAAGAGTTTCTTCAAAAAACAACTCGGAGTTACTTAAATAGTTTATTTTCATAAACGGCTTTAGTAACATTTTTTTCATATCGGGAATATCGTCACAGGACCATGAGAAGACATCCATGAATTCTTTTAACAATTCTTCGAGTTGTGCACACTCATGCTCGTTAAGGGTAGCCCCTATCCTAATCTCGCGCAGTTGACTACTAGAACTGAGGTTAATAACAACAGTTTCTTCTTCATTAACTTGAAAGCGGTTATGTTGTTTATTATTAACCCTATTTAGATCAGTTAAGAATTTTTCATTTGCAAAATCACCATCCTCAAAAGTTTTATTATAATCTAAACAGTTAATGTAAGGCACAACAAGATACTCAAAATCTTCATTTATTTCATTGATAAGAAAAATAGCATTGAGAACCTCGTTAAAGGATGACTCGATTAAATTTG
This sequence comes from Sambucus nigra, assembly GCA_949130495.1. Taxonomy (NCBI): domain Eukaryota; kingdom Viridiplantae; phylum Streptophyta; class Magnoliopsida; order Dipsacales; family Adoxaceae; genus Sambucus; species Sambucus nigra. The sequence continues at coordinate 633,020,996 of OX422212.1, read as the reverse complement.
AGCAAGGATAGACAACAGCAGAGGAAATGGGATAAATATTAGGATTAGGGGTGATTTCAGCAGGTAGAACTAGCATAGCATGCCAGTTGAGGAGAGGTGTATCGGCAGCTTTAATTAGTTGGATGGATTCGATGATGTAGTGCCTGAGTGAACCATACTGAGTATTATCCCCAGTGTCTGTAAATTGAAGGAATCTTCGGAGTCACTTTCCTCATTCTCTTTGGTATCTTTGATGAGTGGTTTTACATGGTGTTGGGAACTCTCGGCCCATGGGTAGCTGTCTTGGAAAAATATCTCCATTCTAGGCTTCATCTTCCTGTCTGTATGGTAATACCATGGTTCTGGAAAGCCGGAAAAGGGGAAGTTTTTCCCTCTTTGATGAATCATCGATCCAAGGAGTCACTTGGGATAGTTTGGATGCAGTCTAGTCCTCTATTTAGTCGAGACTAGCGGATCATTCTGAGATCTTGTTCTGATGGTTGATACTCCAAACCACAAGGAGGAAAAGCTTTCTTCAGTTCAATCAGCTCGAGTATACCTTGATGTCTTTGTCCTAACCCCAGTCCAGGCATGAAGTGCATGTTTCTGAACATCTGAATCACATTGACGTTGCCATGAGGGTCGTATTCTGGACAACCCCTTTCTTTGAGGTTATCCCCTGCCGGGAGTAGAGGTGGTTCAACTCGAAATCCTGATAGGAGCATATCATTTGACCCGTAATGTATCTCAAGGATCGGACTGCTGGTACTTGAACCCTCGGCATTATCATTGCTTCCCAAAATGGTGATGACTCGTCCATCGGTGAAGAATTTTAATTTTTGATGGAGTGAGGAAGACACGCCCTTGACACTGTGAAGCCAAGGTCGTCCTAGCAACAGATTAAAACAAGATGGGATGTCAATAACTTGGAATTCGACGATAGAATTTATAGGGCCAGGCCCTATTACAAGATTTATGGATCCCATCACCTCCCGACGGGTATTATCGTAGGCACGTACAGTAGCAGAGGTTGGAGCGAGGTCACTTTCTTTTAGTCCTAGACATTTAAAGGTTCTCAGTGGGCAAAAATTCAAGGCAGATCCATTATCGACAAGAGAGAGTGGTACAATCTTCCCCATAACTTAGACGGAGATGTTGAGTGCATGATTGTGATTTGGCCCAATTCTGTGGATTTCTTCTTTGGAAAAGGATAGCATTCGGGTAGAGGTCAAGGATCCGACCAAATTTATCGCTTCTTCTGGTGTGGTAGAGGGAGGAACTGTGGGTCCAGTGAGCAACTTTATCAAAGCATTTATGTGTAGCTGAGAAGACATGAAAATCCCCCATAGAGTGATGTTACCTTGAGTTTTGTTTAGTTGATCGAGGATATTGCTCTCCTCGAGGGTCATCTCTGGCATAGGAAGGTTTTCCACGCCCTTCCCCTTGTCCTTGGCTGGTAGTGAGTTTCGGATCTGGTAATGCCTCCCTGATCTGATCATGTGATTTACTGAAGAAGGGAAGAACATGAATCCCATTTCCTCGTCAAACTCGGGTTATTCTCCTACCTTTTTTATTTCTCCGAGGAGTTCTTCAAATCATATCATCCCACACATGTCGGCTACCGGGACAGTTTTCTCTGAAGCTTGCTCTTCATTCGAATCTTCAAACTCTCCCCCCCCCCCCCCCCGTATCCGGTGGCAACAATTATATCTCTCCATGCAAAGTCAATGCAATCCACAACTTCAATAGATTCTTCATACAGGTCTTACCATTCTGTGGGGATATGTGAGGGTGAAGGGACCATGTGCACTTGTAATTTCAGAAGTATTAAGTAACTCGATTATACTGCAGATATCATTTGTTTGCCTGAATAATTCAGCCATAATCTGGACGACATCATCTAGGCTGACTTCATCTGTTGGTACTACCCAACGATCTGATTCTCGGGGCCATTTTCTTAATTCCAAGAACAGCGTGCTTAACCTCTAGCAATCAATGATCATCTGTGAGGGCAATTTCCGCCCAAACTTTAGGAGTTGGTTTAAGACTTCTGATAATTCCATGCCTCCATTTTCAGAACGGGTACGGACAGCGATGCATGCTCTAGTAAGGAGTGACAGTGCCTGAGCAGCGAGGCTAACAGGGTGCAGGAGGATATATGGGCAAATTTGGAGAGGTTTAGGAGAGTATATGGGTGTGATTTGGGTTGAGGGATCAAATTTTGGGCTAAGAAAATGGCATTGGCATGATTTGGGAGTGGGTTGTGAGTAGTGTTTGGCTTAGGATTAGCTGGTGGGGCAATGGTACCCCGGTCAATTAGACCTTGGATTATGTTTCGAATGTGAAAGCATTGGTCGGTAGTATGGCCAACTGTTTGGTAAAAGGCGCAATGAGCATCTACCTTGAAGTTTCTTAGGAGTGGATTTGGCAAAGGATGAGGGTCTAAGGGTTTGATAAGGTTTTGGTTTAACAAGGCTTGATAAACTTTGGAGATGGGATCATGGAGCTCAGTGTATTCCTTTCGAACTAGGATAGGGCGGATTTTCGGTGCCCATGATGTGGTTGGTTAAGAGATGTTATTGATGGTTGAGACTGCAGCACTAGCAGGCTTATCATATTTTCTAGGGGTGAACTATCCGGACACCTTCTTTGGTTCGACATCTGTTTTAGCATGACCCTCCTCGATTTCTTCTCCTGCTTCTCTGAGAGCTCGGAAGTGGGGATAGTATTGTCCTCCCATCGTTGCTCAAACATGGGGTAAGAAATTCTTCTTCACTATGCTGACTTGTTCTTCCTCGAAAGGCCGATTGGTCATGGTAGCTACTTTTTCCCTCCATCGAGCTATGAAGTTACTGACTGATTCCCCAGAGTTCTGTTTGAGCAGCTCTAAATCACGACGGGTGACCTCAAGCTTTTCATTATATTTGTACTGTGACATGAATTCCCGAGCTACATCCTCCCAACTATGAATTATGGACTCTTCGAGAGACAAAAACCATCGGAGGGCGCTATCCTTCAAAGTTTGCTGAAACAATTGGGCCATCACTTCTTCGGAAGCCCCTAGTAGAGTCATGGAACGGTGATAACTACGGAGATGAACAATCGGGGGTCCAGTTCCTCTGAATTTCTCGATATTTGGAATCTTAAACTTCTCAGGTAGCCTCACTTTAGGATAAGGAGACATGTGGGTGTAGTCCATATAATTCCCCAAGATCCTAACTTGGTCAAACTTCTTGGTAAGCATCTTGTGGTCTTCTTTGACTTTGTTCAGCTCTTCTTCCTTCGGATCAATGATCATAGGTAAGTTGGCCCAAGGCTGGGCAAGGTTCGGCATCAGAAGCTGAGCAGGCGATGACCCATTAGCATGAGGGGCACGTGGAGCGTGCTGATATTCTTCGGGAAGCCAGATAGGCTCGGGTGGATCCATAGCATGAGGGAATAGGGCCTCGGGCTCTTGAGGAATGGGAACCTAGTTTCGTTGCATTTCTCGGACCTCAGTCTGAAGGTTATCAATTTGGTACACGAGCTGAGATAGGACTGCTGTTAGAGCTGGCTGCACAACGAGTACCTGATCTGTGTTCTCCATGGAAAGCGGATGGATTCTGGACTCAAAAGAAGTAGCAGGGGAACGGACGAAACTCCAGGGTGATCTTACTGAAGACCAAAGACAATAAGAAGCAAGGCCAAGGTTTGCGATCGACCATGGGATTTATTTTTTAGAAAGAGGGATAAATTTTTTTTTCTTTTTCCTTTTGAGATGAAAAAACAAAATATTTTTGGATTTTTGATAAAGAGAGGAGAAATGTTTGTCTTTTTGATAAATAAGGGAGAAATGTTTTTGGATTTTTTTTTCCCGAGAGATGGACCTTAGCATGATTATTATAATTATTATGTACTCACTTGTATTAAATTCTCCTAAATGCAAAATGAAATATCGGACGGGACCCGAGCCTGGAAAAGTTGGGTTTGTAATATATGCAAAGTTATGGCTGGACTTGTGACCAGGCTCACAGACAGGGTCCCGTTTTAATAATGCGCAAAAAAATTCGGGCGGCAGGTCGACCCAAAATTTTGGCAGAGTTTTGGGTATAAACTTGCAATCTAACATGTGTGTCCTAGGCTTGACACCTATATGCAGGTATGCAGTTTGGTTGCGTGAATCGGAAAGGGTTCCCCTCTTTGTCGTGACTTCCATGATATACGTTTTGCTCTTGCGGGCAATCGGTATGTGTGGACAAGCCATTTCATATACCTGAGTGTGCATGAATTGCCTCACTATATATCTAGTGGGGACGGTACGTGTGAAAGCAAATTCAATATACTCAGCGTGAACGAGTTCCCTGCGATATACCTCCCGTCATAACTTCGGTCAAGTGGTATGATGCGGGGGAACCGTTCGATATACGTCGAAGGTACTTGGCCAATGGAAGGTGAGAGTCATATCGCTTAGGATAACTGCGTCCTGCCGGACCAGCGCCCATCATGAAGTGACCCTCTAGTTACTGGACAAAATTTGGTCAATAACAATGCTCTTTCGTGATATTGTGTGAATCATGTATGATTATCTTATTAGTATCTTATGAGAATGTTTTTCTTGATCATGCCCAACGGGGAGAAAAGTATGAGTACCTATGGTATATCAAGTATGGGTGATGCATGCAGCATGAGGATATATGTGATCCTAGGTGCACGTGGTGCGAAGTGTACATAGAGAATTTTCTACAAATGTGTGAATAGAAGGATAAGCATGAGGTACACATGACTAGTAAAGGGGAACATGCAAATATGGGGATATATAAGAAAATAAAACACCCATGTAAATAGAGTCTAGCCCTCAAAATAAACATATAGTCCCTAGCGAAGTAGCCACTGTGGCCATCCTCGATCCTCTATCCTCGCGATGGGCGGGTGGAGTGAGGATCCTAGGTCCCGCGCGTCCCTCTCGGGAGCGCTTCGTCCGGCGTCATTGGGTGAGGTGAAAAATGTAGAGAGATGGAGTCGCCAATCTATTTTACTCAAAACAGATAAAATAAACGGAGCCATCCCTAAGGACAGCATCCAAAGACATACTGATGCGTACAAAACCAAAATGATTCGAAAAGGGTCCGGAGGCTAAGTTACAAAATGGGAAGGTGTTAGGCACCCATTCTGCCCTTACGTACTCTCATGGGTTTTTGGTATTTTTCTTTATTTTCCCCATCATATGTGTGCATGTGTATATATAATGGAGATAGAATTCATCGACTTGTACCATGGAAAAGGTAAAGCGAGTCATCCGTAGGAAGGTTCATAGAAATAATATTAGAAAATAGGATTTATGCGATTATCCTTGCATTGATCGTTATAATGGAACGATAACGTATGTGGAATAATACGCTATTAAGAACAAATATATAGAATATAAGAGAATTGAGTTCAGAGAAAAATAGAAAAGGAGAGAAAACGTAAAAATAGGAATCGAGTCTCGGATTTTACCCCGAGACGCCTACGTACCCTATAGAGGCATCAAAGTCCTTGTAGTTCGTATGCAAAACGAGGGGTGGGGTTTATCCCATAAATCCAATCGGGGGATTCTCTTATTTGTGTGTGTGTTTGTGTATGTAAAAAAGTGTTTTAGTTGTGAGAAACGTATAAGAAAAGTGCGAAAATTCTCGTTTGGAATTTATGAACAAACCCTCTTTTTCTTGCTTTTTGGGTTTTTTATTTGTATGAAAATAAGAGATGTGCAATAATACTAAATAAAAAGTATATCAGGATATGTGAGATGAGAGAATAAAAGTGCTAAGGAATGAAACAAGTTAATGCGAATTTATGAGAATTTAAGGAGAGAATTGAGAAAATTGGACCTTCTTGAAGATTTTGAGCTTGATCTTAAATATTGGAGAGCAGCCCTTGCACTTGGATGATGATGGAGGGTAGTGAATTCATCAAGTTTGATGAAAAGGATGATGAAAAGTGAAGGTTGGAAAGGGATTTGGATGTGAAAATCATGCTGAATTCGAGAGATGTTTTCTGGATTTTCTGAGAGTGATGTCTATCAGATCTGAGCTCCTTTCTAATGAGGACAAGGCCTCCTTTTTATAGGCCCAGGGCACGGGATTGTTCATCCGTACCGTAAGTCAGAATCGTGCACGGGATGGACCATTGGAAAGAGGATTCAGTGCCTTTTGAAGATTCATTTAGTCTTGATCGATCTGAAGAGTTTACTTAGGTCAAACGGACCTCAAGAGCGTCCGGTGGCCTCCTAATCGAGTTTTAGGGAAAAACGGGTCGTTCGTCCGCATGGTAAGTCAGAATCGCGCACAGGACGGATCGTTGGAAAGGGGTTTCAGTGCCCTTTGAAGATTCATTTAGTTTCGATCGAGATGAAGATTTTGATCTTTGGTCAAACGTAGCTTGGGCGTGCCCGATGGCCTCTAGGTCAGTACTCGGGGTATGACCGGGTCTGTAGTGATGAAGGGAGGTGCTAAGGAGAGTTTAAGGGGTAATATAATGGGATGTATACATTATGTTCCAGAATAATTGTCAGTACTCGACGGCATAACAAAACCCTAATGAGTGGAAGTGGTACATGATTCACCAACACATCGTTCGTTGACCAACTTAATTAATTATGCTTACGAACTCCACAACCATAAAAATCATCGACATATGGATACGAATAATGAATAATTTTATGCTAAACTACCAAGAGGGAATACATATGGTTGAAAGCGATGCGGCGAGATCGTTGTATAAAGATTGCGATGAAGATCACTCAATATTATATGCAATGATTGGTTTGGATAATTTAAAGAATAAATTTGGTTTATCTTGGAACAATGTAACCAAAATTCTTAAGTGGGTTAAATAATTTATCCCAAAAGAGAACACGTTACCAAACAATTATCCTACCATGAAGAAGAACTTGAAGGTTTTGGGTTTGAAATACAAATCTATTCATTCGTGTAAGTATGATTGCATATTGTACCGCAACAAGAACAAAGAAAAGAATGAATGCAATGATCCTAGATATGTGGCTCATGAGAATGAAAAGGGCAAACTTGCAAAAAAATGCAAGTGCTCGCAAGTCCTAAAAAAGGTTTTGAAATATTTTCCATTTGGGCCACATTTGAAACGGTTTTTACTATACCGTGGATAGCGAAGACCATGACATGTGAAAAAACTTGTATACAAGATTAATAACAAAAATTTATAAGGTGAGTAAACTCCGAAATAAACTCTTGAACAAATCTCTTGTCAAAATGAACACTAGGTGTGTTAAAACATTTTTCTGAATGTGATCTCTAGATTCGTTAGTTTGATTACCTTATGTTTTTTTTAAAACTAAAACGTTCAATTAAGTCTTAAGAGCGATAATGTTCACCAAAGTAATTACGAAGATTCAAGAAAATTAGACACGTGAGTTTTAACGTGGTAAACCCATAAAATAAGGGAAACATCCACGGCCCCCTCTACGGAGCAAAATGAAAAATCCACTAATAATAACACGGCACAAGTTACAGCACTAAGCATGCAAATACAAGACCTAAATCTAAGTTCAGAACGTTACCTACACGAGTTTCTTCCACTCTCAAAGGCTTCTGACTTGATGTAGTCTTCCTTCCCGTAGCTTCCTTGTTGTGTCCTTGTCCTCTTTGATTATAGCATCTCCAACAAATAAAATATCTCACCAAGAACCACAACTCCTAAGTGTTCGTGTGAGAGTGATAGTGTTTGTGAATTAACTAAATGCAATAATGCTTCTCGCCCTCTCAATCAAATATACAAGAAAATACCTACAAATTACAAGCCATTTCTATATGATATGCAAGTGATTTCAAATGTGCTTTGAAGAATATGACTTCAAGAATTTTTCAGATCCGTCACAAAAAAAATATTTCAAGTTTTCGTTTTAAACAAAATTTATTTATGTTCAATCTGATTTCACAAAATGTGAAATAACATTTTGAAACAAAATTATTTTAGATCTGAGAATATACACAAGAATACCAGAAGACAAATTTCTCAAAATAAATTTGAGATTATATCTTGGATCAATCAGCAACAACAACAAAATAAAATGATCCAAGAAAAATAAAAAAACCCTAGAAAAAATCTTTTATGTGAATAAAATAGGTTCTTTTGAAGTTATAGAGTTGAAGAGGTCTTCAACATACTCAAACCAACAATACCCCAACATCAAACAAACCCCCAACATTTATCTTCAAACAAAAAAAATAAATGGGTTTACTGTTAATTAAAGAAAGGAAGTGTTTGGGTATATTTGGTTTTGAAAGAAGGAAAGAAAGTGTATGGTTGAAAATGGGAATCGGACTCTTTCTCTTCTCAGTTTTCTTTTTGGGAGAAAAATTCCTCTATCTACAGCTCTTATGGCTGCCGCCCTCTCTCTTTAGCGCCGTCGACTCCTTCTTACGTTATCTCTCTCTGCCTTCTCTCAACTCTCTCCTCGAAAATATCTCGCTGCCCCTTCTCTCTAATCTCTCCAACTAACCCGAAAAAGAACCCTAAAAGCTCTTTTATATACTCAGTTATGGACGAACGGTTATAATCCAAGGGTTTAGATCATACAAGAACTAAGAACACATGACACGGATTGAGGCTATAACAGTAATGGCTGTCGATGAGAGGAACGCAATCAGATATGTGATGTGAATAAAGTTTTAGCTAGAGACTAAGAAATCGCGATGCTGATTGGTTGATTGGGATGTCACGGTTTGGGTCTGGCTATCACTGATTGGTTGTATGAGTGATGACACGGATTGAGGAGGGGTACGGCTTTGACCGTAGATGAAATTAGGAGCAAGGGTGCGATCTCTCAGCTCAGATAGAAAGAATACTAGTGCTATGAAAAAAGGCAAAAAGCGTTTGAGCTAAACTAAGGCTGTACGCAGGATTTTAAAAAATGATTTTGAAAAAATCAATTTGATACCCCAAAATTTTCTTTATAAAAAAAAATCTTATTTATCCTCAAACATTTTAAAATAATATTTTTAATTAGTAAAAATTATTTTTTGATGATTAAAAAGATGTTTAAATGAATTTCCTTTTTCAAAAAAATGTTTGGCGAGGTCTTAACCACTAAACAATTGTGCACACATAAAAACCCATATATGAAGAGTGTGTGTGTGTGTGTCCTAATGTGGTTCAAGAGTTGTACTTACCTCTTTGTGTCGCATTGGAGTACTTGGAGTAGGATACCTTGAAGGCTTTTTTGAGATAGAGTAACTTGAAAATATCTAATCCTATTTAATCTCGATATCAAAACTAGTTGGAACTCCTATATAGAACAGACTCAAGTAAGTCAACCATATAGTGTGTTCTCAACATGGCATGCTCGATGCGAGGTGGGTCGGAATTTGATGCGTCATCTAGTCGATTCACCCATCTGGAAAATTTTAAACGCACAACACCATGAATTTCTAAAGGAATCGCGCAACGTTCGTCTTTCAATCTCAATCGATAGTTTTAACCCTTTGGTAATTTAAATACTAGTCAGAGTTATTGGTCAGTTCTCATGCTGCCTTTAAGTCTCCCTCAAACACTATGCGTGAGAGATGATTCACTTTGTTATTTATGTTAGGATTCACATTGTTATTTATGTTGATAATAGGGATGAAAGCTCCCAACGATGATATTGATATATTCTTAGCACCATTAATCAAAGAACTTAAAGAGATGTGGCATAAAGGTGTGGCGGAATTTGACTCTCATAAGGGTGAAAAGTTCACACTTAAAGCAATGATGATGTGAGCGATCCACGACCTTCTTGCTTATGGGACCGTATCTGGTTGTAATGTTCATGGTTATTATGGATGTCCCATATGTGCGAAGGAAACTGAAGCATGTTGGATACAACATAGTAGTAAGATAAGTTACACGGGTCATCGTAGATTTTTGTCGATCAGTTACCCTTTTAGGAATGACAAGTCTAACTTTTAGCCTATCAATCACAAGCGCAGAAGGCCTCCTACTCGTCTTTCTGGTCAGCAGATCGACGAGAAGGCAGTGGCTGTGACTATGGGGAATAGGGACGTAGGCAAACACCCACAGGTTGTAAACCTGAAGTGTAAATCTAGGGGGATTCTAACGACCTAGTAAAGCGAAGCCGTGGTCTAAACGATCAATATTTTTTATTTGTCATATTGAAAATATCACCGTATAAGGAATGTAATTGATGTGATGGACACAGAGAAGAATGTTGTAGAGCATCTAATAGAAATATGTTTGGGTGGATCTCATTCCAAAGATGGAGAGCGGTCCCTCCAAGATCTACAAGATATGAAAATAAAGGAGAAATTTGTCACATCCCGCTAAATTCTGGCATCGGTCGCCACTAAAACTAAACCGGGCATGAGTAAATAAAATACCATTCTTAGCATGAGACAAATATGAGACATAAATAAATCAATCCACAAGATAAATAATTGAACCAATCCCAATTGATAATAACAACGGAACAATAAAAGAACCATCACATGCTAAAACTTTGAATAAATCCAATCTCCAAAATGATTTAATGAAAACTGAGTAATAATCAATTGTGAATCATCCAACTAAAATTCTCTAAAAACTTTGGAACTGAATGGCCCAATAACATCCAAATGAAGTCTCATAATAAATACGACTGAAAAGAAATTCTAACTAATTAAAGCGATAAAAATAATAAACTCCAATTGCACCTCCAAACGATATCCAATAAATCCTATGCAGCTACTCCAGCACTAATACCTGAAAAAGTTAGTCAACGCACGAGGTTAGAGCCCCGAGCATGAATACACACTACTCCCCTCAAATAGGGTCCGTGAACCTAGACAGTAGCTTTATACGCAATAAATATCACAATAGAATATTTTAATTACGAATATAATTAAACGCGGGCAAGATAAATTACTAACCACACCCAAAGATTCTGATAAAGACACACCAATATCATTTTAATTATCCCACAGCCCCAAAACGTTAATTTAATTAAATTAACCCAAATTATCATTTTCTTAATTTATTTCACTTAAGAATAGCGGTCCTCCCGCCCCAGGTGATTTCTCCACTGAAATACACATCCCCTCGCCAAAACGCCAACTGGTTCGTTTAAACTGTCGACTCCTGCTACATGACGAGATTCCACACACAACACGAAATAAAATACTGGCTAGCCCGTTTAAACTGCCGGCCCTTGCGGATTTTGTCGTCAATATATTTAAATACCTGTTTTATTATCTTTGGTATTAAATTCTCAAATTCATAATTAACAACTTACCCCACCCTTTTAATCGATGTGAGATCCTCAAAATACCCCTCAGTTCCATACTTAAGGGTTCCCAAAGTACATATACGTCCTATCCTATGTATAAGATGAATTTCTAATATTTACTCGTCCTAGTCTCATGCCTAGGCAAGCGTGACGACAATAAAACATAAAAATGAACCCACCCCCAACATGATAAAATCGCAATAATCTACCTTCACTAGTCCCATACCTGGATGGAGTAAATCATGAAAAGGCCTACACACTAGTCTCATACCTAAAAGGCATCCAAAAATATAGGGAGAGCAAAAATACCCAACAACCCGCAATTTAATAATACCAACAAGTCACACAAAACAAGCATAAATAAGTCAACATATAAAACTAGGCATAATAGTCCAATTTAATGAAATTATAATTTAATTATCACATCGTCATAAACATCCAATTAATCCTATTTAATTATTTTAAATTAAATACACCGAGCTTTCACCATAAATACATCACATTCCCAATCTCATTATCTCTACACAATTTACACGAGTTCTACATCCCCAAATTCATTTAATTCAAAACCAAGGTTTTTTCTACATGCAACCTACACCAATAAAACTCAAAATCCACTCATCAATCCTACGTACCCAAGGGTTATGAATGTTATTCATATTAAAAGATTTAATAAAAATCGTCCCATCATTAGTGTCCACTTTTCCTAATTAAGTCACTACTTTCTTTAAAGAAAAACATGATTAAAGGTTTGGGTAATACTTAAAACACATAATACCAAAGAAAGGAATAGAGTATTCATGCCTGAGTGAATATCGATTTGAAAATTTGATTAGAAATATGGATTCCTCTCGAAAAATTAGCAAAGAGTTGTTCTTGGACAAACTTGATTAAACCCTAATTAACCCTTCAAAACTTGTGACAAAAACTTGATTATGTTAGAGGTTGATGGTTATGGTGGAGAGAAAAAACTTTTGGAAGATCACTCTGGTGAAAAAACTTGAAAAAATGATTATGAGAAGTCCCCCCACGAATTAGAATGGTTAAATACAAATTAAGAATCCTAAACCAACTCAAACTCTACAAATAAAATCACCGAATCGCTTCAAATCTGGGCATGGTCGATCGATCGATCGATCAGGTACGCCGCCTTTCCCAGAGCCCCTAGTTTAATTCTATTTAATTAAAAAAATATTTCCCATTAGTCACGGCCTAAATCCGTGACAAACGCCTTTTTTTTTAAATCCCAATATGACTCCGATTTTAATTTCAATTGAAGTTTTATTCTTCTAATATTAAGACCAACGTATTTAACTAATAAAAATTATTAAATCCAAAAATTTATTTTTCTCGAATATTCCGATTAATTAATTAAATTAATTAATAAAAGCACGGGGTGTTACAAAATTGTGATTAAAAATTTATCCTACAATAGGAAGAATTTCAACCCCTGGGGATGCTTTCACTTTGACTACTAGTGAGAAGAAGATCCTCTTAAACACATTGTTAAACTTGAAGACTCCAACCGATTATTCTGTTAATTTACGTAGGATAGTAAGCTACCAAGTAAATGACTTGAAATAGTGCAAGTCTCACGACTAGTACGTAATCATCCAATTAATTCCTCTGTTATTTTGGCATAACTTTTCTGAATACAAATATCTCCATTGAGAAATTATGCAAATCAGTTTGTTTTTTACCCTACTTAGTGCAAAAGTGGTAAACATAAGGCATATTAAATCTCTGAATTCAACATAAGGCATATTCTTTGATATTAGCATCCACCTGCTTATGTATTTATGCGATGAAGCACTACACAAAATTCTATGAATGGTCAAGGTAAATGGGTCAAGGCTCAGCTGGTCACGACCCAAAACTGTGACCATAGCAAAAATGGGCATGACCAAATCCATGACTCAGAGTGGTCATAGGTCGTCTTGTAGGTGGTCACGGCTGTAGACCCTGACTCCTTCTGGTTACGACTCTAAGTTGTGACCATTATGGCGCCAAGTTTCCCTCTAATTTTGGTCAGGGATGAGTCACGGCCCTTAGCTGTGACCCCAAACCCCAATACACAACGAGATGGTCACGGCTTAAGTCCATGACCATTAAATTATACGAGTAATGGCTATAGGCCTTGACCATGGCCTTATTTCCACATTGACATGTTAAAAATAAAGGGGTCACCTCATATGGTCACTGCCTAAGCCGTGACCATGGTCTTTATACTTAAAAAATGCAGAATAGTTTTTCATTTCCCTTGAAAGTTTCTAAACCCTCATTTTCCCATCCTTTCTTCGGGGATTTCGGATCTCTCATTCTCTCAATCTCGAGCTCTCTCTCAATCTCAATCTCAAAGGTAATCTCAATCTTCTCCTTATTATGTATTTATGTGCGTGTGTATTTCTTTGTGTGTGCATATTTCTGTGTGTGTGTGTGTGTGTGTGTGTGTGTGTATACATGTGTGTGTATATGTGTGCGTGTGTATACTTGTGTGTATTGTGTACATATATGTAGTTGTGTATACATTGTCATTGTATGTATTGTTTATATGTGTATGTGTATACTATAAACGTGTGTGTGTGTGTGTGTGTGTGTATTCTAGAAAAAAATACATATATATAACTAATGTTGGTTTAAGTTTAAAACTCGGGCAAATTTTAATTTAATGGGTATTGTTGGTTCAAGTTTCAAACTAGGGAAATTTTAATTTAATGGATATTGTTGGTTTAAGTTTGGGGCTGAAATATAAAAATATACATCTTCATTAATATTGATGCTAAATTAGGGATTAATTTTAGAGGCTTTGTAAAATTAAGTCCCAAAAATGCATAATCTAGTAATTGTAGGGGTAATGTTTGTAAGGGATTAATTTTATTACTAATGTTTGTAAGGGTTAATTTTAGGGTTGATTTTAGGGATTGTTGGCTTAAATGACAAAAGTAGCTATTCAAAACCTAATAAATTAACAGTTGATGATTCATTAGAGCCATAATTTATAGGAATCATATTCACGCCCTCGTACATAACAACTAGTTAATGATTCATTAAAGCCATTATTTATAGGAATTATAATCACACCCTCGTTCATTTTTTAGAGGAAAAATGAGTCACGGTGCTAATAAATGGCAACAAGAGTGGGAAAGGTTGCAACTGGACCACATGCGTACATCTTTAATTAATGAGTCTCATAAAGTGGGTACTCCGATTTATTGTTATGGGAATAGAAGATCGAATAATTTGACTACCTTGTAAACTATGGAGTCCATCTCCAGCAAGAGTACTTGTTCGATCGTATTTTGTTTTTCCTGCCAGAATGTTGGGATAAAGTTGTACAATATATATATCATGTAAAAAATCTTGATAGACCACTGACCTTGCTTACGCCGTTAGAGAAGGCAGAAAAAAATTCACCCATTATGTATAGAATTACGTACAAAGAGAATTGATGAAGACTGTAATGTCTCACGACATATACACGTCAAACTCAATCTTGACAATAGGCTGAAAATGATGAGATTTCGAGTTCATGTCACTGACATTTATGCATCCATTATAGATACGCTTCCTCCTAATTGGGCACATGCGAAAATCCATAGGTTTTTAAAAACAAATCTATACTGGATGGAGATCAGACACATTGAACTTTTGTTAAAGTCTTACCATGAAAAGGTAGATTATAATATACGGTCAAAAAAATTATTTTGTTAGTTATAATTTCATATTGAACTTTGAAATTATGCATCAATTATTACGAATACACATTTAACTTTTATTATTTTTGTAAATGTAGAAGGATGTCTACCTCAAAATACCTTTTTTGAGATAACGAGAGGGAACCCACCTGCGTAATAGCAGAAGTCCAAGATCGAGAAGGACCATCGCAAGGGCCACTGCATAAATGACATTTGAGAAGTGCCTCGCAAGGGCCACTGTAGAATTCTAAGATTGAGAAGGGCCATCGCAAGGGTCACTGCAGAAATTACATTCGAGAAGTTCCCCGTAAGGGCCAATGCAGAAATGACATTTGGGAAGTGGCCACTACAGATGTCCATGTTGAGAAGGTTCATCGCAAGGATCACTACCGAAATGACATTTGAAAAAGTGCCCCGCAAAGGCCACTGCAGAAGTCAAAGATTGAGAAGGGCCACCGCAAGGGTCACTACAAAAATGGCATTCGAGAAGTGCCCCGCAAGGTCCACTACAGAAATGACATTTGAAGAAGTGCCCCGCAAGGGCCACTACAGAAATGAAATTTGAGAAGTGCCCCGCAAGGGCCACTACAGAAGTCCAAGATTGAGAAGGGCCACCGTAAGGGTTACTACGAAAATGATATTTGAGAAGTACCCTACAAGGGCCACTACAGAAATGACATTTGAGAAGTGCCCCGCAAGGGCCACTGCAGAAGTTCAAGTTGAGAAGGGCCACCACAAGGGTCACTACGGAAATGACAATTGAAGAAGTGATCCGCAAGGGCCACTGCAGAAGTCCAAGATTGAGAAGAGCCACCGTGAGGGTCACCGTAGAAATGACATTTGAGAAGGAACCCTCCACTAGGGTTCCTCGATAATAGAAACTTACATGGGAGGAGGGACCCGTAAGGTCCTTCCCCCCGCGGTTCCCAAAAAACTAAGTTAGGATGATGGGGTGTCTACCATAAGCAACCCCTCATCATGAAAAAAAATAGAATTACTAACACTTTTTCTTATGCAGGTTGCCTAGTTGAGCAAGAAGGGATCAAGTAGGCCAGTTGGGATCTCCTGGGAGTTTTGGCTTGGCGGCTGAAGGACAAGGTATGTTGAGAAAGCTCAACCACTTAGCACTATAGGATTGAGAGAATACTAGTAGGAAGACCCAGAAGTCACTCAAGACTACACACACTTCACACTTGGTCACAAGTGAAGTGAGCAACCAAAGAGTTGGCTACTCACAAAGAATAAACTCTTTACAAAAAAAGACTTTTTCAGAAGAGGGGGTCCTCGAGGTCCCTCTCAACAAAAATAATGATTTTAGAAGAGATGGTCCTTAAGGCCTCCTATCTCAAGATTTGCAAAGATTGCACCACAAGTTACTGTTTCAAAAGATATTTACCAAATCAGATCTCTTGTCTTCATTGGGAGACATATGTGCTTTTTCACTTTGGTTGGCGCCAGGTGGCGCCTACTGGAGGGGACAGGCAGGGCTGCCTGTAGGTAGGGACAAATGGTACACTTCAGACATTGTCCCCCACCAACCTTCTCAATTTTTGGGCCCAAAAGTGCCAACTCAGCCCTAATGCCCAAGTATAAATAGACCTCCGAGCAAGGTCAATAGACAACAAATGAAAATTGCATTGTTACTCTGCCAAAATCACACTAGAACTACCTAGTATTCTCTCCCTGCTCATTCTCTTAGTGTTGATTGCCTTGTTCTTTCACTCTCCACTGAAAACCATCATTCTTAGGTGTTTCCCTTGAGAAAATTACCATTTTTGCTGTGAAAGTTCATCTTCTTACAGGGAGTGAGTTGATGCTTGAGTTCCATTATTACCAGAAGGAGAATTTTTCTTGAGAAGCTGCACCAGAAGACCCTGAAGACCTTGCAGGCAGTGTCCATTGGAGTGGGTCACGCCTCACCCTTTCGTGATATTCTTAGACCCCAGTCTCACTACCCTCCTACATTTGGCAACTCCGCTGGGGAGTTATTCTTGCTTTAATGGACAACTAAGGTTTCAATGTCTCTAAGCAGTTAGTTTTTTAGGACACTCCATCTAATAATGGAGCTCACAGTGACCAGACCACTCAGGGAGAAGTGTTGGTGATCGGAACCAAAGCGCCTGCACCTTAGGGAGGGCAGACTAGTTCGCCGGCAGTGGCTTTAATGGCAGGTATGAATCTTATGGCAATGTTTTTTGACTTCTTGAAGAAAAATAATGTAAACCTATCAAGTTTGGGTCAAGGTTGTGTGACACCAGCTGTTGGCCCTTCTGGATGGGTAGCCACCCCTATCGCGATTCCGACGGAGATGATTCCATCCTGGAAGGCGGTTCCGGAGCAGGCTATGGCAAAATCAAGTTTTCCCGCCGCTAAAAATATGTGTTTGGAGAAGTCACCCTCTAAGGTTGTTACCATGGAGGAAGTGAGGAAGCTACTCTCATCCTCCCAGAGGGAGGGTCCCCACCTATATGAGGAGGTACAAGGCCCCTATCCGCAGGAGGTAAATGAGAAGTCATACCCGGAGGGGTATATCCCACCAAAATTTATCAAGTTTAGCGGAAAGGGGGAGAACCCTAGGGAGCATGTGAAGAGGTTTGTCGAGTACTTGGGAGTGCATGCTGGTGACAGGAACCTGAGGTTGAGGGAATTCTCTAAGACCCTCACTGGGAAGTCTTATACATGGTATTGCCACTTAGAACCTAATAGCATCCCTACTTGGTAAGAGATGCATAGACAGTTCCTCCAGAAGTTCTTTGTAGCGGAGGATGAATTCACATTAAATTAAGGCACCTGGCACAAGAGGTCCAGAAGCTAGGTTATTGCAGACATGTGTGGAAGGACTCTTAGAAGAAAACAAGCTGAACTTTATCAACAAAACTAGAGACAAAACTTTTAGAGAGTTCACCAGGGCTTCTAGCAACATAGCTATGATAATCAAACCAAGGGCCCCGGGTGGGGGAACGCAAGTTCCACTGACATCCGGGAGGTTTCAAGTTTCGAGGAGGCAAGCGGTCAACTATGTGGATGAGAATCACAAAGGAAAGAAGGGAGGCTCTGGGACCAAGAATAGCAGTCCCGATAATAAGAGAAAGTTTGGGTAAGATGCCCCAACGCCACTAACTTACAGCGTAGCTGAGGCTATGGATTGTTACCGTACCTTAGTGCAAGAAGGGGTGGCAGGACCCCCTCACCTGAAAGGATAAACCCCCACTACCGCTAACAAGGCCAATCCAAAGTACTGTGAGTTGCACCAACGGGTACAGCACTCCACCAAAGATTATTACTACTTGCGAAGGATCATTGGTGAGAAGGTGGCCAATGGTACCTTGCAGATACCCCCTGTGGATGTTAATAAGAACCCACTTATAGCACATCACTTCGGTATCGCCAACATGGTAATTGCTTATGATGAAGAAGCTACCAAAGATCTGATGGAGTGGGAGAGCGGTGATCAGTTATGTGAGGAGTTGAAAAATCTATCACTGAGCAGACTTGAGCTGGAAAGAAAGCAAGAGGAGTGATTCTTCAATCCGAAAAAAGAGGATGGAAGTGGGGAAGTTGAGGAAGTGACCCTCTCACAGGGTGAGGTAGATGTCATTCTCGCTCTAGATGAGGGAGGGACCTCTGAGATGGAATATGTTTTTAGTGCCCAGACGTATGAGGTAGACCTAGATTCTGAATGTGAGGCCATAACAAGGAGCCCTAATTTCAAGTGTTTTTTAGACTAGATAGGCGTGAAGTATGACACAAGGGTGGCCATCACGAGAAAAGTCTTGGAGGCAATGAAACAGCGTGCAGATCCTTTGCTGAATAGGCAGGGGCCAATCGAAAGGCTGATTAAGAAGTATACTTCTGAAGTGGTGTTTTCAGAAGTAGATAGGTTGGTGCCTTACTTCCATAATCGCCCGCTGTATGTTATAGCCACGATCAATGGAGTCTCATTTCCCAGGGCATTAATGGACGGGGGAGCATCTATTAACATCATTCCCATCAGTACATTTTATGAAACAGGAATTGACTAGGGGAAGGTAGTGCCGGTTGCGCTAGTAATTTCTGGATTTGACAATGCGGAATGCAATGTATTGGATATATGAATGTGGGAATCAAGTTGGGAAACTTCACCTCCCATATTAAGTTCCACGTCATCAATGCTAACACTAGCTACCAATTACTCACTGAAAGGGTATGGATGCACACCCATGGCATAGTGCCCTCCACCTACCATCAATGTACAAAGGTAAACATTAAAGGTACAGAGATAGTGATCAAGTCCATGCAGAGACCCTTTGTCGTTGAGGAGGCCCACCTAGTGGATGCTGCCTTCTACACTGAGTTAGATGAGGAAAGAAAGGTCTCTATAAGAAAGCCAGAAGGTATTTAAGTAGCTGAAGGAAGTGTCCCACAGAAGAAGTTTGTTCATGATCGTCTAGGGGGAGGGTTATCCCCCACGTGGCAAAGGGAAAGAGGAAAGTAGATTAGGTGGCTAGGCCCCCTCAAACTTGTAAGAAGGTGGTCTTGCCTGATGGAAAGATCATCTATCGCTTATAACAGTCTTCACTAGTGGTGTTCTGGGATGAGTGCATCGACCCAGTGCCTGAGTGTTTTATTGCTGATGAATCCCATATCTTTGAGCATATTAAGAAACCAAAAGAAGCTCCAGAATGCATGCAAGATGGACCCAGAGAATAGCTGCAAGAATTAGAGGAGATCGAGTTGGGACCAGAAGGAGGGGAGAGTAGACCCATTCTAATATCTAAGGGTCTAGAATAAAATCAGAAGGAAGATATCATTGGGCTACTTAGAGAGTTCACTGATGTGTTTGCCTGGAAGTACACGGAGATGCCAAGAATAGATGCAAAAGTGAGCTCCCATAGATTGAACATCCTTCCCAATGCCCTCCCGGTAAGGAAAGCCAAACGCACATACAAAGCGAACCTTGACTTGAAGATAAAAGCTGAGGTGGAGAAGTTATTAGTGGCAGGGTTCATCAAGCCTATCCATCACCCCATATGGCTTTCCAGTATAGTGATAGTGGCAAAAAAAGACAAGAGCCAAATCAGGAACTGCGTAGATTTTCGTGACTTGAACAGGGCATGTCCTAAAGATGAGTTTCCCTTACCAAGAATAGATAGCTTAGTTGAGGCCACCGTGGGACACGAAATGTATAGATTCATGGATGGGTACATTGGCTACAACCAGATTAAAATGGATCCTGCCAATGCGGAGAAGACTTCCTTTCGCACACCATTAGGGAACTTTCACTACACAGGCATGCCCTTCGGACTAAAGAATGTCGGGGCCACATACCAGTGGACCATGATGGAAATTTTTAATGACCTATTTCATGATATACTAGAATTTTACGTGGATGACGTGATGGTGAAGTCTAAAAAAGAAAGAAAGCATATACAGGATCTCAGGAGAGTATTCGAGAGGTGCCGCCGGAATAAGATGAGGATGAATCCCTCAAAATGTGCCTTTGGGGTTACCGCAGGGAAGCTCTTAGGTTTTGTTCTGAATATACAAGGGGTGCAAGTGGATGCAGAGAAGATGAAGGTCATTGTGATGATGCCACTGCCCAAGAGTCGGAGGCAGCTTAAGAGCTTCTTGGGAAAGGTGTTCTACCTGCGGAGGTTTATACCCGCGCTGGTAGAAGTAACTCATTCGTTCGCGCCTCTACTGAAAGACAATGCCAAGTGGGTTTGGGGATAGGAACAGAAGAAAGTGTTTGAGAATATTAAAGAAATCCTGGCCTCTCCGTCCACGATGATCCCCCCCAGAAGACGGAGCACCGCTGCTACTCCACCTCACTTTCACAGAGAGATCAATAGGGGCCCTCTTAGCACAAGAGAAGGAAGGAGTAGAAAAATCGGTATACTACCTATCAAGAGTGATCTCTGGGACAGAATCTAGGGACACTAGCGTGGAGAGACATTATCTGGCGTTGGTTTTTGTAGCCCAGAAGTTGAGACACTATCTTCTAGCCATCACAGTCCACATAGTCACCAAGTGCGACCCCATCAAGTACCTCCTCACGCGGACTGTACTCGTGGGATGAGCAATAAGGTGGTGTTTGATCTTGTTAGAATATGTTTTAAAATGTATAGTGCCCAAGGCCATTAAGAGTCAAGCAGTGGCAAATCTTCTTTCTCACTTCCCAAGTGGAGTTTTTAAACCACCTAGTGAAGAGCTACCCGTGGAGAGATTTCAAGCATGCACAGCGGAGGAGGTGAAAAAGTGGTATATGGAGTTTGATGGTTCCAATGCTCAAGGAACAAGTGGAGCCGGCATCATACTTTCAGATAGCAAAGAGAAGATCACTCTCTCTTTCAAGTTAGACTTTAAATGCACAAATAATAAAGTTGAGTACGAGGCCCTCATTCTAGGGATGTTGGAAGCACTCAGAAGAGGGGTCAGGGTGTTGTGTATTTGAGAGGACTCCAATTTAGTAGTGAGGCAGGTCAATGGGGAGTTCGCCCTTAAGCACGCCAATTTGGCACCCTACAGACACATCATTTAAAGGCTGATGGGACAGTTCTTGGAAGTAACTATAGAGAGGCAGGCGCGAATGATGAATACGCACCCTGATGCGCTCGCCACCATAGAGCAAAATCTAGACATGGAGGAGTCAGAAGCAACCATCACAGTGCGGCAGAGAACGGTACCCACTACTGTAAAATCTGTGTTCCCAAGTAACGAGCCAGAAGATTAGAGGCATCTAGTGGAGAAGCAGCTTGAAACTAGAGAAGGGATAATGAAGATGTTAGAGTTAGCCAACTATCATATCCTGCAGCGAACTCTCTACTTCAAGAGTCCCAAAGGGTTTATAGCAAGGTGCGTCGGTGAGCAAAAATCCAAGGAAAGGTTAATATAAATGCACTAAAAGCATTGCGGAGATACTGACATTCCCCTCTATAGACGACTGCAGCGAGGTGGGTACTATTGGCCTGCCATGAGTGCAAAAGTGGCCCATTTGTAATAAAGTTATTTAAAGTGCCAAGCTAATTTTGACCAGTCGGCGGAGGCTAACTTTGTGGAAGCCTTCGAAGACTGGAGACAGCCATATATAGCATACCTGAAAGATGGGGAGCTGCCCGCAGAGAGAGGGAATGAAATTTATCTTAGAAAAAGAATAGCCCTTTTGTACTTGGTCGAAGGAGAGTTATGCAGGAAGGGGTATAATGAGAAGACACTGAGGTGTGTAACCAAAGAGGACGTGGAGAGGGTGCTGAAAGAAGCTCATGAGCCCTCCCACATGGAGGGTGCCAAACTGTATGATCAGCTGATGACGTTGGGATACTACTGGCCGACCATGGAGGTTGACTCCATTGGGTATGTGCAGAAGTGCAAAGCATGTCAAGTGCATGGAAATATGGTGCATGCTCCTTCCGTCAGCCTGCAAAGCTTGGCAGCTCCTTACCCCTTCCATACATGGGCATTCAACCTAGTGGCAAAAATCACCCCGGCCTCCACGGAAAAGCTTTAATCATTGTGGCTATAGAATTGTACACCAAATGGGCAGAATCCATCCCTCTAAGGAGAGTCACAGCCCAAGTGGTAACCCGGTTTATAAAGGAGTATATCATATGCAGGTTTGGTATACCCAAGGTAATCTTAACAGATAATGGGAAGCAATTCATATGCAAGGAAATGGCCCTCCTCACAGACTAATATAAATTGTGCATAATAGCTCAACCATCTCATACCCCAAGGGCAATGGCCAAGCAGAGGCTACCAATAAGACCCTGATAAACATTTTGAAGAAAATGCTAGAGGATATGCCGGGGGCATGGGATGAGAAGTTACCTATGGTGTTATTCCTACCAGTGGAGTTGACAGTACCTTCAGCCAGAATTTCTCTCAACAATGGGATCATCCCTGACCCAAGTCATGTGCTGCTAGAGGCACTGGACGAGCATAGAGATAAGGCGAAGGAGAATTTCAAAGTCTACACCCAGTAACTGTCCAGGGGCTACGAGAACTTGGTCAAGCCTAGGGAATTCCAGGTGGGAGATTTAATCTTGCGAGCAACCACTCACCATCTCCACATCATATCGGCGTCAAAGTTCAAACCCAACTGGGAAGGCACTTTTGTCATCAGAGGAGTGGGGAAGTCGGGCTAGTGTCAGATCTCAGAACCAGAGAGTGATTGCCTCCAGTCTATCAACTGTAAGTGGTTGAAGAGGTACTATGCTTAGTAACAACTAACATATTTTTTGTGTGTTTTTCATGTCTGTAATGGATTTTGAGGATTGCTCCTATCCCAAAAAAGTTTTTTTGTAAAATTGTTTTAGAGCAATACCACATTGTAAACAGCACACAAAAGTAAAGAAATGAAATAGCAACGCTTTTGATCATTATTGATGCTTGCTTTGTTTACTCATCTATATACATACATAAATATATATACACTTTATACTAAGCTAGAAGAGAGTACACAAAATGTCAGGAACTTTACTCACTACACTTGGGGGGTAAGTCCATCCTAAGAGAAAGTATACCTAGCAAAGTCCCTCCGATATAAATTAATAGAAAATGTAGAAGGGGGTTAAACTCCTCCACTTTAATATTTCAAAGAATAGTGAAGCTCTTAAAGAGAATATAGAGCAAAGACCCCAAAGACTAGGGGCTAGGTAATTCAAATAGCTTTCAATGAAACCAAACTTGAAGGAAGAAGATGGGGGGGGGGGGGTCACCCCCCTCTCCAACCTAGCCTTTATGAACATAAGTAATAGTGTGCAGGAGTAACCCCACAGACAGGAGGGGTGATCCAAGACAATAACATGCAAATACCTCACAGTCACAAGAGGTGCATTTTAAAAAAAATAATAAATAAAAGTACAATGTATATATACATAACTTTCTCATATTAATGCAAGTACCCCGAAGTATATGGGGCAGCCATCAGTAGGCCAAATGCTCACAGAAATTAGAGCAAGTTATATAAAATAAACACCCACAATATAAATGGAGAGCAAGGGAAAAGGAAAAGTACAGAAGAAACAAGGTGTCATTTCTCTCATTCATGAATTATCAGTGATGTACACATAGAATTTTGAGCACTACAAAGCAAGAAATAACCTATCCGCTATAAATGACCAAAAATAAGTCATCACGAGTGATGGCACTGGCATATGATGGACCATCCTCCCATAGAAACTCTTCCTCCAACCTGAGCCTCGTCCTCCTGGCCACCAGACTCAAGTCTGGAAAGATTCACCTACAATAATGCGATCTGATTCTGGATCCTCGTGGCCTCAGCATGTCGCTGCTCAACTCTAGACTCTCTGGAAGTGTGAAGTCTCACCATCTTCCGGAAAGAAACACTCAAAAAGTGGCGAACTCCCGTATCAAGCCAATCTAAATGAAAATGATAGAACTGCTGCAAGTTGCGGAGAGCATCCAAGAATAGTAAAATAGAAGAGCTAGCCAGCTTAGTAGGAGAGGTAGCTAAGAACTCATGAACATGGCTAGCAAGAGCCTTCAGGTTGAAGGCCGTGAGACTGTCAATCTGAAGTATGCTTTGAGGAGGGAATGTCTCGAGGTGGTGCTCTAAGATGAGATCCAAGAGATAATGCTCATGTGTCCTGAATTGTCCTGGTAGCTCCTCACATCATAGTCTACCCGTAATGGTTGCAGTAGCCTCTACTTCACCATCTCCATCAGAATGGCGACACCCTACCTCAGAAGGGAGGAAAGAAAACTCTCCACCAGAATCAGCGTCACTAACCTGGGGAGTGGCCTCAGAACTATAATCTCTCTCCGTAGCCATCCCACCGCTAGACTCCATAGTCTTCGGAGTAGTCTCATTCACCTGGAAATAATGAGACAACGGTGAAATGAGAACACTTGCACAATATACGCAAGAAGAAAAGAGGGAATAGTAAAAAGAGGGAGTATGCTAGTTTAATACCTCTCTTGCAGTCACCCCACTGCCAGACTCCACAGTCATCGGATTAATCTCATTCACCTGGAAACAATGAGACAAAGGTGAAATAAGAACACTTGCAAAATATACGCAAGAAGAAAAGAGAAGAATAGTAAAAAGAGGGGGTATGCTAGTTTAATACCTCTCTTATAGTTACCCTACTTTCAGACTCCACAGTCATCGGAGTAATCTCATTCACCTGGAAATAATGAAACAAATGTGAAATGAGAACACTTGCATAGTATACACAAGAAGAAAATAGGGGAATAGTAAAAAGAAGGGGTATGCTAGTTTAATACCTCTCTTGCAGTTACCCCACTGCCAGACTCCACAGTCATCGGAGTAATCTCACTCACCTGGACACAATGAGACAAACGTGAAATGAGAACACTTGCATAGTATACGTAAGAAAAAAATAGGGGAATAGTAAAAAGAGGGGGTATGCTAGTTTAATACCTCTCTTGCAGTTACCCCACTGCCAGACCCCACAGTCATCGGAGTAATCTCACTCACCTGGATAAAATGAGATAAAGGTGAAACGAGAGTGCTTGCACAGTATGCGCAAGACAAAAAGAAGGGAACAGTAAAAAAGAGGGGGTATGACAGTTTAATACCTTCCTCGCAGCCACCCTGCTCTCAGACTCCACAGAAATCGGAGCAACCTCTTCAGATTGCATAGTCATTAGGGCAACATCACTCACCTAGAAACAATGCAACAAGGGTGAAGATGAGAGTGATTGCACAGTTTAAACAAAAAATAATAGAGATGTAAGAATGACATAAGGGGAAGTGGATATCCTTATATATTGTACCTGAGTAACACCCTCCATAGCAGCCAAAGGAGGAGGTGTAAGGGCTCCCAAAGGATCCGACATGGTGGTTGGTGATCCTGAAGGGGCTATCTCAGTAATCAGTGCTCCTGAAGAGGCTACCATAGCGGTAGGTGCTCTGGAAAGAGAAACCTCAGTAATGGAAGTCGCAATGGATAGGTGAGGTTACAAATGAGAAGTAGGGGTAAGAGTTTTAATAAATTACTTATCTCATAAATGAAAAAATACCTCAATTAAAAAGAAGGGGAAATTCCTCAATGGCGCAGCAAAGATATCTACCTAAAGGGGTGCGATGGCAGGGCAAGTCGGCCCGCGCATAGGGGTTGCTGAAGAGACAATAGCAGGAACCACCATCGAAATAGCACCAAGGGATAATTGCAAAAGAAGTAAAAGAGGGCCATGATAAGTACATGTTGGTTAGAAAAGAAATGTCTAACTACAAAATATGAAAGTACCTAAGCCCCATCTAAAGAGGAGGAGAAGAAAAAGACGGTCGGTGAAGCAGGGGTTGTGTTGATAGCCTGCAAATGTTAAAACAGTTTATTTGTCACATGTCCGAAAAAAAAAAGATTCCATGCTCGAATGAAAAGGACTAACCTGAAGTGTGGGCTCATTAGTCGAATCCACAGTAAATATTGAGTCGCGAGAGATTGCCTGAACCAAAGGTATATCATCCATAGATATGCGGACCCGAGGGATAGAAATCCTCCCCAAAGAGGATAAACGTGGGATAGTAACATCATGTAAAGGAAGAGTCCCTCCCTGAGAAGAAAATCTTAAATTCGTTAGAACCTACGAAATGCAAAAGGCCAAAAAAGTATAGAGTGCCTACTACTAAAAGGAAACAAACTTTAAAAAAAATGCATACCTTCGATGAGGAGGTTCCTGGGGGCTCAGCTGTAGAGGTGCCCACCACTGAGGTAAGAGAAGACGAAATTATAACCCCGGAAGGCACAACCCTCTACACATTATAAACGGGTAAAGAAAAGGAAGAAAGAAAGAGGAAAAGGGGACAATGAAAATTTTGGAAATGGCGAGGCTTACCTGAGCAGAAGGAGAAGTCACATAAGTGGTCCTGGTGTTGGTAGGATGCACTAATGAAAGCTGTAGGTAAATGCTAGCATATACAATCGAAATGAAATTTTTGGATTAACAAATTACATTCAATGGTAAAAGAAATAAGGAGGTAGCAGACCTCTCTAAAAAGGCCTCAGGAAGAAACGAGCATAGAGTTCCTCTCCCGCTGAAAAGGCGCCAGTCATAGTGGGGGAAGGGGATAACTACTTACCTCTGTGGAAGTGACCTGCAAAATAGGGCAGAATACTTTCCTTATCAAACAAAATAATGAGGAGGAAGAAAGAAAATCATATGCATAAAATTTCCAACAAAAGGAACACTTACAGCAGCCGGGCGTGTAGTCTGGCCATAAGGAAGAGGTCGGGTGGTGGAGTAAACTCCCCCAGGAGAATGGGATGCCTATCATCACTGGAAGACTCTCTCGAGACTGATAACAAAGCATAAGTGTCAGTAGCTCCTTCCCTATGGAAACCCAAGTCGCCCACATCACCCAAAGAAGAACTATGGTTATCGTAGGAAGGGGTGCATCAATAATCAACTAGTTCCTCTTCCAATGAGGGGGGAGATCCAGGGGTTAAACTCCGAGAGAACTATTTCCACTAAGTAAAGAATGTCGGGATATAGTACCTTCTGCAATGAGAATGGATGCGACTTGTGCCTCCTGGGAAGAAATGCCCAATGCTCCGTAACCTTTCTCTTTCACAACTTGGTAGGTCTCCTCCACCCCAAGATCATCAGTATCAGACCCTTGGTTCATCACGGAGGAAACAACAATGCCAGTACCATTCCCTTTCTTCTTCTTTGCAGCCCGGGTCCTGACATGAGAAGGGGGTGGAGAAGCGGTAGTAACATGAATGAAATTAGACACATCCGTGTTAGGGTGATTCCTCTTGCTCGTGGTAGAGGTGATCACTTTCCCCCTGCTTTTTGATCATTTTCTAGACTTCACGAGGGGAAGATAAGTCGGTGGATGCTGAAGTGGCTCGTCGAGAAGAGGTTTCACTAAAATGGGAATGGCCTGCTCTAAGGGTGGCCTAGAAGTGGTACTGAGAAACCAAGGATCTTTCTGCATCCGCCTGACCAAAAATTGGGCTTTGACATATTTAACTGGGCTAGTCTCATGAGGGGGGCCAACTACACATTTTTGGATGAGATGGACCTGCCGTTGCCAAAGTAGGAACCAAGATGAAGTAAACGAAGGGCGATAATCGCAGGGAGGCACATAGAGGCCCCTTAGACCACTGACTCTATGGAACAGTCCCTGGAGAGTGAAAAATTATGTAAATGTTGTTACAACTTGGATAGTTTATCACTTGATGAAGATGTAGTAATATTTTTCTAATGTTGTAATAATATGAGTAGAAAAATTTATTTAATTTGAGTTTTAGTAATTGTGTAGTTTCGTTGATTGGCCTGTTCTTGTATTTAAGTTATTGCATAGTTTGATTAATTGGTGCCTTGTTGACTATATTAGTGCTTTGATTTGATACTATATTAGTGCTTTACTATGCAACATGATATTTATGCAACATGATATTTATTTTATCATGTTAACACAAGACTGCAATTTGAAGATTATTAAATGAATTTTCCACAATACAAAGAGTTCATGGAGGAGACTGACTGAATAGCTAATAGGTGTATTAAGGGCATTCAAGAATTTATTAGATACGCTTTTAAGAACCTTAAAAGTGAGATGATTTTGTATCCGTGCACGGTGCACCCATTGTATAAACAAAAAATATAAATATTTAGAAGATGTTGAGTTACATTTTATAATGTGGGGAATTTTTCAAGATTATAGCAAGTGGACATACCATGGTGAAAAAACATGTACCTTATGTTACCGAAGAATTACCAGTAACCGACCACGTAGCATAACACCAACGAGTGGAAGCGGTAAATGATTCTCTAACACATAGTCCATTGACCGACCTAATTGACGATGCTTACGGAGTCCACCTTAACCAAAACCGCTAACCTGTGGAGAATGATAATGCGCACAATGAACAATTTCATACTGAACTACCAGGAGATTGAGAATATATACGGTTGAAAGCCGATGCGGCTAGACCGTTATATAAAGATTGCGATGAATATCATTCGGTATTATATGCAATAATTGGTTTGCATAATTTGAAGAGTCAATTTGGCTTGTCTGGGAACAGCGTAACCATAATCCTTAAGTGGGTTAAACAAATTCTCTCAAAAGAGTAAATGTTACCAGACAATTATCATACAATAAAGAAGAGATCTTGAAGGGTTTGGTATTAAAATACAAATCTATTCGTGCATACAAGTATAATTGCATATTGTATCGCAATGAACACGAAGAGAAGGATGAATGTCCAGTATGCGGTGAGCCTAGATATGTCGTTTGTGAGAGGTAAATGACAAACCTACAAAATATCAAAAGAGCTCGCAAGTCCCACAAAAGGTTTTGAAGTATTTTCCCCTTTGATCACGGTTAAAATGATTTTTTAATGTATCGTGGATAGCGAAAGCCATAAAATGGCACGCTCGATGCGAGGTGGGTGGAAATCTAATGCGTCATCCAGTTGGTTCACTCGTTTGGAAAATTTCAAATGCACGACACCATGAATTTACAAAAGAACCACACAACATTCGTCTTGCAATCTCAACTGATGGATTTAACCCTTTTGATAATTTAAGTACTAGTCAAAGTTATTGGCCAGTTCTCATGGCCCCTTTAAGTCTTCCTCTGATACTGTGCTTGAGAAAGGAGTTCACATTATTATCTTTATTGATACCCGGGTCGAAGGCTCCAAGTGATGATATTGATATATTCTTAGCCCCATTAATCAAAGAACTTAAAGAGTTGTGGGATGAAGGCATGATGACTTTCGACTATCACAAGGGTGAAGAGTTCAAACTTAAATCAATGGTGATGTGGGCGATCCACGACCTTCCTGCTTATAGGAACTTGTCCGGTTGTATTGTTCTTGTTTATTATGGATGTCCCATATGTGGGAAGCAAACTGAAGCCATTTGGTTATAACATAGTTGTAATATGAGTTACACGAGTCATCGTAGATTTCTACCGACTAGTCACCCTTTCGGGAATGACAAGTCTAGCTTTTATCTTATTGGTCAAGAGCATCGGATGCAACCTGCTCGGGTTTCTAGTTAATAGATCAAGGAAAAGGCGGCGGCGGCTGCGACTATGGGGAATAGGTACATAGGCAAACACCCCAAGTTTGTAAACCTGAAGCATAAAGCAAGAGGAGATCCTAACGACCCTACTAAAGCAAAATAATGGTCCAGGCGATCAATATTTTTTTATTTTCCATATTAGAAAGATCATTGAGTAAGTCATGTAATTGATGTGATGTATATAGAGAAGAATTTCATAGAACATCTGATAGGAATATGTTTGGGTGGATCTCATTCCAAAGATAGAGAGCAGGCCCGCCGAGATTTATAGGATATGAAGCTAAAGAAGAAACTCTGGTTAAAAAACGATCCTACAATAGGAAGAATTTCTACCCCTTAGGCTGCTTTCACTTTGACTACTAGTGAGAAGAAGATCCTCTTAAACACGTTGTTCGACTTGAAGACTCCAACTGGTTATTTTAGTAATTTACGTAGGGTCATAAACTACAAAGAAAATGACTTAAAATAGTGCTAATCTCATGACTGGCGTGTAATCCTCCAATTAATCCCTCTGTTATTTCGGCATTGCTTCTCTGAACACAAAGATCGTCATCGGGCAATTATGCAAATCAATTTTTGTTTTACCCTAGTTTGTGCAAAAATGGTAAAAAGAAGGCACACTAAAGATGCAAAATCCACACTTAGGCTTAAAAATGTGTTGTTAGAGGGCGAAACCCCTTAGCGGCCCCTTTGGGGGAGCAATCACCATGTACGGGACCAATCTAACTTGCAGGAGTTGATCGCGTGGTCATGGGACCCTCAGTTTGAGAATATCACAATAATTTGAAAAAATTTACACTTAGGCTTAAAAATGTTTTTTTTTTAGGGAAAACCCTTTAGAGCCCGCCGAACGGCCTTTTTGGTGGAGTGATCACCATGCACGGGTCCAATATAGCTAGTAAGAGTTGATCACATGGTCACGGGACAAAACATATAATATCCACACTTAGGCTTGAAAACATGTCATCGGGGGGCGAAACCCTGCAAAGCTCCCCAAACATCCCCGTGGGTGGCGCCAACACCTCGCTCGGGATCAGTGTAACTCGTAAGAACCATCGAATGGTTAGGAAACCCCCGGTTTGAGAGCACAAAACAAATTTGTGAATGTCCACACTTAGGCTTGAAAAGTACCGTTGGGGGCGAAACACCTTAGTGCGCCCCAAACGGCCCCGTGAGCGGTGTTAACACATCGCACGGGACCAATGTAACTCGTAGGAGCCAATTGGATGGTCACGGGACCCCCGGTTTCAGGTCACGTCCCAAAACAGAGAAAATTCACACTTAGTCTTGAAAACGTGCCTTTGGGGGGGTGAAACCACATAGCGCCCACTTAACGATCCCGTGACCACACAGTCGGTTGCTGCGTGTTGTAGATCTCATTGAAATTTTTTTGGAAAGGTGTCCCGGATAATATGATGCATTTTCCCATTTGGCATTTGATAGAATATTTCAAATATGAATCCTCTATTGGAGTGTCCTGGATTGGTGAATCTTGATGAATGTCACACTCCCCGTAATGAAATTATCTACCATTATGGGGATTGTGGTCTTCATTAAGATCCATTAAACATGCCTTTAGACGAGTCGTACTTGAAATACTCTATCAAAATTCAAACAGGAAAACGCGTCATATTATTTGGGACACCTTTCTAGAACAATTTCAATGAGCTCTACAACACACCGCATTTGGCAAGACCAGAAAAGACAGATTTACTTTCCAAACATGTCTTTAGAGGGTGAAACCCCAAAGAGCCCCCCAAATGGCCCCGTGAGTGGCACCAACACCTCGCACGGGACTAATGTTACTCGTAGAAACTAACCTGGTGGTCATGGGACCCTCGATTTTAGAGCACAACCCAAAATAAAGAATATCCACACTTAGGATTGAAAACGTCACGTTAGAGGGATAAACCCCTTAGCTCCCCCCACACGGCCACGTGAGGGGCTCCAACACCTCTCACGAGTCCAATGTAACTCGTAGGAACCGATCGCGTGATCATGGGACCCTCTGTTTGAGAGCACGGTCCAAAATAGAGAAAATCCACACTTAGGGTTGAAAACGTGCCGTCAGGGGGAGAAACCCCTTATCGCCCCCCAAACATCCCCTTGAGTGGTGCCAACACCTAGCGCGGATCCAATGTGACTCTTAGGAACTGACTGCATGGTCACATGACCCTCGGTTTGAGAGCACGACCCAAATTTCAGAATGCCTACACTTAGGCTTGAAAATGTATCGTTAGGCGGCAAAACCCCGCAATGCCCCCCAAATGGCCCCATGGACTGCGTAAATACCTCGCTCGGGACCAACGTAGCCGTATAAACAGGTCGCATGGACACGGGACCCTCGATTTGAGAGCACGTCCCAAAATAAAGAATATCCACACTTAGGCTTGAAAATATGTTGTCGGGGGGCGAAAGCCCTTAGTCCCCCCCCCCCCAAACGGCCCCGTTAACGGCGCCAACACCTCTCACAAGACCAATGTAACTCGTAGGAACCCGCTGCATGGTCACAGGACCCTCGATTTGAGATCATGACCAAAAAAAGAGAATATCCACACTTAGGCTTGAAAATGTGTTGTGGGGGGGGTGAAACCCCTTAGAGCCCCCCACACGGCCTCGTAAATGTTGCCAACACCTTGTATGGATCCAATGTAACTCATAGGAACTGATCGCGTGGTCACGGGACCCTCAATTTGAGAGCATGGCCCAAAACAGAGAAAATTCACACTTAGGCTTGAAAACATGCCGTCGGGGGGCAAAATCCCTTAGCGCCCCCCAAACGGCCCCGTGAGTGGAACCAATACCTCGGACAAGTCCAATGTAACTCGTAGAAATCGATCGTGTAGTCACAAGACCCTCGATTTGAGAGCACGGTCTAGATTTTAGAATGCCTACACTTAAGCTTGAAAATGTGTCGTTAGAGGGAAAAACCCTTCAACGCTGCCCAAACGGCCCCGTGGGTGGTGCCAATAGCTTACTTGGGACCAACATAGCCCACACAAACCGATCGCATGGTCATGAGA
Source organism: Sambucus nigra (assembly GCA_949130495.1). NCBI lineage: Eukaryota > Viridiplantae > Streptophyta > Magnoliopsida > Dipsacales > Adoxaceae > Sambucus > Sambucus nigra. Next base: position 632,988,036 of record OX422212.1, on the reverse strand, counting down.
CCCCCAATTTGAGAGAACGACCTAGATTTCAGAATGCCTACGTGGGTCCCATGACCGCGTAGTCACGGGAACCCCATTTGAGAGCACGGGACCCCCGCGAGGTCACCCAATGAGCACTTATAGCAAATGATCAATTAGACTCCCGATTTTAGGATTTTTTATTATTATTAAAGCTAATTATGGCCCAAATCTGTGACCATGTTTTCTATACAGTAATCTTGGGCATGGCCCAAAGTTGTGACTAAGTTGAGTTTTATAAAAAGCATAGTTGTGGCCTAAAGATGTGACAAAGATTAATCATAAGAAAAATGGTCACGGCTTAAATCCTTAATCAGGTTTAATTGTACACAAAACATGGTCACGGCTATGGGTCGTGACTAGATGGTTTTGAAATTGGGTGATGGTCACGGGTTTAGGCCGTGACCATGCTTGTAAATCGAGTCAGGGCTATTGGTCGTGACTACGTTCATGACTATCAAAAGTTCGTGACCAGGCCAGTGGGTCGGGGATTTGGGCCGTGACCATTGAAATTGGTCACGCCCGATTTGGTCACGGACCAAATCCCCGATCCCCATTGCCTGGTCAGGGATAAAGTTCGTGACCAATCGCCCAGTTTGGTGTAGTAAAGCTTTATGATGTGGTCTCATTAAGTATCATTGGATGTATCCTTTTGATACCTAGATGAAAACCTTTAAAGATTATGTAAAGAATACACAGTTTATTAGAGGTTCAATTTCTAAAGAATACCTAATGGTGGAATCATCTTTATACGCTAGGGAACATATGCTAGAACAAGAGGTGAGGAGGTTCAATCCTCATGGATACCTAGTGATTAAGGAACCTAATGAGTTTGAGGACAAATTTTTATTTGGGAACCCTAAAGAGGTGAAACTCATAAATCTATTATACGAGCAAGTAGCTCATTATATCTTCGAATTGTAAGATGAAGTCGAAGACTAAAGAGAGTGAGTATCTATAGAATTCTTCTTCTTTGATTATATATTTTTTATATTTTATGATCTAAACTCTACAATTTATCGGTAGGAAGTAAGAGAACCAAATTGCCCAAAATCAAAGGCAAAATTGCACGACAACTGATTTTAGAGCATGGGTGTCAAAAGAGGTCATTTTCACATCTTATGTGTGCGGTTATTTATTCATATGTGGTAAGAACATGCCCTAATGTCAATTCATTAATAAATACAGCTTTTAAAAAGAGGTGGTGTCTCTTCCAGACTTGCACACCTAGTAAAAGGTCCTAGTTTTCGTGCGAAAAAGTTTAAGAAATTTTGCACCAACGATTTTAATTTCATTTCATATCTATATGAGGAAAAGATTTTAACACAAAATAGTGGAATATCATTTTCTGCCTTGACCACCTGTATCTCTAGCAAAAGTGATAAAAATCCAAAGAATATGGTGCTAACCTATTATGGTATGATCCAACAAATCCTAGAATTTGATTACTTAGGATTCACAGAAATCGTATTCTATTATGATTGGGTAAAGGTGGAGGATACAACGAATGCTTACAAATTTGATCCTGACTCCAGACTTATTATGGTAGATTTATAAAAGTTGAAGAGTAAAGATCGCATAGTCGATGAGCCTTTTATTTGTGCCTTTCAAAACGTAAAGCATGTATTCTACTCGAAGTGCATAAACAATGACAATTGGTTTATTGTTGTGTATGCACCAAAGGGTATGACTACTCAAGTAGACGTATTAAAGGCTCCTAAAGAGGTCCAGTCAACTCTTAATGACAACCCTAATTTGAAGAATCTTTTAGTTAATTTAGAGGAATATTGAGTATCAAAAAATTATTTTATCCCTGTCAATCTTATTGGTATCCTATTATGATTTTGACATTGTATCAGCGCTTTACTTTGATCTATGAATGTTTAGTTACTTTTACGAATGCTTAATATAATTTATGTAAGTTAACTTTAGATATATTTTATGTTCAGTCGAATATTTAGTTACTTTCACAAGACGCTCGGTTTGAGAATAGAGTCATTTCAGTTTATGATTGGATTAAATTGGCTAAGCTCAATTTCCACGTGTTCTTATACATATACATTTATTGATCAATTTCATTGATGCAGTCTTTAGTAAATGAAGTTAAATTAGCTTTATTTTATGAAGATTGTATCAAAGAAACTAATCAAAAAAATTTACCTGTAAAAAACTACATTGGGGGCTCCAGGATCAATTTAGTCTAATCACAAATTCAGAAGACTCTATTTAATGGCCTTCTTGAATCGCAAGAACCAAGTACTCTTTACTTTAATTGAAGCGGTTATCTAATTGATATATATATATATATATATGCATTATCTTTTAAATCTTTTAGATGATAGAAGGAGTACGGAATAATTATTGGTTTTGTTTGGTTTCCCTGTTAGATAATTATTGGTTGTTGGCTTGTTATTTGTTAGTATATATAATACCCCGTAATTTTAATGAATTTAATACGAGATTAGTTAAAAGTAAAATAGGGATTAATTGAAATTAATCATGAATAATAATTGGGATTAATCCAGATTGAATATTACTAGAGAATAAAGTAATATGTGATTGATATTGAATATTACTTAGTGCTTAAAAGTAATATATGATTATATGGTCGCGAGTGAATAATACAAGAATTACGAAAATTAAGTCGGGGCTCGTGTAGGAGTCGTATCGGGACTAATTTTAATCAATGAAAAGTAAATTATTTCCATGTCATCCAAATGGTCGTTTTGAGTGTACCGTTGAGTCCGAAAGGGTTTAAATAGGCAGAAAAGTCTACCAGGAGGTTTGATTTAGGGCTCAGATCAATTGGGAATCAAAAGGACACCTCGGTGAGGTAATTTGGTCATTTTAGTTGGGAGGTGAATAGTAACTCCGAAAATTATATAAGTGAAGAGATTAGATAACTTAGGCTCATTCACCAAAAATAAATAAAGGAAATGTCTTTGAGGAAAGAGAGAGGTTTTCCAAGGAGAGGAAAAGGTTTTGAGAACAAACCAAGGGACAAACACCTTGCACCACCATCGAAAAAGTGACCAAAAAAGAGGAGGGGACATCCTACACATATCTTCTCCAAAGAATCAGGCCTACACCTTAAGGCAAGTGTAATTCTTGTTCCAATTAGTGAGTATAATATCCATGTTAGAATAGGATTAACATTCACCCATGAGAATTATGAATTGGGCATGAAATGATGGATAAATTAATTAATAGGATAGGTATTGCTTGTAGTTGAGAAATCCACATGTTGTGGTTATCAAATTAATGATTTGAATTGTAACTCACGAAATTATATTCTGAGTTTTATGAAGAACATAAATGGTGAATATGGAATTTGAGGATTTTAAGGATTATATTTATTTAGATAAAAAACCATTTTGAAATTAAGGAATTAGATGTTTTCTATATGTTATAATCACCCATAAACATGTATAAATCATGTGGGGATATTGGGGATTTGTTATGTCATATTCCATGTGGGTTTGGGTGTAAGAAATGGAGAAAAACGCAGAAAACTGAGGTTGGGGACGAATGTTAAGACGTCGTTAGAACGAAAGGGGAAGTCTTGAATGACATCGTTTGAACGAGATGAGACATCGTTCGAACGAGATACGACGTCATTCGAACGAGATGCTATGTCGTTTGAATGAGATACAGTATCATTTGAACGAGAAATCAGGGACTTCAAATGAGATTTTAGAAATCTTGTTTTAGCCCAAAAAAGCTTGGAAATTCGTATTTTTTACCCACGGTAAGTTTCGAATCATTTTGGTACATTAACAGGGAGTGAGGCACTTAGGTTAATGTTGGGAAATTATATAATGAATTAAGAAATGAATTATGTGAGTGATAACTACATAAAATAATATGATAATGAGAATAAATCGTAATTATCAAATACGAGTGGTATTCGAGAAATACACGAGTATTTGGGTAGGATAAATTCCTAATACGTCGTATAGGTCGAGTGTGTGCCTATCGATGGGAGGTTTGCGCATTGAGGGCAGTCATATCTTGATGATCCTTATAAGGTATTTTTGACTTGTTGCCTCATAACATAAGACTTGGGTTTGATTGCCATTAGTGAAAACAATGGTATTGAACAGTCATGTGGGTGCGTATGTATGTGCGTCGGCAATAGGCTTAGGACTATGTTCGACTCCAATACTTGTGTTTTGATACTTGTGGTTCGAGGGATATACCAAACCAACAATCCTTTATACAGTGACGAGATGTACTGGGACTAGATAACAAAGTATGCATGCACCACAGCTGAGTCTCGGGGTGAAGTACTATATATATATATATATATATATATATATATATATATATAGAGAGAGAGAGAGAGAGAGAGAGAGTGAATGTAAGGCCCTAAAACGTGATTAGTAATGTTAATTATATGGTTAAGTATAAGTTATAAGTTGGTGAGGGGTGTTAAACGTGTTAATTATCATATTTGGGGGATACATACTCATGTGATAAATGTGTTGGTTGCATTAGATGTTAATCGAGCTTATGATCGGGGATAACTTCTTTAGATCATATGATTAGTTATGTGGTTAAATACATCATGAAAATATATTTTTCATACATCATTTCGATTATAAAATTAAACCAAGGTGCTGGTCCGAAATTAGCGATGTTAGGTCGCCAAATGTGAAAGTTTTGAGATTTTTGATAAATTGCTTCTCTTTTGTTCGGGCACAAATTAGGCATACTAATTTTATGATTTGGGGAAAAAATATTGAAGTTGTGTATATATGAGTTATGTTTATAACACAACAAACGTTGCATCAAACGGACATTCGAGTGAGAAGATATTGTATTTTTACGAACAGTGGGTAAAGTGGTCATTTAGCTTTAAATGATATTTTGTCTTATATAGCGCCACATGTCAGATTTTGATTGGATCAAGGGGGTGAAATTATGCCTACTTTAAACCTTTAAGATGACCTCCTCCTTCAGTGAAAATCATCCATGAGAAAGTTTGGCCTAAGGAGAGAGAATTGGGGAGCTTAGGAAGGGAAAAGCGAGGAGAAGTTGGAAAAAAATCTGTAGGAAATTACAAAAAGTCCTTAAGGTAATTCTATCCCTAAATATTGTATTACTGATTAAAGTGGTAGAAATAATTAATTGGTTGTTGAACTTGCAAGCCTTGGTGGTTAAGTACGGATAAATGCAAGTTCAAGCAAAGTGAAACCTGTAAACCCTCAAAATCGCTTTGTTTAGAAACCTTGTGTATTCAAACTTCTATATTTTTTTGTGTACTTACTAGAATTAAGAAATTACAATTGGAGATTAAAATAGACTCATATGTGTATATCATATTCGAAAATTAAAATTCCCTGAAATGAATCTTGGGTGATTGTTTGAAGTTCAGGTATAAAATCTGCCCCGAAAGTGTAAGTGTGCACACCAGGTTTTCGACGTTTTGATTGACTTAGCAAATGAACTCTAAAAATTAAGCAAATTTATTTTTATATTATTCAATACATTTGATATCTATTCCCATGATTTATAACCGATGCGGAGGTTATATATGCTTGAGAAATGTTAAGTTATGCTTTGATTGTCTACTCATAACTAGATGTGTTAAAAGTTGCATAAATCATTGAATGCTTACTGAAATTAAGAAATTCCAATTGGAAATGTTACAGAACATATATTAGTATGATATACTTGAAGGGGAGAATAAAACACCTTCTTTTTTGGCTTGGGGGTTTTGTTGAAGTTGAAGTTTTGTTGTTGTTTTTCTCCAGAAAGGATTTCGAAAAGGTTGCAATCATTGAATGTTTTTTTTCGCATTAATTAATTACTTGAAAATACTGTCGTTTTTAATTATTTAAAAAATGCTGTTGTTTCTAATTAATTAATTAAAACGTTAAGTTGCTTTATTAGAGAGATGCAACTGTTCAAATAGTCATGTCTGTTCTGGAAAAAGCCATGAGTTGCAGCCCTTCACCACTTATAAAAGGGACCTTATGCAGTCCATTTAAAAGATTAGAAAATCTACACGAATTCCCTACTACTGTCCTTGTTCCCTTCCTACTGTTTGAGAGAAATTCTCCATTGTTGGTTCGTGGGACTGTTGCACTGAAGTGCTTCTTGCAACAGTCGTTGACCGTTTCATCCTGGGAGGCAGATGCCCATTGAACCTTCCGTCAGCACCGTAGCGAGGGCGTATTCTTTCTTAAGGAGAGATAGTTCAACTTTCGACTCGATCAAAATTATACAAGTGATTGTTTCAGTCGCAAACTGTATGTTCTTCTTATCTCCCCTTACTTTTCTGTTTTTTTTTAATTAATTTTAATTACTGTTTATATTTATTTAGTGATATATATATATTCATTTTTCGTAATCCGGTAAACAACAATCTTAAGACAGAATAGTATATATATAATTTTTGTGTTTTCACTAAATAAATATAATTTTCTTAATTGAAATTAGATTGGAAACGTTTTACCTGTTTTATTTACATCCTAAAACGTGTTTACATTGAATATCCTTTTTCTTACAATTTTAATTTTTTAAACAATTTCTATACATTTAATAAATTGCTTTTGTGTTATTTAATATCAGAATAATGGCTACTGAATCCTCTGAAAATGTGATGTTTGTTCCTCAAAATGATGTGACAGTTAGTATTCCTAATACCGTTCCTACTCATTTAACTCATGGAGAAAAACTCAAAAAGTTTAATGGTACTGATTTCAAACGTTGGCAACAAAAGATGTTGTTCTATTTAACTACTATTAATCTTGCGAGGTTTATTAATGAAGATGCTCCTGTGGTTAATGAAAATGAAACGGATAAGACAACTTTGCTAGCTGTAGAAGCATGGAAACATTCAGATTTTATTTGCAAAAACTATATCCTTAATGGATTGGACAATACACTTTATAATGTATATAGTCCAATCAAAACCGCTAAATTGTTATGGGAGCCTTTGGATAAAAAATATAAAACCGAGGATGCCGGCATGAAAAAATTCGTGGTCGGTAGATTTCTCGAGTATAAAATGGTTGATTCAAAGACTGTCATAAGCCAAGTCCAAGAGCTTTAATTAATTTTTCATGAAATACTTGCTGAAAATATGGTCATAAGTGAAACATTTGAAGTTGCTACGCTAATTGAGAAATTACCTCCTTCTTGAAAGGATTTCAAAAATTATTTGAAGCATAAACGAAAGGAAATGGGACTTGAAGATTTGATTGTTCGGTTAAGGATAGAAGAAGATAATCGTAAATATGAAAAGAAAAATGGTAACCATGTTATGTCTACAAAAGCAAATATTGTTGAGGATGGACAAAAATTCAATAAAAAGAGGAAGCACAAAAATGAAGGCACAAGTCAACAAGGCGGTGCTAAGAAGTTCAAAGGAAAATGTTTTAATTGCAACAAAGAAGGTCATAGGGCCAAGGATTGTCGCAAGCCGAAAAAACAAGAGAACTTCAAGAAGAAAGCACCAAAATCCAACATGACAGAAGTTTATGCATTATCCGACGATGTTTCCAATATTTCTTTCTCCGCAGTTGTATCTGAAGTAAATTTGGTGGTTAATACCAAAGAGTGGTGGGTTGATACCGGCGGTACACGCCATGTATGTTCCGATAAAAGTATGTTCACAACCTACCAGCCAATTGCAAATGGAGAACAATTATTCATGGGAAACTCCTCCACCTCGAAGGTTGAAGGTAAAGGCAAAGTAGTGCTGAAAATGACTTCGGGGAAGCATCTGGCACTTAATGATGTATTGCATGTGCCTGACATTAGAAAGAACCTTGTTTCCGGTTCCGTGCTAAGCAAGAAAGGATTTAAGCTAGTCTTTGTTGGAGACAAATTTGTACTAAGTAAAGATGGAATGTATGTAGGGAAAGGATATATGTGTGATGGGATGTTCAAATTGAACGTCTTGACTATAGTACCTAAAAGTAACGATGATAATAATAAAATGATATCTTCTGCTTATATGCTTGAGTCTATGGATATGTGGAATGGTAGACTTGGACATGTTAATTATAATACTTTAAGTAAATTAATTCACTTAGAATTAATTCCTAAATTTAGCATTGATACAAGTCACAAATGTGAAACATGTGTACAAGCAAAATTAACAAAAATACCTTTTCATTCAATTGAAAGGAATAGTGAACCTTTAGATTTAATTCACACCGATATATGTGATTTAAAATTTGTTCAAACTAGAGGTGGGAAAAAGTACTTTATTATCTTTGTGGATGATTGCACTAGATATTGCTATGTCTATCTTTTAAGAAGCAAAGATGAAGCAATTGAAGCTTTTAAGCAATACAAGATAGAAGTTGAGAATCAACTTGGTAAAAAGATTAAAGAATTAAGAAGCAATAGAGGTGGTGAATATGAATATCCTTTTAAGGAAATATGTTTAGAAAATGGTATTATTCACCAAACTACCGCACCTTACTCTCCTCAATCAAATGGGATTGCGGCAGGTAAAAACCGAAATTTAAAAGAAATGATGAATGCATTATTAATAAGTTCGGGATTACCCCAAAACATGTGGGGGGAAGCACTGCTTTCAGCTAATTACATTCTCAACAAATTGATTCATAAGAAAACAAATAAGATACCCTATGAGTTGTGAAAAGGACGCAAGCCTTCCTACAAATACTTAAAAGTGTGGGGGTGTCTTGCAAAAGTACTAATTCCTGAACCAAAAAAGGTGAAAATTGGTCCAAAGACTATTGACTGCATATTCATTGGTTATGCACATAATAGTAGTGCATATCGGTTTCTTGTGCATAAGTCTAATATTCCTGAAATTCATGAAAATACAATCATAGAATCTAGGAATGCATCATTCTTTGAAAATATCTTTCCTTGTAAAAATACACAAGAAACAATTTCTAACAAAAGAATGCTTGAAGTTACAAATGGTGAACCTCAAAATATTATTGAGAAAGAACCTAGACGTAGCAAAAGAGCTAAGATTTCAAAATCTTTCGGTCCAGATTTTCAAACATATATGTTAGAAAGTGAACCTCAAACAGTAAAAGAAGCTCTATCCACTCCGGAAGCCTCATATTGGAAAGAAGCTATCAATAGTGAAATTGAATCCATTTTGTAAAATCATACTTGGGAATTGGTGGGCCTACCACCAGGGACAAGACCGTTAGGGTGTAAATGGATATTCAAACGAAAAATGAAAGCTGATGGTACTATTGATAAATATACGGCTAGAATTGTAGCTAAATGATACAAGAAAAAAGAGGGAATAGATTATTTCGACACCTATTCACCTGTTACAAGAATTACGTCCATTAGAATGTCACAGCAATACATAAATTGGAAATACACCAAATGGATGTTAAAACGGCATTTTTGAATGGTGAATTAGATGAAGAAATATATATGGAACAATCGGAAGGTTTTAGATCTCCTGGAAATGCAAGGAAAGTATGTAAACTTGTGAAGTCATTATATGGGTTGAAACAAGCACCTAAACAATGGCATGAAAAATTTGACAATGTCATGAAGTCAAATGGTTTCAAAATAAATGAGTGTGATAAATGTGTTTACATCAAAAGAACTCAAGCGGGACATGTGATTGTATGTCTATATGTAGATGATATCCTAATAGTTGGTAATAATAATAATGTTATCAATTCTAAACAAATGTTGACTAGTAGATTTGAAATGAAGGACATGGGATTGGCTGATGTAATCCTAGGAATTAAAATTATTAGAACCCCTCAAAGAATTAGCTTATCTCAATCACATTACGTTGAAAAAATACTTCAAAAGTATAATAAATATGATCAAAGTCGAGTGAGAACACCTGTAGATCCAAGTCATCACCTCTTTAAAAATAAAGGTGAAGGTATATCTCAATTAGAGTATTCTCGTATTATTGGAAGTTTGATGTATTTATCAAACTGTACTCGTCCTGATATAGCATACTCAATTAGTAAGCTCAGTCGATATACGAGTAATCCTGGGAAAGATCATTGGAAAGCCTTGATAAGAGTTCTTCGATAATCTTTGGGGGATGGGTTGCACTATGAACGATATCCAGCTGTACTTGAAGTCTATAGCGATGCAAATTGGATATATGACTCAAATGATTCGAAATCCACAAGTGGATATGTATTTACCCTTGGAGGTGCAGACGTATCTTGGAAATCCTCAAAGCAAACGTGTATTGCAAGATCCACGATGGAATCTGAATTTATTGCTTTAGATAATGCTGGGGAAGAGGCCGAATGGCTTAGAAACTTCTTAGAGGATATTACAATATGGTCAAAGCCCGTGCCACCTATCATAATACATTGTGATAGTCAATCGGCAATTTCTAGGGCTGAAAATAATAACTATAACGGTAAATCACCACATATACGTCGTCGACACCAAACCGTTAGACAATTGCTCTCAAATGGAATTATTTATGTTGACTATGTAAAGTCAAAGGAAAATATTGTGGATCCACTAACTAAAGGTATACCTGGAGAGCAAGTTGTAAGTTCATCACGTGGAATGGGCCTAAAGCCTGTAAAATTCTAAAGAGTCGTCTTAATGGAAACCCAACCTAAATGACTGGAGATCCCAAGAAATAGGTTCAAAGGGACAACCTAATTATGATGACTCAGTTTGCACTGAGAAGTAATACTTTAATTACTTCCTCCCATTCCAAAAATGAGTCAGTGCACAAACTGCCGCGTGTATAAGGATAAACTATATTTTTAATGATTTCTATATCTTGAATGTATAGGTTAAGTGGGGTATTAGCAGGATACTCTTTATAGAAATCACCTATGTGAGTGAGAAGGGGCCGCTTCTATGAGAATAACGAAGGCTATTTCTCTAGCACACTCATGAAACCAGGAGGTGTCCAAGGCCAAAATGGACACAATAATGAGAACCAATAAGGTTGGAAAAACATTGTGTGAATATTATTGTCTCAGTTTACACAAATGGTCGATCAATTCAAGACATCACGTTCATTGATTGTCTAGTAAGCTCGATAGTATCTCACTAGGAAAGATTCAAAGCCACAAGCTATCTTTTTCGATGCAATGTTTTTTCCTAGAACAACTCTCTGTTTGCATCTATATTTGTTTGATTCTTCCAAATTTCATTCATGTGGGGGATTGTTGTATATTTTATAAAATTCCAGCTTATTTGGTCAAACTTTAGAGTCAATTTTAATTAAGACACATATGTTAAAAGTGACGTGTCTTAGTACCAATGTGTTCCTTGTAGCAAAGAGATTAATTTGGTATACTCACTTGTTCAAAATAGTGAAGTAATGAATGAAAAATTTGGATTTAAAGTGACCCATTTGAGTTTAAGCTAGATGGTGTAACATAGTTAAGTGGGTTTGTCCCACATTGAAAAAGTGGTAGAAAAACTTGGAATTAATATACACAAGTTATGGGACTAAGGCTTGGATGCCTTGTGTTATCCCAACTCTTTGAAGGGGAGATGGCCTACACTATTCATGTGTTGGGCTTGGCCCAAAATCCCACACGCACGCCGTCGTCCGGCCCGTGCCCGTGTCCGGGTTGTGGGTCTTTCTTGAGCAACTATTAAAAATTTTGGACAAATTTTAATTGCCCTCTGAGCTTTAAATTATTTTTTTTCGCATTAATTAATTACTTAAAAATACTGTCGTTTTTAATTATTTAAAAAACGTTGTCATTTCTAATTAATTAATTAAAACGTTAAGTTGCTTTATTAGAGAGTTGCAACTGTTCAAATAGTCATGTTTGTTCTGGGAAAAGCCATGAGTTGCAGCCCTTCACCACTTATAAAAGGGACCTTATGCAGTCCATTTAAAAGATTAGAAAATCTACCCGAATTCCCTACTACTGTCCTTGTTCCCTTCCTATTGTCTGAGAGAAATTCTCCATTGTTGGTTCATGGGACTGTTGCACTTAAGTGCTTCTTGCAACAGTCGTTGACCGTTTCATCCTGGGAGGCAGACGCCCATTGAACCTTCCGTCAGCACCGTAGCGGGGGCGTATTCTGTCTTAAGGAGAGATAGTTCAACTTTCGACTCGGTCAAAATTATACAAGTGATTATTTCAGTCGCAAACTGTATGTTCTTCTTATCTCCCTTTACTGTACTGTTTTTTTTAATTAATTTTAATTACTGTTTATATTTATTTAGTGATATATATATATTCATTTTTCGTAATCCAGTAAACAACAATCTTAAAACAGAATAGTACATATATAATTTTTGTGTTTTCACTAAATAAATATAATTTTCTTAATTGAAATTAGATTGGAAACGTTTTACCTGTTTTATTTACATACTAAAACGTGTTTACATTGAATATCCTTTTTCTTACAATTTTAATTTTTCAAATAATTTCTATACATTTCATAAATTGCTTTTGTGTTATATCAGAATAATGGCTACTGAATCCTCTGAAAATGTGATGTTTGTTCCTCAAAATGATGTGACGGTTAGTATTCCTAATACCGTTCCTACTCATTTAACTCATGGAGAAAAACCCGAAAAGTTTAATGGTACTCATTTCAAACGTTGGCAACAAAAGATGTTGTTCTATTTAACTACCATTAATCTTGCGAGGTTTATTAATGAAGATGCTCCTGTGGTTAATGAAAATGAAACGAATAAGACAACTTTGCTAGCTGTAGAAGCATGGAAACATTCAGATTTTATTTGCAAAAACTATATCCTTAATGGATTGGACAATGCACTTTATAATGTATATAGTCCAATCAAAACCGCTAAATTGTTATGGGAGCCTTTGGATAAAAAATATAAAACCGAGGATGCCGGCATGAAAAAATTCATGGTCGGTAGATTTCTCGAGTGTAAAATGGTTGATTCAAAGACTCTCATAAGCCAAGTCCAAGAGCTTAAATTAATTTTTCATGAAATACTTGCTGAAAATATGGTCATAAGTGAAACATTTCAAGTTGCTACGGTAATTGAGAAATTACCTCCTTCTTGGAAGGATTTCAAAAATTATTTGAAGCATAAACGAAAAGAAATGGGACTTGAAGATTTAATTGTTCGGTTAAGGATAGAAGATAATCGTAAATCTGAAAAGAAAAATGGTAACCATGCTATGTCTGCAAAAGCAAATATTGTTGAGGATGGACAAAAATTCAATAAAAAGAGGAAGCACAAAAATGAAGGCACAAGTCAACAAGGCGGTGCTAAGAAGTTCAAAGGAAAATGTTTTAATTGCAACAAAGAAGGTCATAGGGCCAAGGATTGTCGCAAGCCGAAAAAACAAGAGAACTTCAAGAAGAAAGCACCACAAGCCAACATGACAGAAGTTTATGCATTATCCGATGATGTTTCCAATATTTCTCTCTCCGCAGTTGTATCTGAAGTAAATTTGGTGGGTAATACCAAAGAGTGGTGGGTTGATACCGGCGGTACATGCCATGTATGTTCTGATAAAAGTATGTTCACAACCTACCAGCCAATTACAAATGGAGAACAATTATTCATGGGAAACTCCTCCACCTCGAAGGTTGAAGGTAAAGGCAAAGTAGTGCTGAAAATGACTTCGGGGAAGCATCTCGCACTCAACGATGAATTGCATGTGCCTGACATTATAAAGAACCTTGTTTCCGGTTCTGTGCTAAGCAAGAAAGGATTTAAGCTAGTCTTTGTTGGAGACAAATTTGTACTAAGTAAAGATGGAATGTATGTAGGGAAAGGATATATGTGTGATGGGATGTTCAAATTGAACGTCATGACTGTTATACCTAAAAATAACGATGATAATAATAAAATGATATCTTCTGCTTATATGCTTGAGTTTATGGATATGTGGCATGGTAGACTTCGACATGGTAATTACAATACATTAAGTAAATTAATTCACTTAGAATTAATTCCTAAATTTAGCATTGATACAAGTCACAAATGTGAAACATGTGTAGAAGCAAAATTAACAAAAACACCTTTTCATTCAATTGAAAGGAATAGTGAACCTTTAGATTTAATTCACACCGATATATGTGATTTAAAATTTGTTCAAACTAGAGGTGGGAAAAAGTACTTTATTACCTTTGTGGATGATTGCACTAGATATTGCTATGTCTATCTTTTAAGAAGCAAAGATGAAGCAATTGAAGCTTTTAAGCAATACAAGATAGAAGTTGAGAATCAACTTGGTAAAAAGATTAAAGAATTAAGAAGCGATAGAGGTGGTGAATATGAATATCCTTTTAAGGAAATATGTTTAGAAAATGGTATTATTCACAAAACTACCGCACCTTACTCTCCTCAATCAAATGGGATTGCGGAACGTAAAAACCGAACTTTAAAAGAAATGATGAATGCATTATTAATAAGTTCGGGATTACCCCAAAACATGTGGGGGGAAGCACTGCTTTCAGCTAATTACATTCTCAACAAATTGATTCATAAGAAAACAAATAAGATACCCTATGAGTTGTGGAAAGGACGCAAGCCTTCCTACAAACACTTAAAACTGTGGGGGTGTCTTGCAAAAGTACTAATTTCTGAACCTAAAAAGGTGAAAATTGGTCCAAAGACTATTGACTGCATATTCATTGGTTATGCACATAATAGTAGTGCATATTGGTTTCTTGTGCATAAGTCTGATATTCCTGAAATTCATGAAAATACAATCATAGAATCTAGGAATGCATCATTCTTTGAAAATATCTTTCCTTGTAAAAATACACAAGAAACAATTTCTAACAAAAGAATGCTTGAAGTTACAAATGGTGAACCTCAAAATATTATTGAGGAAGAACCTAGACGTAGCAAAAGAGCTAAGATTTCGAAATCTTTCGGTCCAGATTTTCTAACATATATGTTAGAAAGTGAACCTCAAACGATAAAAGAAGCTCTATCCACTCCGGAAGCCTCATATTGGAAAGAAGCTATCAATAGTGAAATTTAATCCACTTTGCAAAATCATACTTGGGAATTGGTGGGCCTACCACCAGGGACAAGACCGTTAGGGTGTAAATGGATATTCAAACGAAAAATGAAAGCTGATGGTACTATTGATAAATATAAGGCTAGACTTGTAGCTAAAGGATACAAGCAAAAAGAGGGAATAGATTATTTCGACACCTATTCACCTGTTACAAGAATTACATCCGTTAGAATGTTAATTGCAATTGCATCAATACATAAATTGGAAATACACCAAATGGATGTTAAAACGGCATTTTTGAATGGTGAATTAGATGAAGAAATATATATGGAACAACCGGAAGGTTTTAGATCTCCTGGAAATGAAAGGAAAGTTTGTAAACTTGTGAAGTCGTTATATGGGTTTAAACAAGCACCTAAACAATGGCATGAAAAATTTGACAATGTCATGAAGTCAAATGGTTTCAAAACAAATGAGTGTGATAAATGTGTTTACATCAAAAGAACTTAAGCGGGACATGTGATTGTATGTCTATATGTAGATGATATGCTAATAATTGGTAATAATAATAATGTTATCAATTCTACTAAACAAATGTTGACTAGTAGATTTGAAATGAAGGACATGGGATTGGCTGATGTAATCCTAGGAATTAAAATTATTAGAACCCCTCAAGGAATTAGCTTATCTCAATCACATTACGTTTAAAAAATACTTCAAAAGTATAATAAATATGATCAAAGTCCAGTGAGAACACCTGTAGATCCAAGTCATCACCTCTTTAAAAATAAAGGTGAAGGTATATCTCAATTAGAGTATTCTCGTATTATTGGAAGTTTGATGTATTTATCAAACTGTACTCGTCCTGATATAGCATACTCAATTAGTAAGCTAAGTCGATATACGAGTAATCCTGGGAAAGATCATTGGAAATCCTTGATAAGAGTTCTTCGAAATCTTCGATACTCTTTGGGGGATGGGTTGCACTACGAACGATCTCCAGCTGTACTTGAAGGCTATAGCGATGCAAATTGGATATATGAATCAAATGATTCGCAATCCACAAGTGGATATGTATTTACCCTTGGAGGTGCAGACGTATCTTGGAAATCCTCAAAGCAAACGTGTATTGCAAGATCCACGATGGAATCTAAATTTATTGCTTTAGATAAAGCTGGGGAAGAGGCCGAATGGCTTAGAAACTTCTTAGAGGATATTCCAATATGGTCAAAGCCCGTGCCACCTATCATAATACATTATGATAGTCAATCGGCAATTGCTAGGGCTGAAAATAATAACTATAATGGTAAATCACGACATATACGTCGTCGACCCCAAATTGTTAGACAATTGCTCTCAAATGGAATTATTTCTGTTGACTATGTAAAGTCAAAGGAAAATATTGCGGATCCACTATCTAAAGGTATACCTGGAGAGCAAGTTGTAAGTTCATCACGTGGAATGGGCCTAAAGCCTGTAAAATTCTAAAGAGTCGTCTTAATGGAAACCCAACCTAAACGACTGGAGATCCCAAGAAATAGGTTCAAAGGGACAACCTAATTATGATGACTCAGTTTGCACTGAGAAGTAATGCTTTAATTACTTACTCCCATTCCGAAGATGAGTCAGTGCACAAACTACCGCGTGTATAAGGATAAACTATCTTTTTAATGATTTCTATATCTTGAATGTATAGGTCAAGTGGGGTATTAGCATGATACTCTTTATAGAAATCACCTATGTGAGTGAGAAGGGGCCGCTTCTATGAGAATAACGAAGGCTATTTCTCTAGCACACTCATGAAACCAGGAGGTGTCCAAGGACAAAATGGACACAACAATGAGAACCAATAAGGTTGGAAAAACATTGTGTGAATATTATTGTCTCATTTTACACAAATGGTCGATCAATTCAAGACATCACGTTCATTGATTGGCTAGTAAGCTCGATAGTATCTCACTAGGAAAGATTCAAAGCCACAAGCTATTTTTTTCGATGCAATGTTTTTTCCTAGAACAACTCTCTGTTTGCATCTATATTCGTTTGATTCTTTGAAATTTCATTCATGTGGGGGATTGTTGTATATTTTATAAAATGTCAGCTTATTTGGTCAAACTTTAGAGTCAATTTTAATTAAGACACATATGTTAAAAGTGACGTGTCTTAGTACCAATGTGTTCCTTGTAGCAAGGAGATTAATTTCGTATACTCACCCTTTCAAAATAGTGAAGTAATGAATGAAAAATTTGGACTTAAAGTGACCCATTTGAGTTTAAGCTAGATGGTGTAACATAGTTAAGTGGGTTTGTCCCACATTGGAAAAGTGGTAGAAAAACTTGGAGTTAATATACACAAGTTATGGGACTAAGGCTTGAATGCCTTGGGCTATCCCAACTCTTTGAAGGGGCGATGGCCTACACTATGCATGTGTTGGGCTTTGCCCAAAAGCCTACACGCGCGCCGCCGTCCGGCCCGTGCCCCTGTCCGGGTCGTGGGTCTTTCTTGAGCAACTATTAAATTTTTTGGACAAATTTTAATTGCCCTTTGAGCTTTAAATTAATTTTTTTTGCATTAATTAATTACTTAAAAATACTGTCGTTTTTAATTATTTAAAAAACGCTGTCGTTTCTAATTAATTAATTAAAACGTTAAGTTGTTTTATTAGAGAGATGCAACTGTTCAAATAGTCATGTCTGTTCTGGGAAAAGCCATGAGTTGCAGCCCTTCACCACTTATAAAAGGGACCTTATGCAGTCTATTTAAAAGATTAGAAAATCTACCCGAATTCCCTACTACTGTCCTTGTTCCCTTCCTACTGTTTGAGAGAAATTCTCCATTGTTGGTTCGTGGGACTGTTGCACTGAAGTGCTTCTTGCAACAGTCGTTAACCGTTTCATCCTGGGAGGCAAACGCCCATTGAACCTTCCGTCAGCACCATAGCGGGGGCGTATTCTGTCTTAAGGAGAGATAGTTCAACTTTTGACTCGGTCAAAATTATATAAGTGATTATTTCAGTCACAAAATGTATGTTCTTCTTATCTCCCTTTACTGTTCTGTTTTTTTTTTAAATAATTTTAATTACTGTTTATATTTATTTAGTGATATATATATATTCATTTTTGGTAATCCGGTAAACAATAATTCCTTTAGTGGGTCAACATTTATTCATTGAAGCTTCATTCGGAGTCTCATTATATATTCAGATATGGCAGTTCAATTCCATGGATGGCCTGGTATGATTCCAGTCGGTGGTGATACACGCTTCAAATTTCCCTACATGGATCGATAATATTGAATCCAATGATATATTTCTATTATTTGGATTGGGTTCATGGCTTACAACTATTTTAATGATTAGTGAAAATTGATGGAGTTGTTTGTTGCTTTATGGGTGGAAGTAATGTTGATATTCCATTTCATGTTCATTGTGGTATGAAATGATAATGGGGGAAAGAAGTATGGAGTCCAAGGTATGAAAACAAATCAGTTACATTGATTTGAACTATTTTTTTAAGGTATTTATTTTTTTAAAGTTTTTTTTAATTTTTCTTTTTATGCATACTCCTATTAAAACTTTTCATGTGATAATTTCTTTTAATGGAATGCTTTCTTTCTATATGTTTTGTATCTTTCTTTATTACGCATGTTTATGTATGTTTGTGTAGATATTGGGTCGTTTACTCAAATTTGATAAATTCACCTCATGTATATTCGGAGAGGAATGGTCAATTTTGAGAGCAGGTTTTAGTTGTTGGGAATCATCTGTTTGATCTTTAAATAATACCTTATCATCAAAGAAGTTTATAAATGATATAAAAATATTATCAAGAACATATATATATGTGTGTGTGTATGTATGTCATACTAGATTTTTTTATATAATAAGTAACGAAATATATATTGCAAACAAATTATATATGAACTAAAAATTCGACCACGCATCGCGTGGCCTGCATGCTAGTATTTAATATTAAAAATAATGTCTCATCAAGGAACTATGACATGTGTCATGGCAGTGATTAAACATTTATTACCATCCGAATGACATAGCAATGTTTGAACCTTGAGGAGAATTTCATTCCATAGCCTTTTCCCTCCTCAAAATCTTTCCCCTACCTAAACAAATCAGCACGATTCCCATTCCCCTCCTATTACATCTCTTTCATCTTCCATTTCCCATTCCGGCTGTTGAGTTATGTTCTGGGCCATTTTTATGCCATTCTTACAGTATATATATATATATATATATATATATATATATATATATATATATATATATATATATATATATATAAGAGTTATTTTTGTGAGCCACGTATATGTTTTCATTTGGAGCAATTCGTCAGTTAAAGTAAGTTATGTTGCATTCCATTGTCATTATCTGCAAAATAAATCCGTGTTGATATTTGTAGTGGTTTGTCATGAAAGGAAGTAAAAGTAAAATAGTAACCAGCTTTTTTCGTACTACCTATTTGTCTTTTTGTTTCTGTGATATTCATTTTCTATCTTTCATAAATGTTGTTGATTAGTTAAAAATATACATGTTGGTCATTTTTCTATATGATGTCCATTTTTTTTCCTTTTAGAAATGTATCCGATTAGTTAAAGATATATATTTTATATTATAATGATCCATTCTTTCAATTTTTATGAATTAAAAGTATGATTAAACAAGCACAGTCGGAGACACTCTAACTCCCATTAATTGTATTTGGTAATCCCCTCTAACCATGTGTCTAATTGTGCCACTATATGTGTGATGTTGTGGGTGAAAAAAATAGTGGACTAATATTTAGATTTTGAATGAGCACATTTTATTTAGATTTTGAATGAGCACATTTTATTGAAATATATATATCTGGTACCCAAATATTCATTTGACTTTATTTGCGCTCATAAGTGTCCCCGCACATTTTATTGAAATATATATATCTGGTACCCAAATATTCATTTGACTTTATTTGCGCTCATAAGTGTCCCCCAAAAAAAGAATCATTCCATGAATTTCTCCCTTGCTTGAATTCACATAGATATATCTAATTAAAAAAATACCAATGAAAAATATATGTTACGTACAATATGAATTTATTATTAAAAGATGTTGATTAAACTTTGTTTTACAAATAATAAAGTAAGGTATATTCCACTTTGTGTCGATAATTTATATAATATCATGTTATACCATTTGTTGATAGGCGAAAAATGGTGCGAAGAGATTGTAAAATTCTAATGAAGTCAAACAAAATTTATACTCGTAAAGACGTCATTGATGTCGACAAACCAATCCCCCGTCAATCACGCTTTCAATCAAGACTCCTCCCCCGCGAAGTAAGTGAATATATTGACATATCTAAGAAAAAACCCAAGAAAACACGTCTGGAAAAAATTTATTCAGACTTGAAAGAGGTACACAAAGTTTCGTTCATTGAGACCTCTAACCAAGCTGGGAAGATAATGAAGTCAAATAATAGTGAGGAAAGAATATTTTCTTCGTTGTTTCCAAAATTTGAAAGTGATATTGAAGCTACTGCAGGTGAACAAAACGAAGTTAAGATTGCCTTTGTGAATATCAATACCTAGTCTGAAGAAGAGGGAGCGAGAGAAACTGAGGAAGACAATGAAGATCCTTCTATTGAGGAATATTATGTTGATTCTCAGTAATAATTTACAAAAATAATTCGAGCGTTGTCTTTAGAAAATAATGACAAATAAGTAACTGTTATTGTCATTATGTTTCTTAAAAAGTGGATAATGTAATTGTTGCAATAATGTCAATGTATCCAAGTCGTATATCATTGCTACAGTCTTCCTAAAATATAAATGTCATCTAATTGAATTTAACAAACTATTTTTTATGGAGTAAATGTTACTATATTCCTTCAAGAAATTCAATTGAGTAGTGTTAGAAAATTATTTTCTTGCGGTTTATTTTATTTTATTTATCAAAATGAAGTTTATGCCCTCAAAGAAAGGTGCAAGGAAGGTTACACGATCACTGCATTATAATTTCCACGTGATTATGTCTAGGATTAACTATAAACAAAACTTTATATAATTTTTTGTGTCCTTTATTTTCAACACCTTAATCTTTATTACACTAAGTAAATACATTTACAAACTAATCTATGATATCAAGTGCTTTAATTTTTATGTAAGTTATTTTAAATTTTATTCTATGGTCATTTATTTGTTAGTATTGTTTTCGTTCAGAACATCAATAGTTTATACCTTGTGTTTTGAATAATGTGTACATGACTTTTGCAACGTTGAAATTCAATCAACTCTAACTCTTATATTTTTTAACTATATTCTGTGGCATCAAATTACTTATCCCCAATTAATTCTTTATATGGATGTATATTTTGTATTGATGATATTACATCAATTACTGATAAATTTTAGCATTTTTTTGGATGATAGGTACTTTCAAATATTGATCGAAAGTTTGGAGAACATACTCGCAAAATCTCTAGGTAATTCCTTAAACAAATATAGTAAACATTAATATGCTTTCTATTTTTTTATTTAATAAAGTACGTTATCTAAATGTGAATAAGTGATAGATATATAAATGCTAAATAATTGTTAGAAATTTATTTTTCATTTTTGTTTAATGTTAAATTTGAAAACATACATTATAAAATATTTTTTGTTAGTAACGTCCTACATCTATGTATATTGACATTCATGATTTATTCTATTTTAAATATTTGTTTCATATTCTTTGTTGAATCAAAGTATTAAATTTCAAAATATTTAACTTATGGATAAAATTTTATGGAATCGAATATAAGCGTTATTTACGTTCTTTCACCAATAATCAATTGTTTTGATCTCCCAAAATTCGGTACACGCTCCTATGTTAAGATGCACCTTTGTAGGGAAGTTAGGAGTTAAATTTAATAACTATCAGAGAACTAACTTTTTCATATTTATTTTATTCAACAAAATTACATCAATAAAGTTATTATACTAAAGTTATCTTAATGCACTGTTACAGATGTTAATTTTTTTTACATTGTATTACAATATATTTGAAACTAAATTATGACACTCAAATTTTATTTCACCACATTTTTTTATTTCTTACTACCTTCTTCAGTAAAATGTTATGTTAATTGTGGACATTGTTATTTTACAAACATATGGTCATGCTAAAAATACTTACATTTTATTTTTAAGTAGATGGAGAACTATGCTAGGATTGCTAAATTGAGAAAGTGTATCATTGGACTCAATAAATGTCGTAGAGTGTCAAATTCTATGACCTCTCATGCAACCAAAGTTTGCCCAACTATACACATATGACACTGACAATGAAGTTCCCAATAGGCTACTAGCACTATGTGGAGATGATCGATCATTGAATTTAGACCCTGAGATTGTTCAAGGTTTGATAAAAATGTTTGACTCACATAATATATTAGCAAAGGTGTTTCGAATGGCACATGATCATTTTAAAGATTAATTGGAGATCGTTCTAGAGCTTCATCTGTCTACAACTTACCTACTGCACCAAAGTTACTTGCTCTTATTATTGGAGACCTTAACGACATTTATCTAAGGAAGGATGTTATTGTAGAGAATAGATCAAATGGCTTGAAACGTACTAGGGAGCTTCATCCATCATTTATGGCTCTATAGTATCCTTTACTCTTTCCATACGAAAAGTATGACTTCCATATTAAAATTACATATTTGAATACACAAGGGAGACTGGAAATAAAAATAAATTTTGTTACAATGCATGAGTTTTATGCATATGACTACAACAAAGGATGAATGGATTACAAACACTGCAGCTTTCTGGAAGATTATTCCAACAATATTTAAATGATGCATATACTTGCATAGAGTTAGAGAGATTGCATTGGGTTCAGTCAAATCAGACTTAATTAAGATCTGACCTATATAAAGGCTTAAAAGACATAGTTTTAAAGGGGTATACATCAATAGCATCTATTGGAAAATGCATCATTCTACCTTCAAGCTTCACAGGAGGCCCAAGATATATGGCCCGGAACTTTCAAGATGGAATGGCCATTTGTAGGTGGGCCAGAAACCCCGATCTTTTCATTACGTTTACGAAAAATCCCAAATGGCCAGAAATACAATCTTTCCTTTACTTAACCCCAGGTCAAAAACCTGAAAAAAAAACATGATATTGTCACAAGAGTTTTCATAATTAAGTTAGATCAACTGATGCGGGATTTGATAGAAGGACAGCATTTTAATCCTATTTGAGATAGTTAGTATTTTTGTTAAACATATTTTTTACAACCCTTATCAATCGTTTTACTTATGTATAACTTTATTTGCACCGAATATGTTCTTAAATATTAATTCATTTAACTTTCTCGCATATATCTATACAATAGAATTTCAAAAGAGAGGCCTACCACATGCACATATCTTACTTTTCCTCCAATCTATTTCTAAAAATAGAACTCCAAATGAAATTGATGGTATCATTTCTACAGATTTTCCAATTGATCCTATTGTATGTGCAACAGTTGGTCAATTTTTTCTCCACAGTCCATGTGGTGTAGAAAATCTAACCTACCCACGTATGAAATAATACGGTTGGTCAAAACACTTCACACGCCCTTTTTCCCAGGAAACCACAATAGATGATAAAGGATTATCGATGTGCAGGAGGAGAGATGACTTAAAATATATTGAGAAGAATGGTGTGAGGCTAGATAATAGATTTGTTGTGACACACAATATTGATTTGATCATAAAATACCAAGCGCATATCAATGTTGAATGGTGTAATAGATCAAGGTCTATAAAACACCTTTTCAAGTAAATTAATAATGGCCCAGATAGAGGAATTATGGTTTTGGAAGAAAACATTATACGTAACCAAAAAGATGGATAAGAATGAATAAGGGAAATTTATGAAATGCGCACGTTTCTAGATTGTTGTTACCTCTCATCATGGGAAGAAAGTTGGAGAATTTTTGAGTTTGACATTCAATATCTAAGTGTAGGTGTTGAACTTCTTACTTTCATCTTCGTGAGGAACAAGTTGTCACCTTCAGAGATTCAGATAATCTAGATAATGTTGTGAAGAGAATTGATGTCAATAAGACAATTTTCACCGAATGGATGAGAACTAATACACCTTATGAAGATGTAAGGGACCTAACCTATGTAGATTTATTAAAGAAATGGACATGAAAACTATAAATACAAGGAATAAAAGAGATATGAATCGGGGTTATGTATTGGACGAGTGAACTACATTCACCCAACTATCGGTGATATGTTTATCCTTCGAATGTTATCTAATTTCATAAAGGTAGCAAGAAACTTTAAAGAAATGAGGACAATCAATGGAGTAACGTATCCAACATTTAAGGCAACATGTTATTCACTTGTCTTACTAGAGAGAGACAAAGACTGGCATGACGTGATACATCAAGCATCCCAATGGTCAACAGGATCCTAATTAAGGGATCTTTTTATTACCTTTCTCCTCTTCTGTGAAGTTTCTGATCCATTAGAACTTGGGAAAAAAATTGGAAGTAATGTCTGATGATATTTTGTATCAACAATAGAAGATCCTCAATTTTAAAAATTTGACCCTTACAAAAGATCAAATTAAAAATTACATCTTGTATGATATTGACCAACTTCTACTGAAGAGCAATAATTCTCTTAAGGATTTCCCTCCTTTATCGATACCAAATCTCTCCCTTATTCATGATTTGAATAATAGGCTCATTACTGAAGAGTTATCATATGATGTTGAGCAATTAGTACGCGATCATGCAGATCTACATCAAAGAATGAATAATGAACAAGAAAAAGCTTATAATAATGTCATTGAGTCATGTATTTAAGATAAAGGGGGTCTATATTTTGTATACAGTGCATGAGGTACTTGGAAAACATATTTATATAAGAAAATCATTGTGAGATTAAGATCAGAGGGAAAAATTATGCTTGCAGTAGCATCATCTGGTATTTCCTTACTGTTATTGCCTAGAGGAAGAACTACACATTAAAGATTTGCAATTCCAATAAATTTTGGAAAAAACTCAACATGTGATATTCGCCAAGGTACCCAACTAGCGGAGCTAATAAAAAGAACAAATCTGATCATTTGGGATGAGGCCCCAATAAACCATCGCCACACTTTTGAGGCAGTCAATAAATCACTTAGAGATATTCCTCATTTCAATGATCCTTATTCAAATGACAAAGTTTTTTATGGGAAAATAGTTTTACTTGGTGGTGATTTGAGGAAAACTCTTTTGGTTATACCAAGAGGAAGCAGGGAGGATATTGTAAACTCCTCGATTAATAAGTCTACACATGGGATTTTTGTCATGTGTTCCTCTTAACAAAAACATGTGAATTCAAGATTCAAATGACTTTAACAATTGGAACATTCCCTATGAGATAGAAAATTGCCTACTTCATCAATCGGAGATGAACACAAACATATCGCATCGGCATACCTAATGACATGATCATTCCATCAACAAATGATCCCATTGGTAATATAGTTCAATCAGTATATCCTAATCTATGTCAAAACTATACTGATGCCAAATATTTAACTTTTAGGGTGATTCTAACACCAACAAATGAATCAGTTGATGAAATAAATTCTTACATTATGCAACTGATTCCCAAAGAAATAAAAACCTATCTTAGTTTTGATTCACTCTGCAAAGCTAGAAAAAATTTTAGAGATCAAGACATTCTTTTCCCAGTTGAGGTACTTAACACTCTTACCTTCCCGGGTATCCCAAACCATCAATTGGAATTAAAAATTGGAATGCCCATCATTTTGTTACGAAATATAAATCAAAGTTTGGGGCTTTATAGCGTAACAGTATTAATAATAACTCAACTAGATCCGTTGGTGATTAAAGGGAGAATCCTGGATCCAATATTGGGCTAAGGTGTTCATCCCCCGCATGGTAATGTCTGCAGTAGAACCGAAATGGACTTTCATTTTGAAACGCAAGCAACTCCCTCTACGTCCATCATTCTACATGACAATAAACAAAACCAAGGGAAAACTCTATAAAACATTGGTGTATGCTTACCTCGCCCAGTCTTTAGCCATGGACAACTTTACATATGACATCTCGAGTGACTTCACGTATTGAATTGAAATTTTTTATTATTTTAGAACTCTCGGAACAAACCAATGAGAAAAAAAATGTGGTTTACAAATAAGTATTCGATTCCTTTCGTACGAGTATGTTATATTATAACAACATCTATTCGTTACGTAAAAAATTAACAGTCTTCTTATTAAAAGTAACAAAAATTCATAACTACTTTTAGCACAGGTGAATCCAAATATAAATCATGAGCATGATCAGTTTAGTTATGGACCTTGAAAAGGAAGGAACTGATTGGACAATTCAAGTGCGGGTGATGAGAAAATGGATGCCTCATAACAACAAGGCAAACAATCAAGAGATGAGCACAAACATGATACTAATGGATGAAATTGTATGACATACTTATATTTTTATGGTTTGAAATTCACAAATTTATCAAATACTCATATTTTTGGGCTTTAACAGGGAGATCGCATTCATGCTTGCATACGGAAGAAACTGATAGATCAATCCACAATGTTTCTGGATAATGGGGAGAATATTCATAATTTCGGGATTCGTAATGGTAGATAACAAACCTACATACAAGGTGGTCAGCCATAAATACATGATCTACTTCTTACCCAACACAGGAGTTAGACCAAATTTATGGGATAAACCAATCATTGGTAGGCATCGCTTTGAATTCATTAATTTCAGCAATGCATCAACGCGCACCAACATCAAGTAACTATTTAGTATTTATTTGTTACTGTTAAAAATCTGTTATAATCAACATTAATGGAAAGTTATACTCATTTCTAGAACATTCTTTAATTTTGAATAGATAGAGTCAAAGTTATGACTGCACTGAGTGATCTCGAAGATCAAATGACTAGGGGGAGTCTAATAAAAACGCAAGTTCTTCAACTACAAGATCTGAGGTAATTAAATTCTTCATATCTTTATTCATTATTATCACTTCTTCAATAAATATATGTATATAATTTCTTACTTATAGACAACGATGCAAAACTACAGAGTACTCTCCGAGCAGATAATGCGCTTGAGTTGGACGAGAATGATTTGCATAAAAACTCATCACTAATCATTGTAGTTGTGTCATCTACAATAGTCAAAGTGTTCCAGGGTAAACTCTTCTATTTTATATAGAATTTTTCCTATGGTAGTTTACATTTGAATTTTTATTTTTGCGAGATTGTTCTAAACAACCAATCTTTCAACATAATAAATACTTAACCAAAATCAAAGATTTGTTCCTAAACATATCGATGCATAGAGTTTATATCACTACTTATATAGTACAACTCATTATTTTAAGTAACCCGTTGATGTTGGTCTATTTATTAGTAACAAAACAATTAGACTTCGAATGACATAACAATCCTAAAAAATTTGTATGTCAATCTGTTATAGGCATATTACATAAACTTAACAATTATGTTTGTAGATTGTGAATTCCACTAAATTATAGTTAATGCATAGACATTTTTAAATATATTAGTTTACTCTTGAACATCAGTTATTAGTTTATACGTTAGATTTCTGAATTCATATAAGTCATCAGACCTTGGCTCTTTGCCCATTCATTGTCTGCATTTTATATGACTGCTTAAGTAGGATACCTCATTATGTTTAGTAAAACATTGATGTTGCTCTATTTTATGGGTAACAAAACAATTTCACTTTGAATGACACAACAATCCTAATCAATGGGTATGTCCATATGTTATAACTATATATCATATACTTAAAACATATGTTTATAGATTGTGCATTTCAGTCAATTATCATTTATGCATATACATTTTTAAATATAACAACTTACTTCTAAACATCACTTATGCTTTTATACTTACATTATAATTCTTATGTCCAAGAAGATAACTTCAATTGGAAATATTTGTAAAATCCTATTTACCAAGTATTTACTCCCTCTCAACAACGAATGCGAGCAAAGTTTACATCGACCTACACATTCCAGAAGTTTCAGCATTGCAGGAAAGGTATGCATTACAAAATTTATTTAGTAACTATTAAATTTAAAATTATATGGCATGCTGTATTGACAAATATGAATTTGTTGTAGAGTGTTTAGACAAGAAGTTTTGAGATCATGCAAATAGGAGCAACATCTGATCATAAACCTGAAATAAAAACAATAGCAGAAATCTTGACAATTACTTCCAATGCCGAGATAGAGGTATGTAAATTTACATACTAATTTCAAAACATATACACTTTTATTTTCTGTTTATATTACAAAATATAACTAACATTTTATCCAACTATAGACATTATTCATTTCGTGCAAAGCCAAGATCATCAAGCTTGATACAAAACATGGTTGGTACTACCTATCATGCAACGAATGCAATAAAGTGTGTAACCCACTATCTACAACACGTTGGTTCGATCATTGCAACATTGAACCAAAATTCCAAAACCAAGGCACGGATTCCATTTTCATATAACAACACATAATAACCTAATTTAATTTCATTTCTCACAGATATTTCTTGAGTGTTCAAGTCGAGGACACAACGGGCCCAACTACTTTTGTATTTTTTTAGTAGGAAGCGGAGAAAATACTTCATATCCCTGTTATGCAACTTTGTAACGTAGTCGAAAAGGTATTACCTCATATAAACTAATTTATTCTCGTAACATCTATTTTTACTATTTAATTCTTGTTTTTCATATACATAACAATAATTATATGCAAGTACCTACAGTCCTCAATAAAATTTGGGGGGAAATGTATGTCTTCAACATCAAGCTTGATAAGTACAACTTTTAGTATAAATCCCGTAGCTACACAGTCACCAAAATTGATAACAAAGACACATTGCTGGAGCATAATTACATTATGATAACTGAATCTCAAGTAAATACATGTACTTACCATTTTATTGTTAATTTCCATTCAATTAATTGTTCTTTCCTCATATACATCATTTCTCAGGGACATAAATGTTGACCAACGTCAATCACAATCCAGTCTGATGAGGACATTCATCCATCAACAAATTCATCAAATAAAAAAACATGTTGCCTCGATATTCTATAAGCATTTCTTCATTCTCCTAAAAATTATTCAATAAAGGCATGTATATATTATTTAAACACTAACAATAATTATACCTAAACAAAATATATTTACTTTACAGGGTGAAAATAATGGAATCGCTAGACCCCTAACTCATGATTAATATCCTAAAATAGTTATATTTACGGTAACTACACTATCCGATTCCAATCAGTCACCCATATAACATCATCATAATTTTTATTTACATTTTCAAAGTCTTCAAGCTCAATTTCCAATATATCTTAAAACGTTCTTACTTTCTTGTTACAGAATAAAAAGCATGTGGTTCAAACATGCAAGCATGATTTAGTGGCCATGGAAGATATATAAAATAAGAGCCTAAAATAATATCATTCGATTGCTTAACTCAAGTTTCTAAAACTTTGCAAATTTACTCTTACTGAAGAAATTATTTACATTCTCGATTATTATTTTGCTTAATGGTTTCATTAAAGATTGCTTTTCTTTTATATTACATATTTTACTTACACTTTTCCTATCGTTTGTTTATTTTCTATTTTACAATGAAATATCTATGTACTAAAATGTACTTGGCTTTTACAACTGGTAATTCTCTGTGATAATCTGTCACGTATGCTAAGTACATCAAAATACATCATCCTATGTGGTCTCGAAGTGTAGTTGAATTATATGATCTCAACTCCTATTATTTTCCCCTGTTAGCCATCGTTTAGCAAAGAGTACTTCCACAACTTCTATCTGGAATGACTTTAGTAGTGAGTTTGTATTCTATTCTAATTCGTCCTCGATTCATCTAAGATTAAAAAAAATTCAGTCCCATTCATACAAAATAACACACATTTAAATGTATTTCCAGTTGGATTATCCATTCCTTCATAGATACTAAGTATAGGGTTGTATTTCACATTGATTCATAGAGTAATTATGTCATTATCCGTATATGCTTCTGATTGCAAATTGTGACATCAAATTTATGTATTTTTCACCTTGTAAGGACCACATCATACACAGATTTCATGAATCAATATTTGGTCACTCATTTTAACCATTTTGACAAACCTTATCTTACCTACTAACTTATTTCACACTAGTTGCATTCAACTTATTGTGCACCCATAATCATTCAGCTTTCTTTTACTTTTATGAATTTTCTTACTTACATTAACTTTGTAATTATGAATGCTAAATTCTATAACCTAATTGTATATACATTACTATTGTTTGACCATATGTGCGGACGTGTTCTTTTGTCTATGAATCGATTCAACACTACTATACCAAATAAGATTCAATATTGATACTTATTTCCATACATTAGTTCATCGATTGTGCTATTCAAAAAACTAATTATCCATTATGCCTCCCTAGAAAATTTCACACTTTCCTTACCATACACATTGTAACAGCCTACTACAAAGCGCCCACACATCACGCAGGGCTAAAACCTAATTTATTATATAATGGTCTCAGAGGGTGGAGAACCTTGCCAAATAAATAAAAATCTTATGGACTCTTTCTCTCCTCGTGACTCCATATCTCATGCAACATTGCAACACATTTAATTATATCATTTAAGGTGTTGCCATAAACCACAAATTTTATGAAAACTCATAATATTTTGGGCATAATCGAACTCCAATCAGCATATACTATCAACCTGATTTTTGTAAATCATAAACACAATCAATATAAGCCCAACTAAAAAAATAAAAAATGTACCCACATCATGAAGGTGGAAAAGCCACAAGGCAAACCCTAGAGGCGGGTTTTCCCAAGGAGTAATTGATACAAATATTTTTTAAAGTTAATTTGTTATGCATTAATTATGGTGTTTAGGGAAGAGGTATAGTTTTGTGATATATAATTATAATTATACTAGTTTTTTAGTCTGTGAATAGTTACGGATAGTCATATGACATTCAAATTCTTAAATTTACATCAATTTCATATTAAAATTATCAATTAATCCTTATGTTGATAAATAATTATAATCTAAGATGAGTAACCTAATTAATCATCATGTGTTATGTAAGACATATAAAAGCACAAATTACATAATATATGTACAACCATTTTAAGTCATTAAACAGACTCAAACTAAATATTTCCAAGTCCAATCAATTAAAGAAATCGATGAAAAATTCATAATTATATAGGGCTTAAGTGAAAAAGTTTAAGAGACTATGGAATCATGGAATTTCACGAAATTAAAAAAGGCGACAGGTGATATATGTTATAGGCAAAAAAATTATTTTTAGAACAAGTTCTTAAAGAGAGTATTTTGAGTGAAGAAATGCAACAGATTAAGAATATAATAAGTTTAAGAAATTAATGAAGTAGGTACGTGAAATAAATGTAATAGATTAAATAATAGATGAAGTTCAAAATATTAAATAAGATGACACGTGTTAAATATAGAGGTCGTACATTGGTGCGATGGCAAGGGCCATTACCTAAGCTATGGTTGGTCTCGAGTTCGAGACATGGGAGCAGCCTCTCCATATGGGGGTAAGGCCAGCTGACATGTGCCTCTCCCAGACTCGGCAGTTAAGTGGGAGCCTTGTGCACTGGGTATGACCTTTTCTTCACACATGTCAAATATAATAGTAGTCAAAATGTCTTATTAGAAGTTGAAGATTATAGAGAGAGCAATTCGTTAGGAATACAAATTGTTTAAGTTGCAATATTTAGTGTATGTCTAGGAAGAGTAAAAAGGAGATAAATTATGAATATTTAAGAAGGCGTGCTATAATCACAAATCAGAAAATAAAAATTCAATTATTTCCTTACCAACTTTTAAATAATTATTATCCATTCTAGACTTTTCCTTGATTTTCTTTTAACAAATCTTATCATCCAACACACGTATCCATGTAACATGTCCGCATTTTTACTTCATATAATGTCTCTAGCCAAAACCATATATTAACTATTTAAATTAACACCATAAACCCTTAATCAAAATTCTCAACAGCAAAATCAAGCCCATAAGACTAGTGTCTCCTCTCCTCTTTGTTGTTTCTTCAAAACCCTAGAGAATTAAGTTAATAAATCCTATTTACACTAATTAACCTGTATTTAATAGAAAAATGTGGTTTAGGCCCTCATAAACTTTAGTCTTTGATAACCACATTATGTTCTTAATTGAGAATAAGAGTTTGTTCATGCATTATCTGAAAAGCTATATGTTGGATTATGTCAACCTTTTATGTATCCACTTGCCAAATTGTCTCCATGTTTCCTCCATTGGAGTCTCATCAAAATCCTCTTATTAGTATAATGATGTAGGAGGATAATTTTATGTTTAGGGGGGGATCCATTGGAGGGTTTGGAAGAGAAAAACTTGAGGAAGAAGATGACAGACAACCTAGAAAACTGAACTGATTAACTAGGGGAGTGAACCATTTCTCTCAATCGAACTGGTCTGGTTCGTTAGCCAATTTAGTTTTTGTTTCTGTGTTTTTTTTACCCATTAGAGCTTAGGTAATAGCCATAGGGGATTCTGGGGTATTGTGGGATTACTGGGGAATGCTTTTCAGGGTTTTTAATGGGTGATAGACCAATGAATAGATGGGTTTGGGTGAGGAGAGCCGAGAATTCAAGTGAGTAAACATTTAAATATTTAATCAAAAGTTAGTTCAAAATTTGGGATTTGGGAGACTAGTGCGCTGTGGGATATGCATACGAGCTTGGTATTTTGTATATATACATTTGAGTGATTGCATATATACTTAGCATATGCGCGAACTTTTTATGTTATCAGCGTTACATTTCTTTAATATTGAGTCTTATACTTAGGATTGTTGTTTCATATTACGCATTTACATTTTTTTGCTATTATTTATGATTGAAGTGAATCTCATATAATTTTTGTTTGGATTCAGATGCTAAACACTAGGAGAGGTAGACCAGCACATGCCGTGAGGAGGGTCGCAGAGGGTGAGGCTCAGCCAGAGTCACAGGCCATTCAGCGGACTGTGACTGCAGCAGAGGTCATAGATATAGTCACACAGGTGGTTCATGCCGCTATGACCACCCTAGCACAGCATTTTCCCTAGACACAGTCATAATAGATAGTGGAAGCACCAGTTCATGCTCACCAAGTACTGTCCGTTTCAGAGTGAAGTCAGAGAGGCCTACCAAAAGAGCCATCCATTGAAGTTCCAGGAAAGTGGGGATGTTGTAGCAGTTTGCCAATGGAAAAAGGACATCCATAGGCATTTGCGTATGATTAAGTGCAGCAACACTCAAAAGCAGATTCTATCTACATTCAAGCTAGTTGGGGAAGATCTTCAGTGGTGGGTATCAGTTACCACAGCAAATGAGAAGAATATGATTAATACCCAGTAGTTATGGTTACGGTTTGACATCATGTTCTTTCCTTTAATGATTCAGACAAATATAAGGAGTATGTTCTTAAATCTCTCGTAAGAGGGTCGGACTGTGGCCAAATACAAGGAGGAGTTCACTTGCTTGGCAAACTTTGTGCCAGATAAAGTGAACACTGAGGAAAAGAGGGTCCTCAAATTTAGAGATGGGATTACTTGGAGGATTCCCCATCATTTATCAGGAAACTTGACGTTGCGGACTTACACCAAGGTCATTAATGTCGTGTTGGTCCAGTGTTAAGACCATCACTTCCATCTAAGGGGAGCAAAGAGGATTGAAGAGTCTATCCATTAGAGCAATACCGAGGATAGAGGTGTCAGCGGGGTGTCATAACAATAGGGGAAACAACATGAGTAGGGTTCCCAGCAAGGGGACTACTCCCGTAGTGCAAGCATCGGAGAGATTGAGTTTATGATCGACTTAGCATCGGGGACTATGCCCATAGTGCGAGCGTCAAACCATATGGATCCTTTAGAGATGTAGTAATTGAGCGATCATATTCAACAGATTTTGGGACAGGGTTTTATCTTTAGGAGTACATCACTTTGGGGTGACCCATTTATGTTTGTGAAGAATAAAGATGGGTCGTTGAGGTTGTGTATTAATTACTAGGAGCATAATTCAAAACAAGTATCTATTCTCACATTTCGATGACTTATTCGATCAACTGAGATGAGTAAACTACTTCTCTAAGATTGATTTAAGATTAGGGTACCATCACTTGCGTATCGGGGAGCATAATGTCCCTAAGTCCGTATTTTGTAGGAGCTACGAGTCTTATGGGTTCAGGGTTATGTCGTTTGGGCTAACTAATGCGCCAGTAGTTTTCATGGATCTCAGGAACAGGGTATTCAGGGATTTCTTGAATAAGTTTATCATCGTGTTAATAGATGACATCTAGATTAATTCTCAAACAAAGGGCGAGCATGCAGAGAATTTTTTTAATGGTTCTTCAGACCTTGCGAGACCACCAGTTGTATACCAAGTTTGATAAGTGTGGATTTTGGTTGCAGGAGGTGAAATTCTTGGATTACATAGTCTCTGATAGAGATATTTTTGGGTATTCAAGTAATGTGACAATGGTGAGGGATTGGGGCCAACCCATAATACTGACAGAGGTTTGTAGTTTTTTAGGCTTATCAGGGTGTTACCGTCAGTTCATCAGAGGATTTTTAAAGATTACGGGTCCCTTGATGAATTTGACTCATAAGGAAGTGATTTTTATATGGGATGACCACTATTAGTTAACTTTAATGAGCTAAAGGACAAGTTAACTTCAGCACCAGTGCTCTCATTGCCTAGGGGAGGAGTGGAGTACTTCGTTGTTATTGATGTGTACTTAGAGGTAATTAGGGGAGTTCTACAATATGAGAAGCGGGTTATAGCTTATGCAACTCACAAGCTTAAGCCTCATGAGAAGAATTATCCCACGCGCGATTTAAAGTTATCGAGAATTGTTTTTGCCTTGAGGATTTAAAGGCACTATTTACTGGGGTAGAAGTTCCAGTTATTCATGGATCACAAGTCATTGCATTATCTTTTCATGTGGAAGGAGCAGAACATGAGGTAGTGTGGTGACTTAAGTTTGTTAAGGATTATCAGTTTAACATCCAATAGCATTCGAGGAGGCCTAACGTAGTGGCAGATTCATTGAACCGTATGCCAACAGGGCAGTTAGTAGCAATGTGGAAGGCAAAGTGGGTTAAACTTCGTCAGAAGGATGAGCTAGTACAGGCTTATATAGCAGTGATGATCATTATACCAGAGATCATTTTAAGGGTTGTGTAAGCACAGGCAGAGGTTTTGTCTTATTAGGAGAGGATTCAGCAGTTGTTGGCAGGTGGAGAAGAGTCTTACTCAGTCAGTTCTGAGGGTGTCTTATTCTTTAATAGGAGGTTGATAGTCCCAGACAATGAGGACTTACGACGCTCAATTATAGAGGAGGTGCATGGGTCACAATTTTGATGTATCCAAGAGGGGATAAGATGTACTATGATATGAGGAGGTTATTAGTGGTCCGGTATGAAGGGGATATAGAAGAATTTATCTCTCGATGCACCACTTGTCAGATGGTGAAAATTAATCATCAAAGACCAGGCGGGGTTCTATATCCATTGAAGATGTCAGTGTGGAAATGGGAGAAAATTTTGATGGACTTCATCATAGGGTTACCGACATCACAGAGGGTCAAATTCCTTGTGATTCATCGTGGATCAGCTGACCAAAGTAGACCATTTCTTGCCAGTTGGGGTGGATTACATGACAGGGAAGTATGCACAATTTTTCATAACCGACATAGTGAGATTTCACGGGGTACCGCTAAACATTGATTTAGATCGGGATAAGATCTTTGTGTCCCACTTCTGGGAGAGCTTTCAGGAGGCGATGGGGACAAAGTTGTATTTTAGCATAGTTTATTACCCACAAATCGATGGGCAAATCGAGTGGGTGAATCAAATATTGGATGATATGCTGAGGATGTGTATTTTGGACTTTAAGGGTAGCTGGGAGTATTATTTTCCTTTGGTAGAGTTTTCGTGTGACAACTCGTACCAATTCATGATTGGCATGGAACCGTTAAAGACTTTATATGAGAGACCTTATCATTCGTCCTCTTACTGGTTAGAGGTGGGGGATAATAAGCTTCTCAAGCCATATTCGATTCAGGAGACGTCATCAAAGATTGGGTTGATCAAGAGTCATATTCGGGTAGCTCGGGACAGACAAAAGATCTATGCCGATGCGAATTGAAGATTTTTAGAGTTTGACGTGGGTGATCAGGTGTTAGTGTGGGTATCTCACATGAAAGGAGTGATACGTTTAATGAAGAATGGGAAGTTGGCACCTACGTATGTGGGGCCTTTTCCCATTATCAAGAGGGTACGTCCAGTTGCGTAGAGACTCGCCTTACCAGAGCATTTGTGACAGATTCACGATGTGTTCTATGTGTCATCATTGAGGAGGTATCTCGGGGATAACATGGCTTATCATCATATACCGTTGGAGGATATTGACCTACTGCTATATATATCATATGAGGAGAGATATGTTGCCATTTTGGGTCGTAGCGAGCGGAAGCGTCGATCAAAGGTAGTATTGTTGGTGCATGTGCAGTGGGGACACCACAATATTGTCACGTCAGTGTGGAAGCGTGAGGATGACATGTGAGAAAAGTATCCAGAGCTCTTTGTGGCTGGTACATTCGAATTTCGAGGACAAAACTCCATTATTAGGTGGAGAATGTAATACCCCGTATTTTATTATTATTCAATTTCCATGTGCTTATAATTATTGATTTAATTGGGCGAAATTAAATTGAATTTCGGTAAATATTAATTAGAGAGATAAGGATTAATATTTATTATTATTATTTGCTTGCGTGTGATAAGTAAATAAATATGTGATTTACTATATGTCATGTATGAGTGAAAAATGATGGTTTGTTATTATATGTCGATAGAGAGTAACATTGGCGGATCGGTATATTTTATGGGCGACGAATACTGTACGCACATGTCGGGTCCAATTAATGAGATATGACTGTATTTAAAGTTAGGGGGACTCCGATGATCTTTTTTAGTGCATCGGTGATTCGAAATAGGTCAAAATAGTCCAAAATAAGTACTCGGGTGTTATGATTGGGTTCTAGGGGCTTTTAAGACATAATAGGACCGGTATATGGGTAGGATGGTAATTTTACACCAAGGGTATAATGAAAAACAGGATTAAGGTGTTTTTTGGAGGTAATGTGGGATTACACGGGAATGTTTCCATGGTTTGGTATGGTTGATAGGCTAACAAATAGATGGGTTTGGGTGAGGAGAATCGAGAATTCAAGTGAGTGAACATTTAAATATTTAATCGGGAAGTTGGTTTGAACTTCGAGATTGGGAGACTAGTGCGCCATGGGATATGCATACGATTTCGGTACTTTGTGTGTGTGTGTATTAGAGTGACGTGTATATATATATATATGTATGTATGTATGTATTCTTTGTTTTTAATTTAAACATACCTGCTCGGGAGTGTTAACGTAGGATGTTGCGCGTAGTGGGCAGTCCTCCCTGGTGTTGAGCAACTGGTGTCGGATTGATTCTCCAAGTCATAATACTGTTACATGACCTCTATCCATGAGTGAGTATAAATGTTGATTTAGAGATCGGTTAGGTGTGTTGTGGTATGGTCGCGACGCACAGATGTATGTTTATGACCACCTCTGTTATATGTGTTTACTTTTGGGTTCGATGGTAAGATTTCGACACAGTGGCTCGGTATGATGCGTGATGCCTGGAGCCTGATAACACATGAGGGATGTATCCGTGAGACCTATGCTCTGGGGATATAGTTATACGTATATAGAAATTGATATATATGTATGTTATACGATACAGTGTGTATATCTAGTTATTAGCACGAGTGTTGCTACAGTATTATATAATGTGAACATTTAATTATAGCACGTGCGTCGCTACAATATTATTCATGAATGTATACCTAGTGAGGGAAGTATATACTTAGCTAATGGCGACTATTAGCGGGATTAGGCTTGGATAGTGGTTATTTATCCTAGTTAGACTC
Source organism: Sambucus nigra (assembly GCA_949130495.1). Lineage (NCBI taxonomy): Eukaryota > Viridiplantae > Streptophyta > Magnoliopsida > Dipsacales > Adoxaceae > Sambucus > Sambucus nigra. Next base: position 632,950,006 of record OX422212.1, on the reverse strand, counting down.
AGTAGTTAATTACAACGAATAAAATTAATACGTTAGGTGCGCACTGGAAATGAGATGTGAGATTTTATCTCGTGCGAGTGAGATTGAATAATTAATTATGAATGTAATACACTACAAGTTTTATTGATTTAAAAATAATTAATTACTTGCAAAACATTTTCTAACTTTTGGGGCTTTAACCCGTGGGAAAATAGTTTTTCTTGTTATCTTTTAAAATCCCAGGTGTGCTACAGCAACAGTCGGGACCGCAGGGATCGATTCGTTCTTGTCTTTGCAGTGGCTGTGGACGCTACAGGATTTGAATTAACCGCTGAAGCTTATTTTATCTAGATATTATCTTTATATTCCAATATTTCATTTTGGGTGTGTTACCCATAGTTGGATAGGAGTTTAGTTTTCATCGATATACTATTTCATTTATCAGTTTGTTTGAGTTGGATGTTACTATTTGGTGACCGATGGTTTATTCGCTTCAGTTTCATTATTTATTTATGGTGATTGATTCATCCGATTTAGTTCATTATATGGTTTTATTCGTATTATATTTATAATATTGGTTGGAACCGTGATTCTGAGAATGAAACCATACCGAGATTCCTGTTTTATTTTAGTAAGGGATTAGCCACTCGGTATTAGAATAGGCGGTTTGTCACACATGCTAGCAGAAAAAGTAGTGATTTTGACCATAGTGTCTGTGTAGTTAAAGGAATATTAGCTTTGTTAAATATTCAAATAGGTTACTTTAATGGTTGTGTACAGTTTTGTGAACTAACACTATCATACTCATATACTAGTTGTAGTGCAAAGTGTTTTTAATAATTAAAATTGTGACTTATTTTTATATAATTAATCGAGAAATGATTTTAATCAACTAAAATAAAATGTAAAATAGTTTTGAAAAAAGGATTTGCTGTATTTATTTAAAAAAAACGTAGCCTCGAGGATGTTAAAATTGGGGGATAAAAAAATTACATGACAAAATAGCTAGCGAAGGTACAAAGGTCTTCTTATCTTCAAAAATATGTTAATTTAAATATTTTAATAAATATAATTTCATCATTATGTAAATAATTATTAACTTTGATTAAGTTCAATAGTAAGAACTATTTTATTATTAAATTTATTTTATAATGATATAAATTATAAATTTTGAAAACTACCCCATTAAGTATATTGGTTCGTGTTTTGCAACACGTGTCGATAGTAAAATTACTCCACTAAAAGTAAGGGTAATAGGTACCAAATCTCATTGACTTGCTGAATGAGACAATAGACCATTTGAGTGGGTCAAATGTGTCAAGGGTTCTATTTTATCAACTCAGTGCATTAAAATAACCAATACACCCCCAAATATTTTTGACAGCTGTTACCTCATTTTTTTCAAACAAAACAATCATAAAATCCTTATAAGTCTATAACTTCAAATATATATAAAAAAATTCAAAAAATTTATATATTTGGAATCTACTCGTTAAGATTTATTAAACAACACCAATATTCAATAATTTTTTACGAAATGTCGAAATCGATAAATTTACTATTTCTGTAAAATCTCTATTTTTTCCTAGTGAAAACTATATTTTTTCTGGAAAAAAATCTTCTTCTCCAGTTCGGGCGATGGTTCCATTGGTTCGGACCATAAAAAACAAAGAAATAGATGAAGAGATAAAGATAGAGAAAAACTCCGACGAGAATTCTGTCAGAGTGTGTGGGGTTATGTGTTTGTCTTTAGAAATAGAGTAAGTGAGTTTAAAATAGGTATATGTGATGGGTACATTCGTATAAATATATATAGTCTATAATGAAAAAGGACTTAGTTCATTAGAAAAAAATTGATGTATCTTTGATCCAATAAATGGGATTAGCCCATAATAATGCCTTAAAACTACCCCATTAATTAACTTTGCAAGATAGTTATCAATGTTTCTTATTGGGGATATTTTTATGATTTATGACCACTAAAATTGTTAAAATACATTATTTTTGTACTTTTTCAACATTCTTGTTATAGTTGAATGGACACACTCGTAAAGTTTAGAGCCCCTGTAACTATTAGTACACATGTTTTTTAGTACTAATGGGTGCACACGTGTGTTGCACGTGCAATCAGTGTATGAATATAACTGTCCAAATTGTAGCCACGAAGAATAAATATGAATATTGCATTGTATTATTATATATTATGGAATTAGTATCTTTATTATTTTCTACATTTCACCATTTAAGGAAAAGGCGTGGAGGTGATTTTATATGTTCATGGTGGGACAGTTGGTGCTGAAATTTTTGTTCGCCAGTGATACATACATTTGGTGTAATTTTTTTAATTATTGATAAAAATAGAATAAATAATAACATATATGCATATTCTCGAGGTCATAATATGGAAATTGTGGCACAATAAAAGGTAACCATCCATCGTTAAAAGATCAGTAAGGTAAAATAAGAATAATTCATAAACTCCAATCCCCTAAGAGCATCTCCAATAATGTATTTACCAGATGTCTTAACTAAATTTACTCACCGTGTAAAAAAAACTCTCCAATGGTATGTCAAAACTAAAAAATGTGTATTTTTCACAAGGAATATCCACAACCACCTAAAACTTTTGTGACAGCCCGCATATTCTAATATCGAGTAATCAATCGTGTATTAAAATAAAACGGGAATCCAATATGATTACATTCTCTGCATCGCTGTCGCAATAAGTAATAAAATGGAGGAGAGAATAAAACCATACGCACAATAAACTGACAGAATAAAACTAATATGCATAAATGAATAATGTGAACCAAATAAACCATCAGTCACTATAAATCTCCATCCCACGTAAATAACAATTGATAAATAAATTGAATTCAACATAAATAAAATCATATTCGACTACGAGCAACACACCAAAAAAGAAAGATTGAAATAAAATTACATCCTATATAGATAGAAACGACTTTTTTTATCAAATCTTGGAGAATCCTCAGCTACTGCTCGCAATGGCATGAAAGAGCTACCCCTGTTGTCTCTAATGTTGCTTCAAACTTGGGGTTTTAGAAGAAATTTGTCCGCATGTCAAAGCTCAAAAATTTTGAAAATATTTTGCTACTAGTTAAATACTTTAAATCAATAACATGTAGTGTATTACTGTTGATTGCAAATAATGGACTAGATCCAATTTTCTAATCACAAATAAAATATAAGATGTAATGAAATAATCAAATAAGAGACAAGGAGTTTTAAAGTGATCGGCTATGAAAGAAAGCGTGTGTCCATTGTTATTGTATTGATTTGAGTGATTATATAAAGCTAGGTACTTTTGTTAAGAAGAATATCCTAGAATCCGTTCTATCCTGCCTTGTATGAAAGGAATAAAATGTATTTATAGTAACTCGGAGATCAAGGGTTGGAATGCCTTTATATATTCAAGCATTTACACCCGTACATAATGAATGTGATGGTTGATAGTCTAACCCACGTGTGGGATGACCCTTGCCTATTTCCTCAAGTGGTGATTGTTTATCTACTTTGATGGTCTGCATTCTTCATGTTGGTCAGCTTGTTGCCGAGCAACTATCTTCGAAGCTAATTAAGTGGTTGCTGACTAGAATTGTTTCCACGTAAGGAGACAAGTATCCATTTCTGATTGGTCCACATAGATGGGTAATTTTGTGTATCAACAGAAGCCCATAATACTTCATTCTTGATGTTTTATCGATGTTTTCTTCAGAGTTGGTTGGCGTAAGCCGACCTATGGGACTTGTAAAAAAATTATATGCCTTGATCTTGTGGTGGCAATTTTATGAATAATTTGAAAGTTAGTGAACCGCCAAAGGGTATGTTAGTATTTTCATGCTTTTAGAGCTATACAGCTATCAAAACGTCAATCATTGATACAAATAATCATTTCTTGCACATTTCTCTATATAAGCTATAAGAGACGAAAGTTTTTTCGATTATTTGCACCACAACTTTTAAGCTTTCAAACTCTCTTTCTTCTCCAAGATTTCTGTCTTTGAGCTTTGCTTTGCATCCTACCTTTTCTTTTGCCTCCATTTTCTCTGTAAGCTTTTTCCTTCCCTTTCTTTTTTATTTCTTTCTTTCTTTATGTAACCATGGTTTACATATTTCACAGGGATTCTCTAGACAAATTTAGGCGGGAAAGGAATACCCCTGATTGGGTAGAGTTAGAAATGCTTATACCACCTGTTGAAGTGTTATCACTGCCATAGGATCACTGGATTCCCTCCTTGTTCATAGTTGAGTATGGTTTTACGTTTCGCCCTAATCGTTTCTATCTAGAGCTTTATCAATATTTTGACATCGTCATTGCTAGAGTAGCCCCCAACACTTGGAGAGTAATGAATGGGATACATAGGCTTAACCAAATACATGGCACCCACATTGGAATCCCTGAATTGATGTCTGTTACCAATGGGTTACTAGTGATAATACCTATTATATGAAAACTAGGTGTTCCAATAGAGCCCTAATCATCAGTTTTCCAGATTCCAATAAATACTAATTTTGTTATGGGGTTATTAAAAAAAATTGGCAACATGCTCCTCTTCAGAGAGGAGAAGTATATGATGGGCCCAGATGGCCCCAAGTAGGACATGGCATAGGTTGTTGAGTTTGATTATTATATTCTTATTTTTTGCTATCCAAATATTTGCTAATATGTTGACTAATGTATTCTTACCATGTTCTGCACAATTGAGAGCAAGAAAAAGTGTCCCAAAGAAGGAGACGTCAACCTTCGAGAGTTAAAATTCTTGAGGAGCATTCACCAGAGTATTGGTGAGGAACACCCAAGAGAAGCCTCCTATTTATTGAAATATATGAGCTCAATCACTTCCTTCTTGCTAGGCCCACCACTATTGTAGCTTTATCCCCCATTGATCTAGAAGAAGAACCAGTGCCCACTTCTTCAACTAAGGAATCTGCAGGGGCTGAAAAGGATTTTGGTACCTCATCTTCTTCTGAGTCGCTGGACATTTCTACTGTTCCCACCTCCCCACTAGCTATCGTGGGTAAGAGGAAAATTCTTGAATTGATGACTGGATCTTTGACTCCCACTGCCAAGAGAGCGGCTAAGAAGACTAGCACGACTGCTGATGCCAAGAAGTCAGAGAAAATAACCAAAGTTAATAAAAAAGAGAAAATACCTCAAATCATCACTATTGGGGAGGTTGATACTGATGTGCCTCAATTAAAGAGGTTAAGAAGGGGTCTTTTTATGAATCAGGTTGAGAATAGTCTTGCCGACCAGGATTTGGTCGGGAAAATTCAAGAGGACATGGCTATTACAGGATCATTCTCTATTATTAATCCTGGCATGGCTAGGGAAATTGATAAAAATTGGTACTCGCTCTGCTGATAGAGAAACTATTGTTTCCCTACCACGATTAATGTTGGCAGAAAATGCTTGCCATAGTTTGGCTTTAGTGATTCTTTCCCATTTGTTACTAGCCCTTACTGTCTTCTTTTTCTTCTTATAATCTGATGTTTTTCCTTTGTGCACTTCTGGGTGAACTTCAACTAATTAATGGATAAGGATGATCAACTGCATTCTTCGGGAGGAGATGTACAAGAGGACTTTGAGGGTATAAGGTAATCTGTGGAGACTTCAAAGCAAGTGTTGGAGTTTAAACAAAAATCTTAGGGAGATGAACAAAAGAAGGCTAATGATAGAGCCACTACTGCTGAGGGAAAGTTAGGGACTGCTGAGTCCAGTTTGATAGCGGCTAATGACAAGGCTAAGTTGGTCGAGGACAAGTTGGTGGAGAATCAAACCCCTCCTTAAGTCTGCCTAAGAGAAAACAATTGGTCTGAGTTCTAAACTGGTTGAAGAGAAGGCCATGAATAATAAAATAAAGGAAGACTACTTTAATAAAGGGTGGGATAAGGCATTTTTGGTTGCCTTAACACAAATTAAGTACGTTAGGAAAAATTCCTTTAAGGATGGATGGTCAGAATCCCTATGGGAGGTTGGCATTGCTGAAGATTCTGAACTATTTCAAACGCATGATCCAGGCTCTCCTCCAAACTTGGAGGAACATTTTGATGATGAGGAAGGGTCTGAAGAATCCTCCATTTAGCCTGTTGGGTCTGCCATAAAGCCCATTGATGAAGCCATCACCTCTATCGAGCTGCCTTCTGGGAGTAATAATGTGTTACATTTTTCATACTTATGCCTTCCTGCTTGGTTAAGTTCTCTTGTATTATGTTTTCTCAGTAATCACACTTGTGTTCTTACATTTGCAATTTTCAGTTTGATGCTAGGAAAAAGACCATAGTTCCTATTAAATTCGACTTATTCGGGCGGAGTAAAAATCTTCTGAAAGCTACCCATGTTCCTTTATTCGAAGAAGACTTTTCTTGGTCCAGATGTATCTAACTAAGTTAAGGAGTCATACATTTATATCCATTATTTGCTGGACAGGGCAGTGGAAAATAATGTTGCTTATTATGAGATGATTGAATATTTGCAATAAGACCACAAGCTTTCTTTGGCTCCACTCCATGCCGACTAGAAAGATAAGTATAAAGCATTGAGTGAAGGATGGGTCTTTGAGAAGAATATTTAAGAGCATGCATCCATGTACAGAAAGAAAGAGTTCCTGTTAAACCGACAAGTAGATGAAGCTCTAGAGGTAGCCAAACTTCTTGAGGAGGAAAATAATCATCTCAGAAATGAGTTAGATAACTTAAAAAAGATGTCTCTTAGTGGTGCTGATGAGGGTGCTTCTTTTTTAAAAGCTGAGAATGCCAGAATAGTAGAAGAACTTGAAGCACTACGGAAAATCAAACCAGGCCAAACTTTCAGGCAACAAAGAACTATCCAACCAACTATTGATAAGGCAAGAAATAGGAAGACATTAGCCGACTAAGCTACCCAGCTGAAAGAAAAAAGTCAGGCCATTGTTGATTTATCTATCAAGATGGAAGCTAAGTGTTGATACCAAAATTCACCACCTTACGTGGACCAATTATAAGCCAGCATGTGTCATCTAACGTGGCATAAGTTCAATTCATCATGATATAAATCCCTGACCAACAGGGAAACCCAACCAACAAGAAAGATAGACCAACACGACAATTCGACGAACGGGGGATATCAACGATCTGGGAAGATCGACCAACGGTCGAAAATCCAACTAGTATGGCCAATAAAGTACCAGCAGTCTTCTACTTAATTTTCATTATATTGATGTAAATGCCTAACAAATGAAGGCATTCCATCCTTTCACATGGCAACTCTCAACACCCCTATTGGGCTATAAATACATTGTAACACCTTCATTGCAGGAGGACCGAAAAACAAATCCAAGCAGTCAAGAAAATACATAACGGTGGACGTAGGCTTTTCCTTTTAGTCGAACCACTTTAAAAATTTCTTTGTATTATTTATTTTTACTTATTTTTCTGTGATCAATCAATTAGACATAGTCTAGTTTTTTGCATCAACAAATTGGCGCCGTCTGTGGGTACTTATTGCTAAGTGTTTTCACTAATTCATCATACATGGCAGATATCACTGAAATAAGTAATATAATTGAGGGAATTTTTCATAATCCCTTAGCCCCTCCCAGTAACAATGATTTAACTGGAATTTTGGCTAGCCTGGCCAAAGTTCAGGAGGCTATACAGGATACGATAAAGCAATTGACCCAAACTCTTCAAGAGGGAGTTACTGCACAGTTTAATTAATGGAGTATTCCACTACCGCCGATAAGGAGTGTTGGGCATAGCCATTGCAGAACTTCAAGGGATACTTTGTACCGTCCTAGAGCAACTTCTTCTATCAGGACTCTTAATTCCTATGACGGATAGTCACTCACTCCAAAAGGGCTGAGTGCCTTAAAAAGGCTAAGTAGGGCCTCTCCTTTCCATCATTTGGGATCTAGGGGAAATAGAAATGCCCTTCGAGTTATGATGGGAAATTCTCAATGACCAAGGGACTTGAAGGAAGGTTTAGGATAGTCCAGAATGAATGTCCGATGAACTGCGCGGTCCAGTCAAAAGGAATATTTTCAAGAGGAAATATCAATAGAATCAGTTGATCTAAAAGAAAGAGCCGCCACTAACAGATTTGGTGCTGACAATGATAATTGGAAGGGGTCCATTCAGCGTTTGGAAAATAGATTGGGAGAAATGTCCAAGGCCAAGAATCCTCTCCAGATAAGTTTTTGTTAAGGGGTCTCCCTTTGTTCAAACCATTATATATTTCCCTACACCGACCAAGTTTAAAGCTCCAGTGGTTTCTCCCAAGTACGATGGGAAGACTGATCCAGTTCTTTATATAGAATAGTATCAGGCAGCGATCGATATCAATGTTATCCCTGACGAGATGAGGTGCGAGGCCTTCTTAAGAACAATCACTGGATCTACTCAAACCTGGTATAATAGTCTTCCTCGGGGGAAGATTTCTAGCTTTTAACAACTCTCCGAGCTATTTGTTGGTAATTTCTACTTTGGAGCCAAACTAGTGAAGCGAGTAGCTCATTTGCTTAGTGTGAGACAAAAGGTGGAAGAAAGTACCATGGATTGCATCACTCATTTCAAAAATAAGAAATAAAAAGTTATTGATTACGAGGAGAAGACTGAAATCACTTCCTTCATGATTGGTTTTCTCCTTAACAAACTATATTATACTTTGGCAAAAGATCCCCCAAAGACGATGATGGAATTAATGGCCAAATAAGTCAATATTATGAACGTCGAGGAAGCTATGGCTACTAAAAAGAATTCAAATGCAAAGTCTGAAGGAAAGTCGGATAAGAAAGAGCACAAGAATCATAATGAGGGTAAGAATTTGAAAGTAAAAGAAAGCCTAGATCAACTCCCAGAAAATTTACCAATTACACACCCTTAACGGTGGATATACATCGCGTTGGAAGAAATTAAGCACACAGTGATTTGAGTTGGCCTAAAAAGTTAAGTTTAAGGTCACCTGCTGATAAGAAGGATAAGTCCAATTATTACAAATTTCACAAAGACCATGGTCATACGACCAACCGATGTATTGCTCTCCAGAGTTAGATAGAGGCACTCATCCGAAGAGGAAAATTGGACAGATTTGTAGATCGGCAGGCTGGTGGGAGAGCTGGCGGTAGAGGTCGACAGAGATCTAAATAACATGTTAAGC